>JAFBJU010000816.1:329966-395943 GCA_016785305.1 Colistium nudipinnis
ATATATATGTATGTATGTATGTAAATCTGGAATATTTACCCAGGATGTTGATGAACAGATTTTTGCTCTTTAGCCCGTCTCTCTCACACTGGTAAGAGCCAGAGTGCTTGGCTGAAGCGACCGCAATCTTCCATGTTTGGTTTGTCACCGATTGTGTGGTGTCGTTAAAGTACCATTTCACTCGGCTCCCATCGTTGCCACAGGTCAAATAGAATAAGTCCCCAGGATAGATCTCTTCCAATAAAGGCGACATAACAACTGAGAGAGAAGAAGAAGAAGAAGAAAGAAAGAAAAAAAAGACCCCTCTTAACCTCCAAGATGTAATACAGGGAAAGCATTTAAGGCTGATATCTTTTATACATGTATTTAAACGGGGACTACCTTCTGGCTCTTGCTGACATCTTGCCTGGAGCACGAATACTGAAACACATTTGATCAATATTTAATCTGGAGAATAAAATACTACTCAAATCACATTAAACCCCAGTCTCTGTCTAGAGGTGAGCGTGTAAATATTTTTGTGACAAAATCAGAAATGAAAAAAACAAAATAACTTTTGTTATGGGATATGATTTTTTTTTTGTTTTACTCGGTGCTACGTTTTATTATTGAATATTAAATGCAACATTTCATAAAATCTTTTTTCTTTTTTTTGTATTTTGGAGTTAAATGCTCTGGTTTGGCTTGCGTTTATAATGCTGTAGTTTATCTGCATTGAAGGACTAGATGTTGTCAGTTACAACTACCACAGTTTCATGGAAACCTTTGAAATAATGCGAGGATGAGTTCATTTCGGGATGATAATACGAAGCCATCTCTGCAAATCCAAGTTAATACATAAAAAGAAAGAAACGTATAGCACTTAAATATTAAAGAATAGCAAATGAAATAACTTTAACCAAACGAAAAACCTATAACAACAGTGGTCCTTCATCCTGTGTCATAGAGGCATTCTTACCTGCCAGGACAAGCAGATGTTTTCCTCCGCTCATCTTTCTGTCAAAATAAAACTGAACCACTGTGACCAAGAGGGCGAGGAATGACACAGACAGTTTCAATCTCTTGGTTTGCGGAAGTTGCCTGTGGGGGGGGGGCGATGGAAGAGAAAAGCAATACTTGGTACTCCATTGGCACATTTGAAAATGTCAGAGCGAGACGTGAGAAAATGACCTCACCTCAGCTAATACTGTTCCCAGAAACATGGTTACTAAGACAAACCACAAAGCCGAAAAAAATACTGACTCAGAGATGGTACATTTATGACAAAGAAATACGAGTTAAAAGTGTTGGAGACTACTACATTATTTAACCTGTGTAAGCCTTTATTTGGAACAGTCAATACATGATGTATTGTGTATGTATGTATAGGAAGAACAGGGAAAAGAGCCCAAATGACACATAAGTAAGGCTAAAAATGAAGTCACGGACAAATAATTATACTCTGTACAGTGACACTGCAAACAAGAGACCGCCTATAGGTCATGTCAACCATCTCACTCAAGCAAGGCTGAAGGGGAAGCAGTAAGGTCAAGTTACAGAGAAACAGCATCATATCCCTGCAGGTTCCTTCAGTACTCATCTTTCTTGCTGATTCCTGAATCGGTCATTTGACTAATAACAATAATGACTTGAATGCCCATGTCGCAATGCGAACTAAATGCAAACTCCTGGTAAAATGATGAGATTGCCTTATTGTCACATCTGACTCAGTCTGCATGCGCTGGTGAGGACCTTCATGTTGATCCATTCAAATAAGGGACTTGCAAGCAAAGGCATATGGAATTTGAGAAGAACTAGACAATGTTTTGCATGGATTTTATAGCAGAGGATGCAGTGTATTTACTGTAGTCTTGGAATGTTGTTGTGTCTCATTGACTTCATTATAACATGTAGTATTTCATGTCATTTCTTAGCCTGTAGTATTGGAGTTGTTCCTGATAAATAAAATAGTTTTAGTGAAATAACGGTTGGTGAGAATCAAACTGATACACTCTGAGATGTTTAAATGACAATTAAAAAATGATAAGTTTTCTATTAATATACATTATTGTTGAACAACAACATTTTATACTGATGGTTATGAGGATGTTGTGGTTTTCGTTTATTTGAAGATACTGCGGGTTATAGGTGTTAACTTTCACACAATTAGACAGAACAAAAAGAGACAGATGCTGAATGTGTGAAAGACCATCTGCATCATGGGGCATTGCTGCTTCATGTTGTGACACAGGACATTTCAAAATGCTTTCTGTTTCTTTGTTCTTTCTTATTTTTGTGACAAAATCTGAAATTTAAAAAACAAAATAACTTTTGTTATGGGATATAATTTTCTTTTTTTGTTTTACTCGGTGCTACATTTTATTATTATTATATTAAATGCAACATTTCATAAAACCTTTTTATTTTTTTTGTATTTTGGAGTTAAATGCTCTGGTTTGGCTTGCGTTTATAATGCTGTAGTTTATCTGCATTGAAGGACTTTCTTGCTTAGAATTCAAAAATGGAGGTTCCACTTTGCACAGATTGGGAAATGATCAGACTTCATGTTTTTAGGTGGAAGATAAAACCTGATCATATTATAATAATAATTATTATTATTTTATAATAAATAAATATAAACACTGAAGCAACTCCAGACTTGAAACTGTGAAAATAAACGAGAAGTTATGAGAGCAGCTTTCCAGTTTTTCTTGTTTGCATGGTCAAAACCGTCAGTGTTTCAGTTACTTAAAAGGGCCACTAGATGGCAGCACTGCATTGGTTTCCCTTATAATAGTGAGGCCTTAGTGAGGCTTTTCAGGAGGTTTATGGCCTGAATTTCAGTGTCACTAGAAATGATTATTTATCATTATATGATATCAAAAGCATTTTATTTTTAGTCTTTTATGCAGCAGCCACAAACACTAAATCACAAAATGCGACTGCATTGTTTGGACAACCACATTTTAATACGTTTTTTTTAAAGTACATTTGAAAGTTTTTCCGCAGTACTTGCACTCAAAATGTACACGTACCATTGTACATTTGAAAAGCAGTGATTGTATTTTGTAAAATTGTATTTATGTTTAAAAAGCAACATTTGGTGCTTCACAGCTTTGGTTCCACAAATCCATTCCATTCTGGCCTCTGCTGCTGGCTCTTTTTCTGCTGTTGTTTTTCTTTTCCTTCTGACTCTACTTCACCCAAAGCAAAGTATCTGCACTCACTGAAAAAACAAGCAAAAAAAAACAACCCAAAAATCTAAAACCCAGCCAGCACACTCTCACTACTATATCCCCCCATCTGCCCGTGACCCACTTTTCTCCCATTGCCTTTGGCAGAAGAGGGGTTAACATCGAAAGCAGGAGGAAAGTGGTTTTCTCAAAGTAAGGACACAGGAAGAGCGCAGGTAGCATGACAGTGTGGCAAATATAAATCATTGAGTGGTGCAACATTAGAGCATCCACTGGAGCTCTCATCCAAGGTTACAACGCAGATGTGGTGTCGTCCAATAGGCCGGGATTTTGGCGCGACTCATCGACATCTTTCTCTTCACAGAGAGCACTAATGTATGTAACCAGCCTCTGTCTCTGCATGGGGCTCTAAAAGCAACGATAAAGCCAATCTTTTCCCTCAAACACTTAAGCCACTTACATCCACTGAAATAGAAGCCAGTTTTATATGAGAAAAAAAGGATGTCTTGTTTATTTTTTATTATATCAATGTTAGTTCTAATTCTATTTTAGTTTGGCAGACTTTGTTATTCTGCATTTTGAGATGCCTCACCATGTTTTCCTTCTATGGGGGGGTGAAAAGATGCATCCGTCCGCCAAAGTTTGTTCAAAGTCAAACCAGCGGTCACACAATTATCTTGACCACCAAATGATGTCCATGAACAATGACCCCCAAACAGACGTGTAGCCGCCTGTCATCATCTTTTACTTCTACAGCATGGCCCATAAAGCCACATTTTCTCAATGGTAGAAGACAGATCCATTTTTCTTTAGTCTGCGACAACCCCTCTGAATCAAAGTCAAAGTAGGAACATCGAGGTGGCCTGAATCCATCCACTGAGTGTATCAGAGGGGGGGTGGTGGTGGTGGGGGGGATCGTATCATGGGACGAGTGTGAGTGTCTTTGATTGATACGGTGACAGAAATAATGAGTGAGGGTGGCGAAGAGAGACCAGAGGTTGGAATGCTGTGGAACAACGGAAGACAAAAAGACAAGAGTGTGAGAGAGTAATGAAGAACATTGGGGATAATGGAATGGAAGAGCACTTGGGTGCGAAAAAAAAAAAAAAAAAAAAAGCAGGGAGTGCAACTGACAGACAGATGGTGAAGAGTCGGTGCAGAGAGGATGGGGAAAGGAGGAGAGAGATCTTTCTAGCTGCTAGAGAGACAGAGAGAGAGAGAGAGAGAGAGAGAGTGTGCAGTAGAGCGAGAGAGAGAGAGAGAGAGATGGCTTTACCAGGGCACAGAGGAGGTGAAAGTGTGTGTGAATGAAAAAGAGAAAGAGAGGCTGCACAATACAGTGGCAGGCTCACATCGATGCACATTTTAAGACTGGAAGGCATGAAAATGTGATTTTTTTTTGGAAAGTGGAGAAAAAACTTTTTCCTATTTTTCCCTCATCTCTGTTATCAACTGGATCCCTCGGCTTGTTTTCTAATCCCGGTTCCTCTTTTTTTTATCTCTCCCCGTGGTTTATCAAGGAGGTCACTGCAGAGACACCGAGGTGCGACACAGACTCAACTGCACACTAAAAGGTATTTACTTTTTTTTTGTTGCTACATTGTTACTCTGTCTTTCCTGTCTGAATGTATCTACATGACAGCATCTGCTGTGTGCAAAAAATGCATAAAATAGGAAATGTTTGAGAACACAAAGAATGAGGGGAATGATATTTCGGAGCAAAGTGTCTGCGGGTGAGAGTCACAGCGATGAACAAAAAGAAGTGGGAGCTGCTGAAATTGTGCGCTGGGAGAGGGAAGTGCAGGTCCTCTGGGGGTCCGATTCCCATGTTTTATGTAGGTGGCTAAGAAAAGCAAAGTGGGGCACAAAAAAAAAAGAAAAAAGCCTTCAATGCTATTGTGTGCATCACTCCAGCACAGACTGATGTGTGGAAGTGCCTTTAAGCTTTATTGGTTACGATATGCTGCAGTGAGCTGCTGCTGTATTGAGGGAAAGTTATCAGGTTCTACCGGACACAGTGGACAGTGATGGTGGAAAAGATTCATTTCCCTAATTTAGGTTTTTATGCCGAATCCAACTTACGGGCCATAATTAAATCCCCTGAGACTAGTTAAGACTCGGTTTCATGGAGATAACCCCGTGTACATTAGTGCTCATAATTGCATATTGCAGTATATAACAAGACCCCCCCTCCCACCCCCACACAGTGAAGTAGGTTATGATCTGTTGTATTACACTGATCTCTGCACAGAGGAATTGGGGGGGGGGGGTTGTCAGTGTGTAAAACCCACATTTGTGTAATGCCTCCATTAAAAGCACTTGGCGCGGTCCGAAGGCTATGGGAGTTGAATTGTTAACCGTGGCAAAACCCAAACGGGGGGCCTCATCAACACCCTCCTTTCACATTTTCACATGCTGCGCTGGCTGCGACTTGTCAAAATCATTACCTGCAAGTCGGCCATGTTGCTGTGGTGTTAGCTGGAAAGGTGGAAACCCTCCAAGCACCCCAGGGAGCTGATGTGCGCACACACGCACACGCGCACACGCGCACACACACACACACACACACACACACACACAACTCTCATTTATTACAGAGCTGTTTGAGTGTTACAGCATGAGGTTGTGCACCAGGGGTATGTATCAGGCGTGTGCACTTTCACCCCGGATACAACATAATTGACTTTGCGCAACCTCCTAAGACCTGGCCCGCACCGTTTAAACGCATAACAAGCAATACTGGCGATGGAAGCATATTCCTCTATTGGAGAAATGCACCATGGGGAATTCATTGGGAAGAGAAAGAATAAACAAACTGGGCAATTTAGAGCAGAGCAAGGCAGAGGAAGATTAATGGCTTCCTCGCATCCACAAAAAAAAGACAAAAAGAAAGGATCATAATGGAACAAAGAAAGCTGGTCGTCGTTATCAATACCACAGAGCGACTAAGTGATTATTTGGAACGTGAGGGCTATGCCAAATGAGATGTGGCCATGACAACGACTGGGTAGAAGATGTAGGTTTTGAAATGCATTGAATTGGGCCGAAAGCTCAGCGTGTCAGGAGAGATGTGCCTCTGTCTGATTCAGAATATTTCCAGCCGCACTTTCTTCCCATTCCACTCCATCCTGTCTTGTCACAAGTTTTCTTCACTTTGCTGCCTGGTCCTGCTCTGTCCACGCCGCTCTCTGCAGGAACAGCAGGAGTCCGTGAACGGGCCCGGTCAGTCTAGGCAGATGTGGCCTGGGCTATATGGTCAAGTCATTCTCAGGGGTTCTGGCGTGGAGAAGGGGGGGCGGGGGACCAATGGCAGACGTGCGGGGAGAATATCTCCAGCGACAGCTCAATGCTGCGGAGGAATGGAGTCCGGCTCAATTGGCTGCAAGCTGCCACTGTATCTATGAAATGCGCCAAAAAAATGTCCCTTAAATCCGTCCCATGGGAATGTTAAACTGGGCCACAGCCAATAAAGCAATATACAGTACAAGCAAAAATGCACATTGGCACACTCAAATGCAGAAGTGCACACGCACACACACACACTACCATGCAATTCTAAGAGCAAAAAAATATAAAAAATGCACACCGTCTTCTGCCTGACATGAATCGAATAACCTCAAAGTCATTTTAACGTTGAGCACAACCATTTCGTCTGATACAATTTTCTAATGAACTTTTAATTGTTATTTATTGAAATGAGCCCAACCTCCAACCCCCCTCGACCCCTCTGCTCATTAAGATGGAGCATGAGAGAAGAGCCCCGTTCCCCCTGACTCGGCAGGCTCTTCATTATTACCTACAGGGAGATTTCCCCCAGGGGGAAAGATCTGGAGGATTGCCGTAAGCGGGGAAAACAATAACAAGCAAACTGCAACACATCCACCATTATGAAGTTTGCTCTACAATTTGGCCACACAACTTCAAACTAATGAAGGAAACGTTTCTTTGTACTTTTGCGGCGGGGTGTGTTTTGATTTGTGTGTCAGGTGAAAGAGTAACATTTCCTTCAAGTGGGCTTTTCCTGTTTATTGCCCAATTGTTCCGTTTTTCCGCAAATGTTCCCCAAAACATCTCAGATTTGTAGAACCAATTAGGATAATTGTTTGGAGAACCAATTAGGATCAATTACACGGCGGGCGGATGACCTGTGATGGTGGCCTGACAGGCGTCGACACGGCCCTCACTTTGTCAGCCGTGTCTAACGGTGTTCCTCAGCCTCTTGTTGACGTTTGTCTCTCAGTGTTACCTTTAAGTCGAGGGACACACAAGGTAAGTGAAGCTGTGGCTGGTGGACAGTGTGTTTGTGGCTGACGTGAAATCCTCCCCGAAGCCTAAAACCTGCCACGCTCATCTCCGTGCGTCTGATAGTGTGTCTGTGGGCTGCTTTCACTGTATTTGAGATCCTTTACTCAGGATCTCTGGGACAAGTATGAACATTCAAAGGTGCCCTTGAAAAAAAAAAAAATGGTAACAGGAATTCCATGGACTGCCTCTTTCATGAGACATGTTTGACCCTGCATTTTTTTTTTTTTTTTTTTTCCTCCTCGTGGCAACCTGCTGCACAGTTGCCTTTTTGTAGCATTGTGATGCTCTTTCTGTCATATCATGTGTGAAAGCGCCATTTGGTGTTGAGTTGTTAATTACTTTGTGGCAGAGAATTGAAATATTTGACCTAAATGCTGCTTTTGCACATGGCAATATAGTGGCCACCTATTTTATGTATTTCAGTTAAAACAGCCAAAACAAAGAAGCCCGAACACTGTGTCTTAACTATTGGCCCATATGGATTAGCTCATTCACCTGCAATGAATATCTTCAAGAACCAATAACAGATCAATAGTTGATCAAAGATGTGCTTCACTAATACTTATACCAGTTACTCTCACGTTTGGAGGATGTGTAACTTCATCTTGTCCTCCATCTCGGCGTCCATATTTTCACTTTGTAGAGATTTGTAGATTTTATAGATGTGGTTTCATTTCCACCAATTGTAGGCTCGGAACTCCAACAATCTCCGCCATCCTACTGCATTGAGGTCTCCCAGCCCAAGCAGCCACGTTTAGCCCAAGTGAGGCTCTCAGGCGCACGCTCCACCTGACCCAATTCTAGCCAGTCTGAAGGGCAACATCCATTTACGCCAGACCGCCAGTAAGGCTCGGGCTGACCGGCGGTTTTATGTCAAATTGTGGCATGTGTGCTTGAGTACACACGGTACGTGGGCATGTGCGCGCACGTGCTTGGGAGATCAGATGAGCAGTTTGTAGCCGATGAGCTATGAGCCCTTTTTTTTTTTTTACAAGAGATTGTTCTTGAAGACTGTCAATTAAGCACTTGCATTTTGTCTGATTTTATCAAGCCTACTGCTATATTTAACTAACGCCGGAATATGCGTAGCCTTGTCAAAGCAGGTGGAGTTGATACAAATAATGTCATTTTTATTATAGAAAATTTGATTTTTTTTGCGCATTTATAACCGAGTTTAGCCCTCCCCCCTTAAACTCCTACTCCAGAGCGCCACCCCCTAGACCTGATGGATAGCGATGCACCATTCATGGAAAGCTCAGAACCCTCTCCCCCCTGTTTGGTGACTCATCCTGTTTGGAAACGGTTCCGAGTGTTCTCGACGGCTCCTCGTCGCCGATGGAGCGAGAGAGAGGCTGAAGGGTGGAGACCCAGGGAAAGAGAGCAATATAGAGGACACAACTTGGCCGTCCCACTTTTGCAGAACGCAAAAGTGGGACAATCTGTTCCTTGGATGATCTCCAATTCTACTTTCCGGGGACTGATACACTGAAAATATATCCATACACATGCTCCGTCCTACATAGGGCGAGAAGGAGAGAGAGAGAGAGAGAGAGAGATTGACAAAAAATGGGAATATGAGTTTGAGAAGAACGGTCTGTTGATACAGATACAATTTCCTTTGAGACCGGACAATAGAGTCAGCTATAGAATACACATATAGATAATATACATTCCCATGCGTTACATTCCCATACTATTCGTCTCTGTCCCCGTTGTCGCGATGGATCAGTCCCCGATGCGTCGTCTCAGATTTACCCCTCGCACCGCCCCGCGTGTGCTCAGAGCAGAATCCTCTCTGTGAGTGGGCACATGTCTTCTTCTGATCAAAAGTCAAGCTTCTAGAAGGGGCGCTTGCCATGAGCCACTCGCGCCTCCTCTAAAAATCTTCTGCTGTCCATCTTTTATGCGCTTACATTGCATGACTGTTCGAAAGTGGAGTTTTGAGTAAAAATCTCAGGAAAAGATCGGGGGGGATGAAAAAGACGCTATTTCAAGACATGATTTCATTTGCTGTCTCGTCATAATATTAAACACCATTTTATTTTGCCTCTAACTCTATACCCCCTCTCACCCTTACAGCTTGATATTGGTTTAGTTCATCCCTCACCCAGCCACAGTCTCACGCCCCCCTCCCTATTTTCTCCTCTCAATCTGATTACTCCTCTTTATGCAAACGATAACTCTCTCCGTCTCTCTCTCTTGTGTATTCTCTTTTTGCTTTTACGTCCCAATTAGTTGGCTCCTGTTTTATCTCAGCCCGTCCTTCTTGTTCCTTATCTCGCCCGGCGCAGACTCTGTGATGTTCAATATTTGATGAGACTTTGTTCATAAATCAACCTCCTCTATTCCCTTCTGGTGTGCTTGAAGGATCGTGTTAATATCCAAAAACCTTGTGGGTGTTTTGTCTGATTAGATTTGATCCGATTTTCTGGCCTTAAACGATATATATACAGTATATATATATATATATACGCATTTTGGAACATGTGAATCATATTGAACAGTGGCTATAGCTTGTTCCTTATGGTTAAATGTTAAATGATGCTGAACGAGGATTTGAAGCCTTTTATAGGTTAACAGCTGAGCTCTTTTATGGCCGCTGATAGTCACTGAGGCTCTTCATTTTACTGCCTGTGGTTTAAACATTTAAGAAAGATATTTGCTGGCCCCGCACACTTTCCAAAACGCTTGTGTGGTTATTTTTTTTAAAGCTTTTTCATTTATCAGTGGATAGCAATGATCCCACTCAAAACGGCTCTGTGGCCCACTTTTGGGTCGCGACCCACCAGTGGGGAAACACTGGTCTAGAAAGCTGTAGTAACTGTGATTTGTATTGTTCCATTGAATAAAACCGGAATAATTTGGTAAAAATATTGTTGCTTTACAAATCAGATTGAATCGGATTTAGTTTGATCTCTCTCTCAGCCTGTCTATGTTTTTCTTCAAATTAATTTTGATAATGGATTTTCTTTTTATCATCCCAGCAATTTATTTAATGGACGTTGTAAGATGACTATAGCTTGACTCTTCATCTCACGTTTTTGTTGGTTGACTGGCTTTAAGCTACCTTCTTCATATCTACATAATTATTTATGTCAATGACAGGCCACTGTAAGCTGTACCAGACACCTGTTGCTGTTCCTCGCTCACCGATAGAGGTTGATAAATCAAAAGTCTTGGATCACCTAATGCCCCGTAAACCTTCATCACACCATGTTTTCTGGATATTTTATCAATACCATATTGACACTTTTATGTATCTGCATGTTGTTAATCTGGGATTGAATGAGTTTACATCTGCGTCCTGATTTGAGTTTGTCTCCATGAGTTCCATCTGTCCATCTGGGCTTTCGAACACTCATCTACTTAAGACTCCTGCCTCATAACATATTCAGTGCACCAACCTGCCAACGAGATGGTGGGAGATTCCTTAAGTCATTCACCACCATTCAGGCGGCTGTTGGCTACGATCCGGATCTGCATGATGGCAAAGCCCCCGTAGCCAGACTTCACCACAGAAAAACCAGGAGAACATATGGAGGGACCAGTGTGCCAAAACTGAAGCACAATCATGCAATGGATCTCTCTTAAAGTAAAAGTCCACCCTAAAAAATAGTTTTGATTATCTACTGCTGCTGCTGCTGTTGTTTTATGGGTATATACAGTATACTTATATAGGGTATTTCTCTCTCAAGAAGGGAGAAAGCAGTTAGCCATAAAACAAAGATTTCCTCAAATGACCAGAACGCCATATAACCACATTAAATTCACTGTTGCTCTCGTCGGCCTCCTCAACCTCTGCAGGATCCCTCAAGCTCGATTTAATATTTAATATGCCGTATTTATTGCTTGCTGTATAACTATTTCAATAACTGTACACAGAGTTAATGGGATATATTCAGGTGTGATTTCCTGGAAGAATGTTAACTGAAATTCGATCAGAAACATTTTCCAGCAAATCCACTGTCCAATGTGCATGTGCAAAGCCGACCCAGTTAAATTTGGAAAAAAAAGCTCATTTGGAAATAACCTGTTAACTTCAAACAGTGACCACGCATAGCAGTGTGGGTAGCGGTGGGTGGAATTTTCCTTTAATGACCTCACATTTTCGAGTTGTGCTTCGCACATGGCTCGGCTCCATTAACACAAAGAGGCAATGATCTTGACCTCATGTGAAGCTAAATTGCAACTCCAACTCACTCCCCTTCTGCAAAGAACCTGTGATGCAAATTCACGGACGTTATATATAGCCTGTCTTTCATCAGTCTGCTATTCCCCTATGCATTACCAGTGGCTAAATGTAAAATGTGGACCAGCTCTGTGCTCATTCACACATGTGCACTTGTTACCATTTGCCGGTGGCTCGTTTTTCTCTAATTTTGCACGTGTCTTTTTATAATTTTGTAAAGTTTAGTCTATTCATGAAATCATAAGTGTTATATGACCAAAGTTAACACCTTTTTCTGCCTTTCCCCCCCCCCCACAGCATGTTTCTAAGGATGAAGCCAGTCTCATGGGATAGCCATGTTTTGTCCTCATGACAGCTATGTCACGCAGCCCACACTGCAGTGACCCCCTGCGCAGCAAAGGATGCTGGGAAATAATGAGCACTTTTATCCCGGTCAGGATGACAAAGATGGGGAGGATGAGGAGGAGGAAGAGGAGCAGGGAGGAGAAAACAGAAACGGGGAAGGCGGCGAACGTGACCCGGAGAATGGAGGGTTAGAGGGTCTGGAGGAGATGGAAATGACGGGCGGACGGCAAGCCTGGGAAGGGAAGGGTGGCGAGGGGTTGAAACCGGCGGCCATCGTGGTCGGGCGACAGAGAGCCGACCGGCAGCTGAGGCTGGGCAACCGGGTTGTTGCTTACATGCCCAATCAAGCCCCGCCACATCATCAAGCAGCCAATAAGCAGCAGCAGCAGCAGCAGCACCACCACCACCAAGGCCTGAACCTGCTGCAGAAGAGACGGGCTCTCATGGAGCGCAGCATGACCACGGCGGCTCCTCTGGAGGACAACTTCCTGACAATGATGGTGTTTCGCATTGGAATCCCGGACATCAAACAAACGGTAGGTGCATTTGCTCACTGTGGCCAAGTGTGATGTTGCAAAACATTTCCTGACACAAAGCCGGCTACACCTAAAGCAACGTGATTGACCCCGAACATCTACACTGAGCCTATCATTGTCCTCTTAACTGGACTAAATCACTAATACTTGTAAAGATCATTTTATTGGTTTTAAACCTTGTTTGTACTTTTTAGGTTGTTGTTTCAATACGTTATATTCACTGTATATGTATGACAATCTCTGACCTTTTTCTTTTTTTTTTACTTTTCAGCCTGCGCTGCCTTTCCTAAATGATCCTATGATTTCCTTCCCAAACCCGGCTTATTTTTTTTTTTTGCTTCCCTAAATGAAAACATTTTTCACTTTTATTGCCGCAGTGTTGACTCTGCATCTGTTTCAAATTAGTTGCTGAAAAGTACTGGGGGGGGGGGCGGGGTACTTGATGCACACACTTTTGTACCTAAGCCAAAAAGTGTGCACAACTATACAAGCAAATCTCTTATTTCAAAGCGTTTCTGCTCCAGACATTGCACATGAGTCCCAAGAGGAAGAGGAAAAAAATGCATCCTCTAAATTGTTGCACTGTGAGGGCAGACCGTGTAAGCAACTGCCTTGGTCATTGTCAGTCTCCAAAACTGATGTTAGTATTAATTCACACATACAGCAGTCGTGGCAGAAAGAGGGAATTGGCCAACCCACACACACATACACACACCAGGTCCAGGTGAGAATAGGTGTCCGACTGTAACCGCTCCCCCATCCTCATTTCTGCATTTTCAACTCCCAGAACATGCCGACTGTTCCACATGTCAGCTAATCTGCCCTCAATATTACAGTCACTTCTAATTATCTAATAGGTTTTTAATGAGTTTGGGGAGTGCTGGGGGAGCGAGTGACTCTGAATAGGAAGGCGTGCGTGTTGCTCTTCGCTCTCCCGTCATCGGCCACGGGCGTCGTGTTTGGCTCTGCGCGCCGCTCACAAACAGTCGGCACCCCAAACCTTGGAGATAAAATTGCATTGAGATGAGTTAAGGAGAGATGACGGAAGGGGGTGGGGTTGCTTGAAAAAAAAAGATGAGAGTGGATTTGGACTGCTGTCAAGAATGAGTTGGGTCGTGAATAAGCAAAGAGGAAAATTGAAAATATTAGGCAATATTTCTCAGTGAAGGTCCAAATAACTCTCCTGCACTGCCAGAAAGATCTCAGGAAAATCTTTCATAGCATAAAAGAAAACAGTGTGGGGAGAAGTGTCACTGTAATATACTGTATGCATTACATTAGGCTTCTTTCCCAGAGATTTGCCCCCCAACACGCACGCACGCACGCTCACACACTCTTTACAAGTCACTCATTCACTTATATGCGTGCGCATACACACACAATACACGCACAACCTCATCATGTGCTTTACCTCCCAGGGACCACCAAGACATTGCTACGGCAACGGGTGCCTGCCTCCACTAATGAACCGGTTGCCATGCCAATAGTGTTGGCTACACTATCAAATAGCGCAAACTGGGGGGGGGGGGGGGCTCGGGGGAGGCAGGGGGGGGGGGGGGGGGGGGGGGCTCGAGGGAAGCAGAGGGGACATGGAAGTCTGCTGAGCTGTGCAATTTTACTTACAGTGCTCTGAGATGGAACAATAGCACGGATGCATACATCTCATTCAGAGCCCTCAGCTGTGCTGTTAAGCTCTACTCCAGCTCCGCTCTCCGGTTCTGGACTTTAATAAGAAAGAGGATGGAAAAAAGAAAAAGATGCTCGTCCTGTGGAAACGCAAGAAAATGTAATAAGGCGCAGAAATGGCCAGTGCCCAAATCACTGTGAAATCTTGTTAGGCATGCCACATGTACATAATGCACCCAAGGTGTTTTTTCACTGGGACCAGTGTGCCCCTTGCGTAGCACACATACAGTAGGAGAAAGACCAACAAGGAGAAAAGGGAGATATGTATCCCAGTATAGAATCCTTTTTTTTTTTTTTTTTTTTTTTTCCGAAGGCGAAAAAATATTTTAAAATAAGTATGAGCCGGACCAGACGATAAGGATTGCATCATCTCAACTCCATGAATGTGGCACATGATCAATTATTAACAACTCATGCATTCCTATTCTGCTCACATCACATGCTCATGCATTCAACAGCTAATGTTCAAACCATCATGGTACATTATTAATCCATATAGTAAGATGGAATCAGGCAGATACTTGACCAAATGCACAAAATATCGCTGAAATAAACAAATAATGTTAAGCGGAATTAAAAATGCATATGAAAACACATAAAAAAATTAAAATAAATATAGCAAGCTAACCACTCCTACTGCAGAGGTGTTTTACTTCAGTAAAAGCAGCAATGCTTGCTATATAATGACAAAAAGTAAAACTTCAGCAAAAGTCCTGCATTTAGTTTCACTAACATATAATATAATGTCATTTATTATAATAAATAAAAGACATTGATGAATGATGAGGAAATATTGGAGTCTGACCTTCACTGTGCCCTGTGCTTCTTGTCTATCAGAGGTGTGTCCAGTTTGACCAGGACTGCACGGTGTGGAACGCCAAGCAGCAGATCCTCTTATCCCTGAGCGAGACACTGTGGGACGCCTACAACTATGGCCTCTTCCAGCCGGCCGGAGATGGACGGGACGCCAAGTTCCTGGAGGAGGAGCGGGCCCTGCGTGACTACTCCCAGTCCTTTGAGAAAGGGGTGCCTTACTTGGAGGTATGGAGTAAAATAAAGTCTTGAATATAGTTTTTAACTGGTCAGTTATATATTTCTCTTCACATTTCTGTTTCCTTGTAGTCACAGTATCTAAGGTGTGCCGTTGGCCTACCCCCCCCACCTCCACCACCAATCCCCCAAAAGATACAGTATATAAATCATGGCCTCAGTTTCCTCAGAGGTTGCCATGGTCCCTACCCAGTCCACTATTTATCAATGTGCATATTTGTTCATTCATTCCCAGGTGGGGAGATGCAGAAACTTTTAACAAATTTGGAAACTTCGGAAAAAGAAGTTAATATCTACAGCTAATGTCATCACACATTTCATTAACTGCTGCGCCGAAATCATGATGATTGTCCAACAATTACAGATGAATAACAACAAGTTTAGTTTTCAAATTGAAATTCCCACGTTCCATCCAATGAAATGAGCTGAGTTAATTAAATCTTGGCAAAAGAAATGCTCATCATCGATTTAATGTCACTTTTTTTTTTTTTTTTTTTTTTAACATAAGGTCACTTGTCTATCTGTCTTTCTCCACTGTTTGGGATTTGGCTTGGTGGATGTATATGTCTATGAAGTGTCAGGCGGGGAGTTGATTATCTCACAGTGCCCTCTGGTGGACCATCTTCTGTAAAGGAGCTGGGTGGGGCTGAGCCGGGTATCATGCACTCCAGGCTTTGGCTTCAAACCGGAGCGTTTAGATTCTTGACATGGTTCCAGATGTCTACATGTCTGCGTACTGACGAGGACTTGTAACTAGATTCGACTCCACGTCCGAATGTATCTCGCAGCCCCACGCGTGAATGTATTTATAACACGAGCGATGCCTCTTTCTAATTCCATTCCACTGCTTTACTTAGACCACTACTTGCTGCTATGGAATCGTTTCTGGGCACTGTAACTCTTACTGTGTGAGGACACTCTATTGCCTATTCATATTTGCAGATCTCCAATCTCAGTATTTAAACAAATACATTGTCAAACCATGAATCGTTACAGAAAGCCTATAAGATCATATTATAGATTAAAATAAAATACAGCCTGCAGTGAGAACATTCTATTTTAGGACAATGCAGTTTGTCAGATCCTGTGACGTTCATTATTTGTGTGGGCATGAAATATTTGCTTTAAAGAAAAAATGCTACAGATGCCGTCTGGTTGATATAAGAACGATTGGATGATCATAAGAATAAAATACTTAATACTTAACTTTACTTTACTGCTCCTTTTTGCTCCAATATAAACAGTTCACCTTTTAATGATAAGTATAAGCCTTATGACAAAAATAAATGGAGATTTTGATATCTGCAAATGAAGACGTATATAGATGTATAAACATGGATATACTTCTTAGTTATAAGGAACCAATCCAAATGCAATACTGTATATAGCTGGTTTTGAGTATTTCAATCAAAATCCATGGTTAACATTATACTTCGATGCATTTCATTTAATGAATGAGTTAAGCTGCAAGAGAAACTGAGTTTTTAGTGATTTTAAAGCAGCATTTCTGAAAACAACCACTTTTAATGATTTGCTTTAAAACTGAACCCCCAGCCTCCCTTGTCACTTGAGACAACATGGTCATATTGTGACACTCCATCTGAACCACAGACAATAATCTCTTTATGTATCTTCTGTATTTACACTGTCTGAGTTGAACTGAGTGGCTGTAAAATGATTCACATCTTTTTCTGCTCCTCAGTTTAGGTACAAAACCAGAGTTTATAAACAGACGAACCTGGATGAAAAGGCCCTCGCAAAGCTCAGCACAAAGGTATTTGGTCTGGTGACCATTGCGCATGACTTTTTCACACCGTTTACTTCCACTCACTGGCATCCGTTCTCCTCTTCTGCCTCTCCCAGGCCAGTCTGAAGAAGTTCCTGGAATACATTCAGACTGGCGCCATGGAGAAAATGGGAAAAGTCCTTGAGAAAGGTCTTGATCCAAATTTCCATGACCCGGACACCGGAGGTGAGTTTGCCACGGGCCCCGTGGGTCCGACGTCTCACTGTGGAGTGGCATGTTGGAATATGCAGACCAATTCTGGAAAACAACGGATTTTCACGTTTCTGTCTCTCACGTGCCGTCCCTTCCTGGCCCCGAACCTCCGCCGCGGGTCAGAGACGCCGCTCTCCGTGGCGGTGCAGTCCAGCCTGGCCGTGGAGGGCATCAAGCTGCTGGTTCAGGGCGGCGCTCATTTGGACTTCAGGAGCCGAGATGGCATGACACCGGTGCACAAAGCGGTTCGGGCTCACAATCACACCGGGCTGCTGGTGAGTCGCCCGCTCTCGGATTACAAGCACACGCCATGTGATTTGTGGGTGAAAATGATGAGTGTCGGCATATGATCGGCGCTTCCAAAAAACAGATTTTATTTATATTATTTACAATGTTATCGCCGACGTAGATGAGCAAATGTTTATCACACCAAGGCTCCAGGGTACACAACATTATTATTTTTTTTATTACCTCCCCACTTCCTTTGTCTTCTCCCGACAGGCCCTCTTGTCCCTCGGCGCGTCTCCGGACTACAAAGACCGCTGTGGCCTGACCCCGCTGTACCACACCGTACTGACCGGGGGGGAAACCTCCTGCTGTGAGACCTTGCTGTACTACAGGGCGAGACTGGGGTCGAGGGACGAGGACGGCTGGGACGAGTCCCATCAGGTAGGCGTGGACAGTTGGTGTCTGTCCGTCCGTCCGCCTTTTCCCGTTATCAGGTCGGACGTCATCTGTTTTCATATACGCTGAAGCAATGCACCCACCGACATTTCGGTCCGTCTCGTCTCTGTTGTCTCTCTCAGCATCTTCTCACACCTCTCGTCCCTCACGGCCTTCTCCTCACTCGTCTCTCCATTCCCTCTGCCTCCTCCCCTCCTTCTCTCTTTCCATAGCACAGGGATGAAGAAGAGTTTGGAATGGAAGCCATACATAAGGTACCATGCCTCGCATTCATTCCTCTCCATCCGTATATCAGCCTTTGAGAGTCATCGTACGATGAAAAACAAAATGTCCGTCAATGTGCCCACGCAGTTGTTGCCTATTTTTAAAAACCCGAGTCCAGTTCCGAAAGAGCATTGAAAATGATCTCTTTCCTACTGCAGATATGGGTGCATTGCCTACATTAAGTCTCTGTGACATTATGGTGAATTTGCATTAGTGCTGGTTGTCATGGTATTTTATTTTGGCTGTGCTGTGCCCTGTGTTTCCTTTCTTTACTTTCTGCGTATCTTGTGATATTTTAGTCCCTGCAGATAAACACGAGGGGAAGCTCGCAGGCTGCTGAAGGCTCGTTTCTGTTGTTTGAATGTTTGCTGTTTGCCTTTCTCTTCCACCATTGTGCAATGTAATTGGCTATGACCTGGTTTTCCGTGAGAGTAATTATCGATCTAAATGTGGATGTGCAAGGCCATTGTTTTCGTTGTCTCTCCTTTGCAAAAAAGCAAGTGTTATCCCACTTTTTCTGCCTAACCCCCTTGCACGAGAACAGCCCCCGCGCGTATATACATTCACCCACTTCCCTTTGGGATGCCCCCTTCTATGCTTCATTTTGCTGATCATTTGTGGACATCTCTATCCCACTCTCCACATTAAAAGGCTTGCCAGAACGGCTTTGCCCAGCACTTGGAGCATCTGCTGTTTTATGGGGCAGACACGGCTTCCCAGAATGCCTCGGGGAACACTGCACTTCACATTTCTGCCCTGTACAACAAGGTAAGTGTGGAAACGGATCCCTCACTCGAAACTATTATTAACATCCCGATTGCCGCTGTTTGGCTAAAGGTCTCCATCTAATCCATTTACTGTCCCCTCTGTGGCTGATCAGGAGAGCTGTGTTCGTGTTCTCCTGTACAGGGGAGCAAACAAGGAGGCAAAGAACAAACATGCTCAGACCCCTTTCCAGGTAAACGAAAATTCATTTCCAGAGCCGCTTTGACCACGCACAGGCATTAGAGAGAAGGAAAATAACAAGGAGGATAATTCATCATTTCTCATTTTGTTGTCCTGTGTTTGCAGCTATCTGTCATTTCTGGTCACTTTGAACTCGGGGAAATAATCAAAAACCACAAAGATTCGGACGTAGGTAGGTTTTCTTGCCAAATGTTTTCCTGTGAAGGGGGATCTTATCCGCTCCGTGCACCTGCGTTTTTTTTTTTTTTGCCTTTCTTTTACCTAACAATTTACTCAATTTCTCCCCCCATTCCATCCTATCACATCCAACGCCGTTCCCCTCCCTCACTTCTGACTTCCTCCACCTCTGAACCCCTCACTGTCGCGCCTCACACCTTCAGTGCCCTTTTTGGAATCCCCAAAGTATGTTCCCAAACGAAAGGAGAGTGCGCACACGCTGCCCCTCCCCTCGCTCCACTCCCACCACCTCCTGCGTGCTAACAGTGATAACACCATGACCCAGTCAGAGCCTCTGGCCCTCCCCATCAAGGCTGCAACCAATCCCAGCCCGGGACAGGTACACAAGATGATTAAGCGGAGGGTCATCTACCGTGTTATGAGACATGATTGCATGATGCCGTGCTGCTTCTCAGCCTTCAATTAATAATATCAGGACACTACATGCGCTTCTTGGTCTCTATGTGACTCGTGTGTTCCCACAGGTCCACCGCAGGGCCTCCATAGGCATGCGCAGCTCCAGCAGCCCCAGAAGCCGTACCCGCTCCCCTTCCAGAGGGAGAGGAGGCCAAAGTGACACGGAGGAGAGGCACCGGCAGCCACGAGGCCGGCAGGGGTGAGTAGTCAGATGTGCATACTGTAAATATAGGGGATGTGGGGGATTTTTATTCTACACGGGTGCTGTAGGTCCACTCACCAACAGGGCAGCATCACTAATCATCAGTTACCCTGCAGGTATATGCAGAGAAAATGACTATTTGTGTCTCTGCTGCATACTGTGCACAGGAAATTTTTAAAAAAAAGGAACACGGTGGCGCAACAAATTGGGCACCGTCCAAAACCGCATTTGCGATGCTCTACTCTTAGCACAGAATAGAGTCAGACTGACTGTTGGAAATCTTTCTTCATACCTGGCATATGCAACAGAGGCCAGACTCAGCTACTAAAAACACGACTGCAGCGTGAATTCTCGCTGTTGCTATGACTGATTAGTATGACTCAACCGCCGACTGTCTCTGGTGTGGCCTGACGAGCAGTATGTGGTCCTACTTTGTCTCGCTTGTTTTTCCACTCTGTAACAAAATCTTATGTCACACTCTTCGTAAGACACTCACTTTCCATTTCTCTCCATTCCTCCCGCTGTAGTGCGACGTCAGTGGCCAGTGGTGGAGGTCAGATAAAGCGCATGTACAGCGCCGTGCCAGGGCGGGTGTACGTGGCCACTCGTGGCCACTCCGCTAGTGGAGACCGAGAGCTGTCAATCAACAAAGGGGATAAAGTGAAAGGTGGGATGGAGAGCCACATTTACATCATGATGAATATTAGGGAAGTCATGGCCACTAGGTTTAAACACTGTTAAGGGTATTACGAATAGGGAATTGGAATTGTATGTTTTATCTGCGATGCAGTTTGATCCAGAATAATGTAAGCTACTGAAACATTGACAGCAAGGAAAAAAACAAAAAAAAACAACGCAGGAGAGGTCTGCAAACAAAATAAATGAGAAGCCACAGCATCCAGTCATCAGAAAGCAATAGATGTTCCAAGCTACTCGGTGGATTTCACCATGTCATCATAAAAGAGGACAATAGGTAAACAAGGAGGACAAATATACCGCATAACGGTGTGAGACTATGTGCCAATGGGTTTAGTTCCAAAAAACACCAAAACATTCTATGAATAATATATATATTATTATAATCTATGCGTCCTAATCTCTTTAACTGCCTCTATATCTGTCTCCTATTCTGTCTCAGTGTTAAGTGTAGGAGAGGGGGGATACTGGGAGGGAACGGTGAAAGGTCGCACCGGCTGGTTTCCGTCAGACTGTGTGGAAGAGGTGGCGGCTCTCACCAGAGACAATCGATCCGGTAGGAGCAGAACCAGCTGGAGCTTCAACTCACTGTTTCATTGTAAAATATCACTCCGTTCATGTGGAGGCTGTTTATTGAAAATATGTAAAAAATAAGATATATATAACAATTTGTGTGCCTGATTTGAATCGTTTAAGACTTAATGAAATTACGAAGTGCTATAAATTACTCTCATTAAGTTACCGCAATCGTTTCAATAGGTGTGTTGACGAGACATACAGCAATCATCCAAACGGATGTACAGGAAGATGGGTTACGAACTTCCCTCAGGCTGGCATTATCGTTTAAGTCACTGTCCCTTACCATGCAGGCCCCTTTTTTCTGCTGCAGCACATCGGCGCATGTACGGCCCAGGCCTTCGATTCTCTTCCTCGTATATGTTCACAGCTGCACCGTTCAGGCAGCATGCAAACCATATGTCACGTTGAAGGCACACGCACACACACACACACACACACAAAACGGGGGTAAATGCATGCGAACAATTTTAGACTCGCGCCGAGAACGGTTCTGCCAAAAGACAAAAAGTGTGCCGTGGCAGAGGGTGAGCGATTGAATGGAGCGCTGTGTTTTGTGCCCTGCAGAGAGTCGCAGCGAGAAAGCCAAGAGGAAGCTTTTCCGCAACGTCACCGTGGGCGCTTACGACGGCACCGATGGCCCCAGGTAAACGACTGTGAAGCGCGCCACCTGCGATTGCCCAATAGGCTTGGAGTGGTGGTGATTAGGATTTATCATTATCAGATGCGAAGCTGCCGTAAACTGAGTGACCTTCAAGAAAAAATAAGCTGCTTACTTCAATGCCTCGATGGCTGGTGTCAGGGGTAAGGTTAGACTGTGAGGCCAGGAAATAGGTGACACACTGCGGGCAGACCTGTGTGTAGGTGTGCGCGTGTCCTCTTTCAGGCCTTCCTGTGTTGTTTTTTGCGTAAAGCACGGAGGTTTTTTTTCTGCTCGGCCTCCTTTTGGCTCCGGGAGACCTGGACACAATAACACTTCAATAAAAGATAGAGGTGGGGTTCCTCTGCCCGATGACATGTGTCGAATGTGTCTGCCCGGCCCCTGGGCAGCTGCGATTGTCTAGTGGGAATTGTTGCGTGTTTGTCTGAGCGTGAGCAGGCGCGCGTTTGAACGTGTGCACACATCACCTCCCCCGATGAGTCATGGGGAGCATCGGTTAAACCCCCATGGCTGCCGAGAAGGACTTTCCAGTGGCCACCCCGGGGTTTTTATTGCCTCTCGCTCCATTGGACGTTCCCCTTGTGCCGGGCAGCTCTCGCCGTCATTCGGAAAAGGCATCTACTCTGATGCGGCCGCGCTTGTGTTCCAAATGGGAATGGCAGCCACTGGGGCCATATTACCTGTGTTAAGTTGGTTAAGCGTAATTGCGGCACCGCGGTGAAGTGGTGCTCAATTAGGAGCGAGGTGATCTGGAGCATGTTCCCCTCGCTGCAGCGCGGCATTTGGGAGAATGTCAATTACTGTTTCAGAGGGAGATGGAGAGCGGTGAGAGTGTTTGTTAGCCCGTGTGGTGGTGACGCTTCTGCTTTAGAGCAGAGCAGAGGAGGGGGGCGCGATGAAAGTTGTCAAATGTGTGTGTGTGTGTGTGCGGGTGTGTGTGAGTAAAAGCAGGGTGGGAATCAGCTGTTGTGCATATCTGTGATCCACCAGTCAGTGGATGAGCAAACCTCTCTCTCTCTTTCTCTCTCTCTCTCTCTCTCTCTCTCTCTCTCTCTCTCTCGTTATACCCATCCCCCGCATCCACACCCCTCAAATTCAGCTCTCCATCGCCCCTATTTTCGCAACCAAACCCTCTTCCTGTCATCCAACCGCAAGCGCACACACACACACGTACAGTACACTTTCTCCCCATGGTGATAATGCCCGGTATTATCTTCCTCTCTCCATCTTTCTATCACGTTGTCTTTCCCTTGCCTGCTGTATGTGGGGTGCAGAGCAGCATGTTCCCTCTCTCCTCTCTCGTTCCCAACCTCTCTTGCTCTCTCTCTCTCCTCCAATCTCGCGGCTCTCTCCGGCTGAGCTCTCGCTGGAAGACCGTGAGGAGGATGGAGGCGGGAGGCGGGAGGAGGGAGGAGGAGGAGCAGGAGCAGGAGGAGGAGGTGGAGGAGGAGGAGGAGGAGGAGGTGGTGATGATGGAGAGCGAGCGAGATAGAGGAGGGGGGGACATGGCAATGGGGGGATGCGGAGAGAGAGATTTCTCTCTCTCCCTCTCTTCTTCGTGGCCGTCATTGGGCCCCAGAAACAGGAGCGTGTGGTTCATTTACAGGTAGCGGCTGTTTCCTCATTCATTGGCTGGCTATGGATGTGAGGAGAGGACAATGGAGAGAGGGGAGAGGTAGATGATGCTACTGAGAGGCCGTGCCTTTTCAAAGATAGACTAATACGCTATTTATCTGTTTGTGTGTGTGTGTGTGTGTGTGTGTGTTTGTCTCTGAGTGTGCGTGCCTGTATGTGTGCGTGTGTGTCCTAAATTTGTATTTCTATGCATGTGAATATCTGTGGGACGGAAGAGGCTAGTGAATGGAGACTGCAGCATGTTTATTTCGGTGTCTTCCTCCTGTGTGCCTCTGAATGCGTGTGTGTGTGTGTGTGTGTGTGTGTGTGTTAGTGCATGAAAGGGAGCGCATATTGATGCATTTCAGTCAGACAGTGTGGGTGTATTTCATTCTCTTTGAGTCATGGTTTCTGAAAGCAGGTATTTTTCATTCACCGGGACTTCCCATTTGTCGCTGTTCCTTCCAAAAAATGCTATGGTCACATCCCATATCATTGATGTGTCCCGTGTTCTCATAAGAAATGTGCAATATGTTGAATGTGCTGAATGTTGAGCATGGATAAGTCAATGAGTGGCAACAGTGCAGTTTGTCAGTCCCTTTGGAGATGCCTGTCCTTTCTGAGCATGTCTGTGTGTGTGTGTGTGTGTGTGTGTGTGTGTGCACGCATTTGCATTTTTTGTATCCGTGCATGGGGCCATATACACTGAATAAAATGTATGTGGTCGTCACATACGAGTGTATACGTCACAATCTCTCCTTTACATACAGTATGTCCATGTAGATGTGCCGTTCATCGGTGTCTCTGTCAACGTCTGTCACTTGCAGTGTGTGGGCATTGTCCCCACACAACCAACCTGTCTTCATGTGCATTCAGCAGGTGAATGGTTAAAATGTAGCCTTTTTCCTCAGTAATTGTAGACAGAAGAGAGGATGACTCAGGAGGGTACATAATAACTCGGGTCTCGAGTAGGCTTACAGCTCCATCGCAGCCCAGTCAGAGGGACGGTGTCCTACTTGCCGTCAAAGATTACCCAGGAAATGTGACGCTTTTTATCGGCTGAGTGTTTAAGCAAACGGAGTGCGTGATCACAAGTCAGCTACGCAACTTAGAAGCACCTGTGGGGCCGACCCTGGCCATGCCACACCCCCCCCCACACACACACCCCCCTTGTAGGAGTGGATGGATGGACGGATGGATGGAGAGCCCGACGGATCCGTCCACCCACTCAATGATGGTACTATGATCTTCAGAAAGGGAAAGCATGATGGAGGACAGGGTGAGAGAAAAAGGAATGAGGTGTGAGGAGCAGATGGCTGGAAGGCGGCTGTGCGTTGGCGAAACAGTAAAATTTGATGGAGAACACACGAGGGATGGACCTCGGTAGGGGAAACCAGCGATCATCTGTTCAGTGCTAAAGTTTCGGCTTGGTGTCGGAGTCTGGATGTGCGGGGCCGTCGTCGGCCAGTGTGACTCTGCTGTCTCTCCTCCACCAAACTTGGTTTATGGCCTGTCAAATGCAATACACAAGACTTCCCCGTGTCTGTCCTTGTGTCGATAGCGTGGCGTTATTTTCCTCCTTTATATCATCACCAACTAAATACCAGTTTACACATTGGTACGGTTCTGTTAAGCCAAGACCACGAAGCAAAATCTGTCCAGAGACTGAAATTGAGCAGTGCCTGGCGTATTCAAAATCTATCTATATTTGAAACTGGTATTCTCCCCAATTAACCAATTTACAGGGAGGGATACAAAAAAAAGAAACCAATTTCCATTTGAAAATGATGTCGTTGAGTATATCCAGTACTTCCCCTGCTTTGTTTAGGAAGCCAAACAATCTCAATGTCAGATATTATTCGACGGGGCTACTTGTTCCACTTGAAGTTCAGAAAGGAAATCTTTTGATTTCAGTCGGAGCGTCGACATCGGTGACGCTGAGGCGCACGAGCTAAGGCGGGCATAAGCTGCCTAAGAAAGAAATATCTGGAATTCTGCTCGAAATGATAAAGCGCCGCTCAAGCCCCAGGCTCTCTCGCAGAACCGGGGTGAACTGACATTGCTGGAAAGTCAAGTCCAGAAGTGAGTCATGGGATGTGGCTGTGCGTGCGTGGACTCCCATTTAAACCGTTCTATATTAGAGGAAGCATTGTGCAGCAGCTTGGCCAGAGGTTGCAGTGGCGGTAATACACGTAGAATCATGAAGGTTTTTTTATTTTGTTTTTTTTTGGGGGGTGGGGGCCGGCCCATACACTACTCCTACTGTCTCATAACAAGATTGCATGACAAATGTCCGATTGCCGTTTCTGCCCCGTCTCCGTTTGCGGTCTTTGAGCGAGAGGAGCTGTTTGTAGCGGGAGATGAAAGGCCTGTCCGACTTCCCCTTGCACATAGGTTGTAGTGTCATGTACGAGCGGCAGTGCCGCACTGGTGTCTTTTCTTGCGAAAGCTGCCAGGGGCCGTGAGAGCGAATGCAGCGTTCGAGGTGCATTTGGAAGTCTCCGTTTTCAGCGAGGTCTGCGTGCACATCAATCCATAGTACGGAACGCCATCCCGCCCATTGTGACGACTAACTGTATCTCTGCCATCAACCCCATTTGTGCACTGGTGCTTTTTTTGTATGACATTCTCAAGCCAACCTATCTTTCGCTGCAGTGTGATTCATAATGTCATACGGTATATGGCCGTTTTATTTGCATCACAATACCACTTTTCTTTTGCTATAGAAGTCTTATGGCTCTCTCTCTCTCTCCCCACCTCTCTTCCTGACTCCCTCCATCGCTGTTTTTCCCCCCCCCCCCCCCCCCCCCCTCCCCGTTTACTCCTTCTAAGTGACTACATCATTAAGGAAAAGACAGTGCTCCTACAGAAGAAAGACAATGAGGGCTTTGGCTTCGTGCTTAGGGGAGCCAAAGGTGAGCTTCTTTAACGAAAATTCACCACGCGTGTCGCATGCTTTTTTTCCCCCCCCCCCTCCCTTTCTCTTTGCCCCCCTCCGTTTCTCTTTGTTGTTAACTTTGTCCACTCCTGCTCATCTTTTTTTTTTTGTTTGCCTTTTATTCCTCAGCTCAGACTCCCATAGAGGAGTTCACTCCAACGCCAGCGTTTCCGGCGCTGCAGTACCTGGAGTCTGTCGATGAGGGAGGGGTGGCGTGGAGGGCGGGCCTGAGGATGGGGGATTTCCTCATCGAGGTATGAACAAGACGTGTTTTGGACTATAGCACATTGAAATGAGGTAGGAGGTCCTCCGTTTTCCCAACAACATGTTTTATCCAGAGGCCACATTTGGATGAAACATGCCTATCTCTATTCAAACTACTCAGATGACTGGTGTCCTTTGGGGGTTAGGACAATTCACACACCATTCGGGATGAATTCCATTGTGACAAAAAGCTGGGCTACACATTTTCTCACTCGTGGACCTTCGACCTCAAATTTTGCAACAGGAACATGTTATATTATGCACGGTGGCAGGTTTGAGTGAGATGCTCAAGACACCTTTTACAGGATAGAAAAAGAAACATGTAATTGGTGTGTTCTCCCCTGTCGGATACGACATGTACCTTCAGCATCAATTTTACGTTTAAATAATAACACAGTCATTTTACTCTAACAACAATATGCCATTGATGTTATTGTACTTTGTTGAGTTGCTAAGGAACGTTTTTGATGACTGTCCACATGGCAACTTACTGGCAACTTTGTATGTTTAGAAGTCCTTGCATGCTCCCTTGAAAAATGGCAATAGTCAAACCTCTATTAAAGCTGACACATATGGCTAATTGGTATTTGCTGTATGTTGCTACAGCTGTTGCTCATATGACTCACTTATGTAGATGTGCCAGGCCTCTGAAAGTGTGATTCACTGTAGTCGCTGCTTGAATTGCTGCTGCACACATCTAACACACCGCAAATATCTCTCTCCGTGTCTGAAGCTCTAACATAGAGATTTCAGCATTTACAAAAACACGAACCTCTGGTCACAGGCAGGCCATCGACGACTCTGTACTGCAAGGTGCCCCTGCTTTGTGTCCACCCCACATAGCGACAGATGACTTTTCACCTCGACTCATTCTGCATTCAGTCCTTCTTTGTCTTTGTGTCTGTCAGGTGAACGGCCAGAATGTGGTGAAGGTTGGCCACCGGCAGGTGGTCAACATGATCCGGCAGGGCGGCAACAGCCTCATGGTGAAAGTTGTGATGGTCGCTCGCAACCCTGAACTGGAGGATACCACTCGCAAGAGGGGTAAGGGTCAAAATATGTTTGTTTTCCCACCTCTATGTACATGATGTGACCGTAAAGCTGATGCCATGGTTACTTCACACTAAAAGCCTTTTGCAATGTGATAGAATGACGTGACTACACATTTATACAAGAATACTGAGCATTAAGTCTGCATTTGGCTGGCTTCCCTTGGCAGCCCCGCAGCAGAGTAAAAGACTGACTCCTCCTGCCATCGCCCTGCGATCCAAGTCAATGACATCAGAGCTGGAGGACATGGGTAAGATGACAGAAGAGACTAAAGACTAAAAGGAAGCATAGAACTGGCAGGAACATGTTGGAAAAGTAAATTAAAAAAAATACATCTCCCACTTTTTTCTTTTTGTTATAGGGGTGCTCGTTGAAAAAGCTTATTTTCAAAGGGTTAGTCACTTCTCTTCAGGATGACTGTATTCTAGAACTATTAGGGAAACACGCTTTTAAATATTAAGCAAGTTGATGCAGAAAGCCTAGAAAAAGACCTGGTGGCGCGTTTTAATGTTTTTGCTAATCACAATATTTGGATGGGGATATAGTCTTTTAATTCATTTGCACCTTTGGTGATACCCGGAAGAGAAAGGTGATAATTAAACCCATACATCTTGTTGTGAAAACGCACCCATGTTGGGAAACTCCACTTTTCGGATGCCATCAGTCACACAAGCTGATCTTTACTTTTTTCTTCCCCTTCCCTCTGGAACAAACGTGCCGCCTACAGTGGACAAAGGTGGGAGAATAATAGACTTGTGTGCTCACATTATCATTTCTGTCCCCATCACCTTCCCCCTCATCACATCAGCGTTCACACCATCCCATGTGTCTGCGTATGTATTTCCATCTTTCAGATGCTTTACACACACATGACTGCACAGCAATTCTGGTCGCACCTAATTTCTGTTCCCCCCTATTATGCATGCTACAGCTGCCTCTCCGTGGAAAAAGAAAGCAGGTGAATATCAGCCTGTATCACTGCCCCAAATCAGCCCCTGAGCTTTAATTAAAAGTCAGCTTGTTTGATGCTCTTTTTTTCCTCCTCCTTTTTCAGAGTACGAGTCCTCTCAAGCTCCCGATAAGAAGAGGACTGTTTATCAGATGGCGCTAAGTAAGGAATCACTCACTCTTGTCATTCTGTAGCACGGTAGTTTTATACCTTGAGGGGAAAAGGGGGAGCTCACTGAAGTCCTCCTCATCGTGTTTCTTCTATTACGTTCCTTCTCCTTCTTCACCCTTCTTTTCCGGCCCGGCCCTCCTCTGTCTTTGTTTCAGATAAACTGGATGAAATCTTGGCTGCCGCCCAACACACTATTACATCAGACAACCAGGGCCAGAGAGGTCACGGGGGCAAGAGGGACCGGAGCAAGAGCATTGTTCCCAATGTCTCCAATGAGGTACTGTTGGGAATGAGAAGCAAATGGTCCCAGTTAGGGTCATTACCATGACATCCTGCTGGCCTCAGCTTTCAATATTATCCACAAATCATGAACAGACACTGAACACTGATGGGACCTCTCTCCCAGCGCTACCATTATCAAACTGACTAAGTCCACTGCTGAGGACGCAGTGCATATTTAGTCTAGGAAGTGACTAATGCCAGCAAAAAACAACAACAAACCCTTCTTGGTCTTTAGCTTGTTTTTAACCGCGTTTGTTGTCCTGCCCTCAATGTGCTGGAGAGAAAACGATTGACAATGGACCACCCACATAAAAAACATTTGTTTAGCTGTGAGTCAGGTTGTGTCCATTCAGCTATGCTATATATTGTCTGGTACTTGACTGAATGGTTCAGCTGTGCTGCATTTTACTCATATAAAATCAATATCAGCTGGTATAGCCCACATCATTTTTATTGTGATATACTGTATATCTGAGCGAATGATTCCTCTTCTTCCTTTTGCTCCCTTGCTTCAACACATGAAGCAACCCTATGAGCAGCAGTCGTCAGTAAGTATGGTGCAGCAAGGATCAGCCTTTGGCTACAATCAAGCTCTTTTTCAGCCCGGCCAAGGACCTCAGCATGCAGTAATGATGCGTCAAAAATCAATTGGTAATTGTTCATTATCATGGAAATGTTTTCCAGCTCGGTTTATGAGCGTGTGTTTGTAACTGCCTGTGTTTGTGCCCACAGGTATAACAGAGGAGGAGAGGCAATACCTTCACCCACCTGCTATGAAGCTGGCTCGCAGCCTGTCAGTGCCAGGACCGGAGGAGATCCCACCACCCCCAAACACATCTGCTCCCGAACCACCTTTATCTGCAGGCCCTCATCCTGCAAGGGGACCCGCTATGCCCATACCCCCTGTTTCTCAAGCCCACTACCAGCTCCACTCCCAGCCAGGGCACGCCACTCAGTCTGGCTGGGAGAGGGGAGGCCCCGCTGTGATCAACCAGCAGGTCATGGTCTCCACCCTCAGGAGACAATCGGAGGGAGTGGGTGCCAGGGAGCCGGAGGCACCCAGGAGAGGTGGTGGCAAGATGGGAGGGTTAAGGCGAGGCTACAGCAGTGCTACGCCACCGACAAGCGCGAAGCCCAAGCCACAACAAGCACCGCAACATCCACCGCACATGGCAAACAGGGACCTGGGTGGAGGGGGTGGCCGGGGGACGGCCAAGAGGGGCGGTCGAGGAGCTCTGATGAAGCAATCCAAGGTGGAGGATGGCCTGCGACAGCACAGAGGAAAAGTGGCCACAGCCAAAGAGAAGAGCTCCATCCCCATCCCTACCATCATCGTGAAAGCGCCCTCCACCAGCAGCAGTGGCCGAAGCAGCCAGGGGAGCAGCATGGAGGCGGAGAGCTCCCAGGAGGCAGAAGGCCGCATCACAGAAGATGCAACCCCTGACAGCTCCAACACAAGTCTACCTTCTCCGCTCACCTCGTCGCCGCCTCAGCCCCCTACGTCCTCTCCCTTGCCTTCGTCAACAGTTGCCCCTTCTGTTTCCTCACAGCAAAACCTGGAAAACTTGGATTACACTCCAACCTTCGGCACGGCCTTTGGGGGTGGAGGAGCGCGCAGGGAGAGAGAACGTTTCCGAGATATGAGAAGGAAGAGCGCCTCTTTCTTCCTGTCTTCTGAAGAAGATATTCAAGGAGAGGCGGGGGGAGGAACAGGAGAGGGAGGAGGAGGAGCGCTAGGGGTGAGAATTCAGCCTTTGCAGGGCTCACAAGTGGAGGTGCCCACACCTCGACTCCGACCCTCCAAGTCTATTGATGAGGGCATGTTTTCTGGAGACAGCTACGTCCACTATTCGAGCAGCATGCCCCCAGCGTTTGGCCTGCCTGAGTACTCCTCCCCTGTCCTGGGTCAGGATGGACAGCCCAAGTCGGCTCCCTCCATGTACGGCACCCAGCCAGCTACCACTTTCATCCATCCGCTTACAGGGAAAGTTCTGGACCCTTCGTCCCCACTCGGCCTGGCCCTGGCTGCAAGAGAGAGGGCCTTAAAAGATGACCGCAGGACACGCAGAGAGGAGAGACACTTTGGTAGGCAGTTGTCCACAGTAGGAGCATTTCCGACCCCTGTTCAGACCCCGGCTCCTTCCCTATTTGCAACCCCTACGCAATCGGCCTACACCTCCCCAGTGTCGCTCCACCTGAGCTCCACCACCACCTCGCCTGCGTCTCTGAGTCGGCCACAGTCACCAAGGATATTACGTTTGGGAGGAGGAGGTGGAGAGAGGATGGAGAGGGAAAAGGAAGGAGGACCCAGGGAGGGTCTTAGAGTTCGGTTCTCAGAGGACAGAACCAGTCAATATTCAGCCCAGTATTACCCACAAAGCCCCAGGGAGAGAGAGAGAGAAAAGGAGGTATACGACAGCAGACCTCCCCAGCCTCCACCACCTCCGGCTCAACCTGCCCCCCGCAGACCTTCCTTTCTGCAGATGGACAGCACTCCCAACACCAGCTACATCCCTCAGTACACTGTCCCCACAGCCCCAACACAGACCGGTGAAACTATGGCCGATGTGAGAGCAGGGGCGAGTGGAGGTCTGGGACTGATGGTTCTCCCTCCACCAGCTCCATCCATAGATGCTGAGGATGAGTTTGTATTCGCAGATCCCTTGCCGCCTCCTTTACAGTTTGCCAACGGAAAGAACGAGCGAGGCAGAGAGGTTCACCAGCGGCACCAACACCCAAGTCAACGCTCTGCTGCTAGTGCTCCACCCCCCGCACCACCTCTGCCATCTGCACGCTCATCAAATGCCCCCCAACCCTCTCCACAGGGCGGGGACTCTGCGGCCTCCAGCCTTACCTCCTACGACAGCGAGGTAGCCAACCTCACTCAGTCCGCCCTCTCTCCTTCCTATCCATCGGCTCAGATATTCCCTCCTTCCTCCGTCAACAACACCAACACCTCTGTTGCTGCTCTGCCTCCTACGTCGTTACACAGACCCCAGCCCATGTCCCATACTCATCACTATTACAGCAGCTCTAATGACCCCTCAGTAAGTGGCCACACACCGGCCCAGGACAGAGGTGCAGCTGCTCTCACCACCACCATGACCTACGCTACCACCACCATGACAGCCACTGCTGCAGCCACCACCACAACAACCTCACCTGCATCCTCTGACTACAACATCGGCATGTCTGGGCCCAGGCTGGACTTCAGCTCGGGGGGTAGAGCCACCGACCACACTCCTCACACTCCTGTTATGCCCAAGAGCGGTGACTGGCAAGACGGTGTGGTAGATTCTGGGATCGAGGAGCTGGACAGTCACAGCAGTAGCGACCACCATTTAGAAATGCTGGGACTGAGCGGGCTGAGAGGAGAGAGGGGAGGCGTCAGAGGCGACGGACGAGGAGGAGAGGGAGAGAGAAGCGGTGAACACCAGGATTCGTTTACAACCTACTCAGGTGGCCAAACGTTTGAGGTGCACAGTGCCAAACTGGCAAACCCTGTGTATCCAAAGATGACTCATTACAGGGAGGGGGGAGGGAGGGGCCAGTCCGTAGCATTACGGAGGCAGAACAGCACCAACCCCGCTCCCTTGCAGTTGCAGAGACAAAACATCCTGGAAGATGCGAGGCTAGACGGGACCCTCGACGATGAAAGGAAGCATAAGCAGAGTCGATCCAAAATGGAGGATGGTTTCAGCTCAGCTCTGGCCGCCTGCTTAGAGAGGCCCATGGAGACACGGTCGGCGGGCTGGGGTGAGGTCGAGGATCACGAGGAAGACGGAGGAGTCCAGAGTGGTGGCCTGGTGCTGGAGGGCCGCAGGCTGCACTCGCCCCTATCAGGAGTAAAGGCGAGCATCATCAACGAGCTGAGCTCTAAGCTGCAGCAGATGAGTGGCATTAAGAGTGTGGACGACTGGAGCCACTCTCCCAAGTCTCCGGCCATGCACAGGTTTGTTTGTTGTCCTCGATATTAAATGAAATTAATAAAACAGTTTCACCTCTCTGCATTTCGCAACTGAAGTTTGTGATTAGAATTTAACGTCACAGGTGTATTTTTGTGTTGTTTTTTTTCCCCTAGGTATTCTGCAGATTTCACTGACGCCTTTCACAGCCCCCCCACCGGCCGCTCCACCTCGCCTTTACCCACCTCCTCCCCACAGCACCGTCAGATCCTGACGCCCAACCTGTCGGCCACTCCCTCCGTCTCCCCTTCCCCTCAGGTACCGGTTCAGCGCAACTGGACCCGATCCCCATCCCCGCAAATGCCTCCTTCTCCAGTCCATTCCCAGCACCCTCCCCCTTCCCCGACCTACTGCCCGTATCCGACATCACCAAAGCATCGGTCCAAGTTTCGGAGGCAGACTTTTGATTTCCAGTGCAGTCCCACTAAGGAGATGCGGTCTTCGGTCTCTCGCCGCCGCGCTCCTAGCCCTCTCATATATAACACAGAGCAACCCAACCCCACTCCCCCCCGACCTTCCTCGCTCCCCATACTCCCCACCACACCAGTCTACAACAACCCTTTTGACTTCCCCGGACCCCTTACTCCTCCCTCTCCGGGCCTACCTCTAGGAGACGCCTACCACGCATCAACACCGCCATTGTTCTCCCCATCTGGAATGCAGAGTCCAAACCCACTCCTGGTTTCACGGTCTCTCTCTCCCACCCACTTTCTCTCTGGAGCGTCCTCCCCCATGCATTTGCCCCCCAGTCCATCTTGTCTCAACTATCCCCACCTCACCCCTCCTCCCCCGGCCAAACCTTTTGCCGTCAAGCCCTTGCCCTACTGGACCAAGTACGATGTGGCCGACTGGCTGGCTTATCTAAACCTGGGCGAGCACAGGGAGCGTTTTATGGACAATGAAATAGATGGATCGCATCTACCTTCGCTCACCAAGGACGACTTCTTGGACCTGGGAGTGACGCGCGTCGGACACAGAATGAACATCGAGAGGGCACTGAAGAAACTCACTGACAGGTGAGGGAGGACTAATTGACTCTGGGATACATAGAGACAACGGGATCGAAAGGTCAAAGAGGAAGGTGAAAGAAAGTCAAATTGTCTCACTCCTTAAATACAAATGAGCTGGAATGTGCCCTACGCTCAGTAGATGCATATAAATTGATGAGCTATTCCATCTTCCCTCCATCCTTTTTCTCTCTGGTTATTGATCTATTTTATCATGCTGATTTAGTTTGCTCAGGCCTTATTTAATTTCCACTCATTCTTTGATGTACCCACCTTCTCTCCCTAGGCTGCTCTCCTCTCCTTTGCATGTCACTGCTTCTCCCCGAGACACAGACTGAGAGAGTGAAGGGGTTGATTCAATGATGAGAAAAAGGGAGTGAAACAATTTGAGAGAGATGAACAATTAACGGAAGATGCGCAAGAGAAGAAAAGTGGACATCGGCAGGTCTGGATATGGGGGAGAAAAAAACTGCGTTTGGAATTTGCTCTGTGTGTAGACAATATTGTTATGATACTTGTGGATTGATATCTGGTCAAAGAGGGTACAAAGGAGTTAAGCTCTTCATCTGAAGAGAGACTGGAAACGTTTGACGAACAGGCATTTAATGAACGTGCTGTTTTCTGCTGTAAAAGACAAACGCATACACATATACTCACCTTCTCACAGAGAGGGACAGATGGAGTCTCACTCCATCTGCTGCTTCGCAGCGCTGAGGTCTGAGTTCAAAGAAAAGTTGAAGAGTTGCCACTTTGAGGTGTTATCCCAGCAAAGTGCCATTGCCTGTGGCTGAGCCAGACATTTTGATTAAAAGAAAAAACATTGGAGCCACATCCTTACATCCGTTTTGTAGCTTTGAGCGGGTCAGATTATCAAATGGCTTTGAGTATCGGAGCCAAAGTCAGAACATGAAACAAGACGGTTTTGTGTGTAAATGATGCTAGAGGAAAATAATAGACAACAATAGTATTGTTTTTATATTATTTCCATATGCCCCCAAACGATACCCCAGTAAGCTTTGTATGTATGGACTTTGCGAACACTAAATATATATTAGGTGTTAAACGGGATTCACCATTAGTTAAAAAACATTTGTTTTGTACTTAGTGCTGATCGCAATCATCCGTTTTAAACCGGTCAGGGTATTTTTAAACTGTTTAATCGAAGGTATGAATAATGAGGGCATGCAGATATTTGGGGAAAGGACAGAAAACATTGGAGAGCTATGGAAAAAGGGGTTTGCATGTCGTTTCAAACTGCAAATCAGTCTTCAACAGTGTTTGTGGCCTTAGCACAGGTCACGGGATGGATCCATCCCCCTTGATGCCATCATTTTGACCGCTCTCTCTCTCTCACACAGCAGGTGCAGTGATCAAAAAGGGCTTTTTACGGCTACTGTCTGCCTGACTTCCTCAACCTTCGGCCTCTGTGAGTCGGTGTGTCTGATTTTGTGCGTGCGTGTTTGTCTGCCTGCATTGGTGGCTAAATGCTCCCCCTGACCTACGCCTTTGTACGTCTAATGCCTTTTCCAAAACTTATTTATAACAGTCAGAGAACATAGTTTCTTTTCTCACAAGTTGACAATCCCCACGTTTCCCTGTACCACACACACACACGAACTCCCCCAGAAAGAAATGCTCTGACCCATTTTTCTGATTTTTTTTTTATTTCAGATTGAAATGTCAAGGTAAATGCTGTTACGTAGAGTTGAACAGGAACACCCTGATTTTGTTTTGTTTTTTGAATATGACAATTTAGCCATTTACTGCAGAGAATTCAACACAGTTCTAGATCTATATGTAATGACGACGACTACAATGATAACAATATAAAAAATATAGTATAATAAAGATAATATTAAGTATGTAAACATATTTAAGAATCTCTGTCTTCCAGATTGTATGGACAAATTCTTTGAAGCTTTGGTTTACTTTTCATTTGGGTTTTTCCGTAAATGCTTTCTATACTGCTCGCCCTGTGGTGAACCCAGTGAAGCTGACACGTTAGTTTATGTATATTCTCTCTATGTGAGTTTAATGAGTTTATTCACATGCTGAGTTGCCTCGATGCTTTTTCGTGATGGACACTATTCCTGAGAAGCGAAAGGACTGAGCAGTAGTGTTGAAAGCATTACATCCTATAAATTAAAAGAGTATTTTAGGTCTAGCAAAATCCATAATGAATATGACTACATAGGTATACAGAGAGAAAAGTGATATATATAAAATATATATGAAGATTTTTTTTTGTTTTAAATAAAACCGTATAAACAATATGATAGAGGTACAACTAAGGTGTTGAAATAAATTCTAAAATAAACTATGGCCCTGCCGTTATTCTCTTTTCTCCTTGGATTCCCTCTCTTTGGCAGATTCACGTAATGATCCAATTTAAAGTGCTGGGTTTGAGACAAGTCATTTGGCAGCAGCTCGTATCAGCCCTGCGGTGGTTCAACACAACGTGGTTGTCAGGTCCGTGCTTATTTTCCCATCAGGCTCGGTGAGCTAAAGGCACAAAAGAGCGGAGCTCATGGGGAGGCAGAAGATGAGAGGGCTTCATTTGAAGCAAGCGGTGGCTGCATTCATGCAGTAAACCGAGAGACGCCTGTGAGGCATGGAAAACAAGTTGGAAGAAGATGCATGCGATATCGTTTTCTTGCATGATGGGCAGTTTAAGGTTAATACTCTCTCCTTTTTTTTTTCTAGTATTCTCTTTTTCTCTAGATTGGGTCTTTATGTATCTTTCACGTTTGTTTTTTGTTCACCGTGGGGTTTTTGGCATTATTGAATCAAAAGAAAACCCTTTCCAAATGAATGGATTTTTGAAAAGTTTGATGTCAAAAAGACAGGGCACGTTTGGGTCTATGTTATGCAGTAAGCGGAGTGTAACTCTGGATGACACTAGTGTTCTCTTTTCCCTCCTGGCCAATATCCAGAAGAGCACAGACTAGAGTAAGTCAACATTGTGCGTGGGTGAACATCATGCTGCATATTCTACTCTCTTTGACAGGCAATCTTTCTAGGCCTGACCAGAGAGAGAGCGAAAGGTCACAAAGCAGCACAGGCCAAATCAGGCACCTCTCTTCTACTGTCACACAAACTCACTAATAAGCTCACATGGCCGTGCGCCTGGCTGACACGAGACTGTGACCGGCAAACGGTCAGAATGAGGCTTCGCCATCTCATAAGCACCATATTTAGAGAGACAGGAGGAGGGACGGGCAGGGAGCGAGGGAAGGTGGGGGATTCTTCCAGCTGTTTTTCCAATGGCTCAGTGACAGAAAAGTGAGAGTGTGATAGGGAGAAGACTCAAACAGGCAGGGAGTTAAAGAAGCAAAGGCTGGGGTTAACGTGAGGGAGCAGGAGCCAAAGAGGAAGAATGACTAACTAGAATATCCCAGCTGACGGTGGGAGAAGGGCCAGAAAGGTACGTTTCTTCCTCCATCCTCGTTTGCCTCGGAGCAATTTCCTGAAGAGTGAGGATTATTTTTATTTATTTTGCTGTCTGCTTGCCCCAATTGTCGTTGTGTCTCACGCCCACTTTTCAGATCGACTTTGTGTGCGTGTGTGTGTGTGTGTGTGTGTGTAACTTTAAGTGCCAGGGGAAAAATTTGGGTCAGTGAGAGAGGAGCGAGGGAGAGGAGCCTGTTGGAGGAGAGACACACTGGGAAAGTGGGAGACGGACAGAGAAATGAAGGGAAATCCTCTTTAGACCTTGAACTACAGTAACAAGTGGTCACTTGAGTAATCACTGGTGATTCAGAGACAAAATGTAAGTGCTGGTTGCTCTTAGGCATGACTGCTCTGCTGCCTCTTTTTTTTTTTTTTTTTGCTTCTTTCTGGCATGTGGATTTGGAGTGTTTTCGCCGCATTCAAATACGTTTGTATGGAAGCATCTGTGCGGTGCAGGGTCAGCCGTGGAGTTGTGTGCTTTATCTCTTGCTGACCAACACAACTCCTGGATGGAGTTGAAGACGAAGCCTTTTAGGGATCCAGCACATACAAAAAACATAATAGTTTGAGATGCAGGAAGACCTGCTCGCTGAGGGAAAGACGGTTTGGGGGTGAGCCTGGCTCTCCGTCATGCCCAGTCTTGTGATGAGGTGTGGTTAGTCACTTCCATGTTATTCAGCCAGCAATGTGCCCGGACAGAAATAGGCCCAAATGCGAGTGGGTCCTCCGCGTGTTTGTGCATGCATTTCCCTGCTCCTGTTCAAACTACCGTCTCCCTCCAATCTGTCTGTCACACATGTTTTGTTTTACATGCTGCGCTAAAGCGTTTTCCCTATGACCAATTCCCCCCCCCCCCCATGTCAATCCCACTTTCCTGTTTGCCAGATCAGTAAATCGGGTTGCGGTCATTATCTCTGAATGCAGTCGAGTCGTAGCGGGAGACAGTTGGTTCCATGAGACCTCGTGTTAGCAAAGGAGGAGCAAAGGGAAAGATGACCTTTCTGTGCTGTTTATTTTGGGAAGGCAACAGGAAGAATGCCGAGCAGCTGTTCTATTCCTGCTGGCAGATCCTACCCCAGTGAATTCCAGTCTGCCACTGCAAAGACTCCCCTTAGTGACTTACGCAGGGGGTTCGGATGTACCCATGCACTGTACAGTGTGAATAGCACCTCGTCTGGGTCATCGTAGTTGTCATGGCGATTAGCTCTGCAACGTGCCCACACGTAGACACAATGCGAGCCATCGGCCGACAATCGTTCTGTTTGAGACCAAGTCTGCAGGCAGTATCCGCGCATTACCTCGCGTAGACGTCCAACCTGTTCCATGCTAATCAGCGTCACCTGCCTGCCAATGAAAAAACGTCTTTCCTTGCTTGTAATGCATCTTAACCAGTCTGGCAACTCTCGTATCACACAAACAACTATCGTTTGCTCTCCGAGACAGACACTTACCACAAAAATGGCGAGCCTCCCCAAAGAGCCGCCCGAGGATGCCAAGAAACAGAGCTTCTGGATGGTGAGCATAATATTCCCGATCAAAGCGGGGGGGAAAAAAAGAGGGAAAAAACGACAACTTTTGGAATAGCTTGTTGATTTAGTACTCGTGTGTTCGTGAATGACCTGTCGTGCTCACATATCACCTCCGCCTCTCCTCCCAGCCAGGGAACTATGTGCACACAGTGCACCGAACGGAACAGTCCTTCCAGGCCTGCAATGACATCGTGGCCTGCTTCATGGAGAGAGCGAAGGTGGAGAAGCAGTACGCCCAGCAGCTCAGCCAGTGGAGCAGCAAGTGGAAGTCCATCGTGGATTCTCGTACGTACGAGCAGCGAGATGGCACGCATTTCCCAGGCCCTTTTGATCATCTCAGCCAGCGCTCATCATCATTACCTCTTTAGTTGCATTCGATGCGTACACGTGTGCTTGTTTGACATTTTCCGGTGGACAAATGGACGTCATTATTTCTTGATTGTTTCCATGACTCACCTCTGTGCTCAGCTATTTAATTCCTCCATCTGTCTTTTTTTTTTTTCCCCCCAGGGCCACTTTATGGCTCGCTCATGAAGGCGTGGCAGTGTTTCTTCACCTCCACAGAGCGTTTGTCCGACCTCCACTCCTCCATCTCCCAGTCGCTTGTCGCCGAGGAAGGACAGCGGGTGAAGACGTGGCAGAAGGAGACCTTTCCCAAGAAACTCTTTTGTGGGTTCAGGGAGAGCCATGGCAACAACACGAGCTTTTCACGAGCCCAAAAGCCCTGGTCCAAAAAGCTGATAAAGGTACATATGAACAATACCTGAATATATTTCATTCATCTGCAGCTTTCTGTGTGTGAATGCTGGTAAAGGTGGTAACAGATACCAGCGGTAGTTAGATTTACTCACTGTCCACTTCCTAGCCCTTTTAAGATCCTCATTAGCAAATGGAATTTGCAAACTTTTTGCCTCTTCACTTTTTTTCTAAATAATGACCTCAATGTTGTTTCCAGTGCATTCTTGTCCTGTTTCCGCTCTTCATATTTGTTGTAAATACATGGGAGTGGTATTATCATCATTAGTTATTAATTAAGGAATGAATGAATTAATCAATTATTATTATTATTCATTATTATTCATCAACAAATAATAATTATCTGGAAAGAAACTTAAAGTAACTTGCCATGAACAAGTGTTTTTTTTCCCCAGAAATGTCAGACATTCCCTTCAGTGTGTTTGTGTGAATGTATATTTAACAGCTGGAGAAGGCGCGAATGGAACACCACAAGTCGTGTCAGAGGGAGCTAGCAGGCCTCGACAAAGAAAAGCAAGCAAACGAGAACTCTGCGATGAGCCCCGAGAAAAAGCAGAAGATCATAGAGGCCAGGGAAAAGTTCACCGAGGAGAAAGAAAAGGTGAGGAGAGGTGTTTGCGTGACCTTCACCATCTCACTCCGAGTCAGTCGTGCATGTTGAATAAGGGATTAATTCGTCCCACATTTCAATTCACAAGGCCAGATTCCTCACATGCCACAGATAAATAAATATGTTGCATTCCAAGAACCCCCCCCCCACCACCTGCATGTAGTGATATTTATTCTGCTGAGGAACCATCGACTCCAAACACAAGCCCCAGCCATGGATTTCTGTTCCAGGCGTTTCCTTGTATGGAGATGTGTTATTGTTTCTCTACTCAGTGTTTATGGAGACCGGCCTGGAAACAGCGGAGAGCACCCGATGATTTATACGTTTTAGATCCCCCTCCGCTAAAGACACACAGTGCACATTGTTCCAGAGGGGGAAAGTAGGCCATGTTGCAACTTCTCACAAAAACTGTTCCTCTGAGATGCCTGCAGACCAGAGAGCACTACGAGAAAGTGCTGGAGGACGTGTCGTCCTACACGCCCCGCTACATGGAGGAGATGGAAGCCATCTTTGAACAGTCGCAGGAGGAGGAGAGGAAGAGGATCAGCTTTCTGAAGCAGGTCTTCCTCTCCATTCACAGGCACCTGGACGTCACCAACAACGAGAGGTGAGCGCTCGTGAGAAGACGGGGCGGGGCCCTGGGTTTTAGTGAGCACGGAAGGGTTTGAAAACAGGACAGGTGCTCATTGGCTCATGATAAACCTCTAGCTCAATGTCTGTGTTTGTCAGTGTGAAGGCAGTGTACAGTGAGCTCCATCAGACTCTGATGTCCATCGATGACCAGGAGGACCTCAAATGGTGGAAAAACAACCAAGGTCCCGGCATGCCCACCGACTGGCCGAAGATTCACGTATGTTACTAATGACTGTCCACCAAAACAGAGACACAATTCAAAATATCTATAGAATTATACATATCCAAGACTGTCTACAGTGGTTAAGTACATCATTTTTCAAATGTCTAGTATTAAGGCATTTGCACTCAGACCGGTGATAACCTTTCAATTCAAGTTGTGTGAAAATGTGCAAACTCTCATTTTGTGGATGTTTTACATAATTAGAAGTGTTGTATATATTTAAACCCCCAAACTGTGTCTATTCCAGGAATGGGTCCCCCCAGTAAAAAAGTTAAAGAGAAAGAAAAGAGACCAGAAAGGGAAAGAGAGCCGACCGTAAGTATCTCTTCAAATGTGATGACTTACTTTTTTTTCTTTTTCTTTTTTTTTTAACTCAACGCCTTCTTTAGGTTTTTTCTACATTTTTAAGGTGTGCTGTTTTATCCTGTTAGTGTGATGATTGGGGGTGTGAAGGTACGAGCGGTGTACGACTATACAGGAGAGGAGGGCGATGAGCTGTCCTTTAAAGCAGGTGACTAAGTGTGGTGTTCATAATTGGCATGATTTTTATGCCCAAATGTGTGGCAGTTTGTTCTTTAATGTCTGAATAAATTAAAAAATAGGGTTTGTTTCGGTGTGCATGTGATGATTCACATGTTTTGTAATATTTGATGCCTTTTGATGTCAGGCGAAGTGTTCCTGAAAGTTGAAGAGGAGGATGACCAGGGCTGGTGTCGGGGGGTGCTGAGTGGCGGGAAGGAGGGCTTCTACCCGGCCAACTATGTTGAAGTTGTTGAGGGAGATCCAAATTGACGAAAATCCCAAATTGTCCAAAATGTTATGCCCTAACAGTAATTTTCTCACAAAGAGTTGGTTTTTCAATTTTTGAAAATAACAATTGCCCTAATTTGTTTTGTGATTCTGAGTTATGTCAGATATAATCTGTTCCCAGGTATGTTTGAAATGTAACGTTTTAAGGCCTAAGTATTCTCACTTTGTTTGAGTATTTCTGCAATATGAATTAACTTATCAAAATGTACTGTTTGAACAAGAGTTGTATGCGTGAGTGTGTAAGTGTGTTGCATGTATGCACGCTCGGACGAAACAAAAGTGGATATTTATTTACTGCCACCATGTCTGAGTCATTAGGTGACCGTTAGCTGATGATGAAACACAAGGTTTACCAAGGCATAGGTTTACAAATTGTCTGCACATAAGGTCAATGTTAACCTGACATGTATTATGTAGAGGTCAATGCGCACAGAGCTTAATTTGACTGAGGGCAATAGAATTTCACAATAAAAGTGTATTTGTTTTGCCTGTGATTCATTTAGCCGGCTTGTTGTTATTGTGTTTTTTTTTTTTAGTTAGTGGTGTGGCTGCTGGCTGTGTATCCGCCACTTTGCTTCGGACAGAATGCCATGAAATTGGAAATATGTTGACTTAGATATTGTTGACTGAGTGAATTTCTTCTCCCGTGCCAGCATGAGGTTGACATTTCTGGTTTTGAGCGAAATGTGTGTTTCAGTCGGATGAGTTGTTATGAAGGGTGTGAACATTTATGCTCCCCCGACAGGATGAACTGTTAAGGATGCGATCCATCTAGGTTTCATAGAACAAAAAAGACCAAAGATTGACAGAAAATGTGTGGATCCATCCAATCATTTTCAAATTATTTTCCAGAATCTCTTCAGTGCTTTGTATAGCACACATTATTTGTTGAACGAAGCACCATATTTTAGTCGCTGCATTCGCATAGATGTAATCTTTGGAGGTGTGCATGAAAGAATTTCCCAGCATAGTCGGTCAAGGTTATCCTTTTACCTGAACAATTGTTAACCAGATTAACCATCTTGACCTTTGCCCTCGTCTAGCTCTGTTTCCAATTATGGCTTTACTTCATCCGCCCATTTTATGTACATTCATAAATGTTTAACTGAAATCGCCCCATATATCCCAAATCTCCGCCCATTTTGCAATCTTGCGCACACACCACACTACAGTATCGGCGAGGGTTTTTCTAAGGGAGAAAGAAACCTGTCGGACAAGATCCCAGAGACACGAATAATAAATGACAAGCTGGGACAGAGCAGTTGAAACATTGCCGAGGCCTGTGACAGCTTCATGCGTATTGTGGCACTGGACACTCGGCTTTCAAAGGACTGTGCAGGTGTAAGTATGTCTTATGGTATATTCTTACTTCCAGAGAACTTTCTCATTTTATATTACATATCTGTATAGATTTTTTTTTCATGAATTTACCTCAGAAAGGCGTGACAATATCTTACAACCTAAATGTTTACATGCTCCTTGGAGAAAAATTGTACTGCAATCCATTTGTTTACCTTCGATCGGATTTTAATTATACGTGTTATGTGGGATATTTATTTCTGTATACAATTTAATGTTGTTATTGAGGGGGGGGGGGTTCATGTGTCATTGAACAATGTCTTTTCTGTCACAAACAGGCAGAATCACCATGGAATTTGCTTGTGGGTTTGTTTACGTTCCGCCTGTGAATCCGAAGGACTGCCAACAAACCAGTGTCACCAAACGCTCAGGTTTGATTTTTTTTATCCTGGCATCATAGAGGAAAACTTCACATTTAAACGTGTCACAATTCCGTACTGTCTTTGCTGGTTAGGTAAGATCAGCAGCTCGACTGCACGTTGACAACAGAAAACATTCCAGCTATTTAAAACACAAACAGGAAAAATGTGAAGGTTTAGTGAGTCATAGTTATTTTGAGACCTGCTTTGACAAGCAGATACAAAGCTCCTACACTGCTGTGGCCACTGCATGTCACCTGCTTCATTCTCAGAAATAAGTCCAAAGGCAATCTGGGAAATGTAGAAAGTCATCATCTGAAGTAAGAATTTGGAAAAAGGATTACATTCTGAAATGAATTCTCAGAATCACTGCGCAATCTCTTTGAGTAGCGACACCTGATGGTGCATTACAGTGCAAAAGCATTGGCAGGTGGATTTGTGGGTGACTGGTTGGCTAGGTGCATCAGATATTAGGTAATCAGTGACACACAGACACACACACGCAGCTTCCTCTGTCATATCTCAGGGAGTAACTCCTTTCATACATAGCTTTGCTCTGTAGGCTTCCACCTGGCTCAGGTTTTCTGACAAATTGTTAATTTGTCTGGTTTGTTTTGCCCGGGAGCAGTTCCAAATGAACTGGCTCTGTATAACTGTGCTTATTTATTTACATTTTTTTTATATAATTGCCTTTCAGCTCTCCTCCCTCCTGTTAACCGAATTCGCCCTAGCACACCTCCGCCTCCTCCTCCGACCAACTCGGCTGAAGTGGAAAAGTTTGTGAAGCCCACCAACTTGTATGAAAATGGGGAATTTCACAAAAATCTGCAGGCGGCTTGTTCCAGCAACACAACCGGTCCACAGACAGCACCTGCTCGACGGACGGGTAATGTGAATTTGGAAAAATGGAGATATACGACTGAAATTTAATGACTGTACTGAAGTCAAGGTAAATTAGCCAACAACTTAGGTCAAAACTCTCAAAGGCTGAGTTTGCAAACCCCCAAAGATCCGGATGGTTGGATAAATCGATTCTCGGATTGGACGCAAAGAAACACATTTTTATAGATTACGGTGTGCCCCCTTATACTTTACCCAGCCCTTCTTCCTCCACACATGAGATCCGCAGCAAACAGCCAGCCCTCTCCTGACAGCCTGCCACTCAAACAGCCGTGGACGTTAACCCATGACCTGCCAAATAATGAGCCCGATTCCAATGCCCATCTCGGGGACCCAGACTACTCGCACAGTACAGAAGGCCCTGGGGCCGAGCTGAATCGGCCAGCTGAAACCAGCAATGTGCCGGGACACACACCAGGTGAACAATTTTCAATTCCCGCATTGTATTCAGTCTGGAATTAAAACGACGTCGATATCGCGAGATTTGAAGGGGAAGTAGCCGATCCTTCGACTTTTTTTTCTGCTCTCGCCTCGCACCCCAGCTCCAGCCCTCCCACCCAGGCCTTCGTTCATGAGGTCGGAGCCGGAGTACCTGGTTTTGTTACCATCTCCTTCTTCAGCCTCTCAGAAATCACCCTCAAACTCGTCAACTTCCCAAACTTCTGCAGGTAAAGCTTGTGTCAAAAAGACGAATAATGTCTCGTTATGTTTTTGTAACCATTGCACCACTCCCAACTCGGCATCCTCAGATAATGGGCCTCTCCAAGGGAATCCTAACGTGGTCCTCGTCAGTTTAGGGAAATTGCTCTCAGAGGAGAGAGGTCAGTCGACTCAAATCTGCCGTCGAGCTCCATTTTCTTGATTCCATTTTATCTCACAATGAGGATGTTTGCATATTTCCAGGTCTGTCCCTACGAGGTGAACCCACCGCCTGCCCCCAGTGTGGCTCCGTGCTGGACTCCTGCTATCATAATGTGGTGATGACATCTTTTACTTGACCTTTACTCCGAAACGGATAATTAGCTTCGCGATTAAGAGTCATTGATCTCGCATGCAATTAAAAAGCAGTTGATCTCCTTGTAATCACGACAGGACGGGCATGACAAACTCTTAGAGGCAATCGTGCATGAGGGTTATTGATCATCACGCAATGGAGACTTGGAATTGGTTTGATTGATTGAGGTTTAGTCTCAGTCAGTAGGTTCAGTCAATAGTGGAAGTGCTTCTCATTAATGTCCTGGCCTCTTGCTGTTCTGCAGGTGAATGTGTGTCACTTCTGTCAGTTCTGGGAGTCGACCAGTCCTCCCAGCATACCACCCAGTCTGCTCTTCACTCTGGGCGGGGATGAAAAGCCCCTGTGTGCCGCCGACGCTCTGCTGCTCTTCTGCATCGACATCTCAGGCTCCATGAGCATCACCTCCCAGGTACTCTCTTCTGGTTCCTTCTGGCGGACATTTCCGAATAAAACTTTTGATGTTTTCAATCCATCACTGTCATTTCAAGGTGTCTGTCGGAGAGCATTTTGTCCACAGATCCCGCCTCCAGGTGAGTTGTCATGCACAATTTTCATTCCACGTTTAATGTATTTGTGTGGATGAAAAATAACAATGCTATAGGGCGTGGGGATGGTAACTCCTCTCCAAGGATGCCTGCTGATTTGAGGAGAAAAAAACATTGTCTTCACACCAGTTTGTCCAGGAAGCGGTGATGCTGTGTGTTCAGAGACTAAGTGCGCAGCAACCAGACATAAGAGTGGGGCTCATCACTTTCAACAACCAGGTACACAGATGAGAGTCATAGCCTAAAAGACAGCAATTGACTTCATTGACTTAAAATTGCATCTGCAGCGTTTATTGATATTGATAAACTGTCCGAGCAGCTCTCTGTAAATTGGAATTTTCCATCTTCAGTCATGTCACTCAGCTTCATTATTATCTCGAAAATCACTGTAAAATATTGTATTGCTGTTACTTTCCTAAATCCCCGGATCATATTGCCAGGTCATGCTGTATGGGTGTGACAATTTCACATCACACATCCTGAGTGGCGCTGATTTGATTGACAGCGACTATATGAAAGAGGCGGCAGCCAGTTTCCCCACTCCACCTCCTCTTTCACAGACCAAGGACTTCTTACTGAGACAAGTTATGGGGTGAGCAGACAAACCATCTACTGTACATGATGATGCCTGTTCACATAAGAAAACATCCTCTTGATTGATTTTTTTTAAAGGTTATCTGAAAGTGGGACCACAGCTCTGGGTCCAGCTGCTCTCCTGACAATCGCAATGGCCTCCAGACAGCCAGGGTCAAAAGTAGGTTTGTCAATTATGTGGGCATTGCATGTGTTTAGGTTAGTTGTTTATTTTTTCATACATTGACAGGTGTGCATACATTTTTATTCATTTCAGCTTGGGAGCTTTACTTCCTTGTGACAACTTATTATCTTTATTTTTTTTTTTACTTAAACTGGCTGAGCTGTGATGTTAAGCTTGTAATAAAGCAATGGCCACATATATACTTATTTCTTTTCAATTATTCATCGTTTTTTTATTTGTTGTTGTTGTCAATCCAATCCTGATTTGCTATCCCTGCTGATCTTGAAGGTGATTATCTGTACAGATGGGAAGGCCAACACAGATTTAGGAAACCTCGAAGTGGAGGATAATGATGCACGCACCCTCCTCTCGTCCACCATCTTCTACCAGGATCTGGGGGAGTACGCTGCTAATCAGGGGTGGGTACACGTCTCCCAATCGACGGGGAGAATGGGAACATATCATAATGCTCCACAGAGCGTTGCACATAGAGATGCAGCTATTTATCTGAGTCGGTGTTGACTATAATAATAATAATATATATAATAATAATATAATAATATAATAATAAATAAACTAATGGAGGCTCAGTGATGGATATAGAGGATGACTGTTGTTGCTCAGTTGATCTGGATTTACTGTGATGAAGATTGCGCTGAAATATGCTTCTTCCATTAGTGTGACAGTGTCTGTGCTGTCCATAGAGGGAACAGACTGCAGGCTGGATGAGCTGGGGAGGCTCGCCGATCGCACCGGAGGGAAAGTAAGAGACGGGTTGCATGCCATTGGTTTCCCGTATTTTTTCCCACGTGCACCCAGTCCAATCTTGCGTTTCTCGTGTCATCTGTGTGTTTTGCCACTTTTTCCTCCAGGTGGTAATAGCAAGCCCCAACCGGCTGCAACTGGAGTTTGAACAGATCATTGAGAACCGGACCATAGCGACGCACTGTAACGTTACACTGCTGCTGCCCAAATCACTGTAAGAGCTGCGCTGTATAACATTATGCGCACTTCTAGTATTTCCGAATGCTTCGTGTAATTGGGTTTAGACATTAGTTACATGAAAGCATGTGAATCCTTTTAGATGATAACACAAACAGGGCCCACGGGATTGAATGATGTCCTCCTTTCATGCAGGCGCGTGAGAGGAGAGAGGCAGGCTGGCAACAAAGGGATCAGAGAGGTGGGAAACGTGGCCCCCGAAACAGAGATCACCTTCCAGTTTGGAGCCAGCGAACAAGACGCAGAAGGTGAGGAAAAAAATAATAAAAATAGCTATGTCACACACAGACTAAATGCTTTTCTCAGGAGGATCACATGCTGCGGTGCAAGTGTGCTGCCAGGTCTCGCAGGATGGTGACAGCTGTTATTGTCCCAATCTGAGACCACTGACACATAGAAAACAACACTAGGAATAGAGTAGAGAGATAGTCAAAGTCTCTCCCAAAAACGAAAAAATTGAAAACTTTTGGTATGGCAGAAATATGTTTTGATGCACATATTTAAACAGCTGCCTCTGATTTCTCTCTTGTGTATAAACACATGTGTGATATCTTCTGCATAAGCTGCCAAGGTAAACAAATTATTATTTCTCGTCTGTCAGCAAGACATTTTCTTGATCACAACAAGACCTAATTCACTTTCAAGATTTTTTTTACTGGTGTCGCTCCAAGGCTGTTCATTACTCAGTCCACAACATTGGCTCGGACTGAAATTGCTCAACAATAGCTGGTTTAGAAGTAAGAGGGTTATTGATGTTTCCTTTGCTTAAGCAACATGTTCAAATCATGTGTTTTCTATTGGATGGACAGTTCGATTCAATTTGCCACGTGTTTACAGATTTAGCTTTGGGGATCCTCCAGTTTCCAATTTCCCAACACTTTGATGACTCATAACCAAATATCTGAAGAGATGACGTTGCCATCAGCCTTCCGTTATACTCAGTGATTTTTAAGGCACCATGTAAGAGTTGTCGCTGTGAGCATTTTAACATGTGGATGTGTTAGTGTTGAGATCCAAACTGGGTCACAGGTGGTTCATTTGAGCCGGTCTGACAACCAAACTCCTCCCACAGACTAGTGTTTGTTTTCTGTGACCACAACAGCACTTAGACTTGCTGACTTTTAGTTGTGCATTGAAATCTTTTCTGCATTCCAAACCGGTGCGGTGCGGTGCCCATATTTAGTATGGTCAAAACACAGTGTGTACTTTACCTTAAGAGGGTTGTTGTTTAAATAACTTTAAACCCTCTTGATTCCTATAGTTGTGTTCTTTCTTGCTTCTATCCAGGCTCGCCACCGGCCCCCGGTAGCCGTGTGCCCATCCAGCTGCAAATCAGGTACAGGCAAGGGAACGGACAGAACATGCTCAGAGTGATAACATCAAACCGAGATGTCACTGATGACAGGTGAGCCAGACGGTTCCGTAATCACAGTACTTCACTCACTTCTGTTTCCAGAAATCAACATTGCTTTGACCTCTTTCTAAGTTTCACCAAGTCCCTCAGGACAATAGACGACTACATGCGTTATTTTCTCTCAGTGGAATACAGAGAGGACTTCATGCAAGTCATTGGTTCTTGCGCCTCTTGGCGTTGCTATATAGCTGGCAAGGTCGAGGCTGTAAATGCCGATAAGCGCTCTCATGAAAAAAGCGTGACTGTCCTTCCCAGCGCGGCGGCCCTGTCCTCTCTGTCCCTGGCCATCATACAGCTCAACTCATCCCAGGCCAGCGCCGCTCTGGCTGTCCGAGGCCGCTTCCTCGACGCCAGGAAGGAAGGAGAGCAGCAGAGGCAGCTGATCGAGAGCGCAATGTGAGTCACAGTGCGGCGATGACACAAATCGAATAATAGTTGCCTTTGGTCAAACCCGACCCACCAAAACCGGTATTTGTATGAGCAAAAATATGAATATTCGCTGACATCAGACGCTAGATATATAATTGCAATTAAGATCAATCGGAACAATTGGTTGTATTCTTCAGCAGGTATGTTCAAACATTTTTTTTTTGTTCAAATGGTTATAAATAACACCCCCCAAGCCTTTTTTTTTGCATTAATTCAAAATTGTAGTTTTACAGTTTTCAGAATTATCTTTTTTTTCTTTGTATATTATATCTACAGCTAACGTGCCGTCTCTGTTTCTTGCAGCGAACATAATCACAGTGCCCAGGATGAGCAGACATACCAGGAGTGGGTTAAAACAATGGAGCCAATATACAGCAACATTCATTGCTTCACACGGGTGAGTTTGTACTATACATTTATTAGAGTCACTGCCTCACAATAATACAGTACAATCCTCACACTTGAACACTTGTTTTTATTTTTCCAGAGACAATCAGTCATTACAGACTCACAGGTAATGTCTGTTCAGATACTGTCCCAATAATACTTGTGAATAAATTACTTCTAGAATACTTTAGATAATAAACCCATTTCTCTTCTGCCACCAGTCTTTAACAGATGCTGGCGCAGCGTTGCTCTACGCCATGAAGCACAGCAACAGGAAATCCATCTCACTGAAGAATAAACCGAAAGTTGTTCTCTAGCCAACAGTCAGCCTCCACGTTTTCATTTGTCGGAAACAGCTCAAGTCATGAATGAAAATTGACTTTATATTACTGAAAAAATATCCTCCTCATATTTAGTAATGTAAATAATATATTACTGTATGTGCGCTGAGCACTCAAATGTTCTTGTAATGACAAACATCTTGAATCCTTTTTTTTTAAGTATTGGGGCATACTAATTAATATGAACACTCCCACACACGGCAAACCAGTTTTTGTATGCAGGAGTTCAAATTTAAACCAGATTCAATAATAACAGCTCTAAGATTTAAAAACAGAATACAGGTTATTGTTGTTCATGCCTTATAAGATGTGTCAAGCACATGAATGTGAATTTGATCAAATAGCCACCTAAATCTGAATAATACAGAAGAAATTAAGGTCCAAGTCACAAAGACAATGAATGATGAAATCCCTGAAATGGAAGCCAAAGCATAAACAGACATGTGTTCATCTAAGACAGACCTCACAACAACAACACTTAACTCAGAGCAGATGTCAGTTAAACATTTGTATGGACAAAAGAAATGGTGATTTCTTCTTTCTTACAGTGTTTATCATCTCTCAGTAAGATGTCTTTAGATCCATTGGTGACGCAACCGTTTTTTTGCTAGAAAAATGTAATTCCTATGTTTAAACATTTTGGAATTCAACTTTTTTTATAGTATTAGATACCATGAATTACAAATATTTTATGCAATAGAACAATTACAAATTATGTTTAAAAGAAAATTCAGAGAATTTCAAGTTTTTAAGACAAGCTGTAATTAAAATGTTGTTTTGTTTTTTTTATATACTGTATACGGATTTACCAGAAATTACAAACTGTGTTTCTCAGAGATTATTTGATTACAGCATACAAGACTATTCCTTTACGAGATTATAATATTGCGTGATTTAAAATGTGAACAAAATATGTAACATCTTACATATAACATGTCAATAGAAAACAGTGACAAAGCAGTTACAATTTACAGACCATTTAGAAACGTTTCAAAGACATTATTTGAAAAATAAGACATTACTTTTTGTTTAAATGAGAACCATGCTCGCAAAAGACACAAGGCCTTGAGGAGGCAACGTTTTGAGACACTTAAAGTGCCTCTTCTTTGACCAGGTAGTCGGGCAGAGTCTGAAAAGCAGTCACAGGTACAGTCACCGGTACGGTCAGGGATATCGCGCTGGGTTCAACCGCAGAGGGAGCAACCTCACTGGGAGGTGGAGGAGAAGGAAGCGGGTCTGTGTGAATGATGTTCAAGTCACCGACATGATGGGCAGGCGGGACGGTGTCTCCGTGAGTCCGCAAGTGCTTGCGAAGGTAGGCGGCAAACAGAAAGGCTTTGCCACAGTGGGCACAGCTGTGTGGTTTATTGTTGGAGTGGATCTTCTGGTGTTTGCGTAGTCCAGTTTTGTTGAGGAAGCCTTTGCCGCAGCTGTTGCAAACATGAGGCCTGGGCTTGGGATGCCGTTTCTCGTGCTCCTGTAAGTCTGCCAGCTGTCTAAACTCTGCCAGGCAGGTTTCACAGACATGTGAGCCCAGCGGCACAATTTTGGTATCAGTCGGGGGAGCGGAGTCGATGGAGTGAAGGTCTTCGTGGGTCTGAACTTCGTCCCAGCTTCCAAATGTGGCATCACAGTGTGTACAGGAGAATTGCGGGAGGGTTGTGTGGGTAGTAAAGCCTGAAGCTGGCCCGGCCTCTGTCTCCTGCGGTGGTTGTTGTTGTTGTTGTTGTTGTTGTTGTTGCTGTTGCTGCTGCTGCTGCTGCTGCTCAGCCAGGTGAGTCCTCTCATGTTTTCGCAGGCTCGAGGATACAACAAACGACTTCAGACACTTGCCGCATTTGAAAGGCCTCTCTCCAGAGTGCACGCGCCGGTGCTTGTTCAGGCTGGAGCGCTCGGCAAATGACTTGTCGCACTCGGTGCACGAGAAGGGCCGGAGTCCCGTGTGGACGAGCATGTGGCGCCGCAGGTCCCAGGATGCCACGAAGGCCTTGTCGCAGCTCTGGCATTTGAAAGGCCGCTCTCCGGAGTGAACGCGTTCATGCACGGCCAGGTCCGCCGGCTGCCTGAACCTCTTGGAACACTTATCGCAGGGGTAGGGCTTGAAGCCCAAGTGGGCTCGCTGGTGGCGTCGGAAACTGGACGGGTCGGAAAACATCTTGCCACACTGCGGACAGAGGAAGGGCTTCTCACCAGAGTGAGTGCGGAGATGCGATTGGTAGGAGGACAGCTGGGTGAAGCCTTTGCCACACTGCTCACACTGATAGGGTTTGTTCTGGGAGTGGATGCGCTGGTGGCAGGCCAGAGAGGAGGAGCGGGAGAAGGCTTTGCCGCAGTCTGAACACAGGTATGGCTTTTCACCGGTGTGGGAGCGCTCGTGGTTCTTCAGGTCCTTCAGCTCTGTGTAGGTCTTACCGCACTCCTCGCAGGCGTACGGCCGATGGCCCTGGTGGTTCCTTCGATGCTTGCGGAACACAGAGGGGTCGGCGAAACTCTTACCGCACTCCGCACAGAAGTACGGCTTCTCTCCGGTGTGAGCGCGCATGTGCACCTTCAGCTTGGACAGGGTGGGGTAGCTCTTGCTGCACTGGCGGCAAGAGTAGGGACGCTCTCCGCTGTGCTGCGTCATATGGATCCTCAGGCATATGGCCTGCATGAAGGCCTTCCCACACTCCGTGCATATGAAGGGTTTCTCCCCGGTGTGAGAGCGGCTATGGTTGCGTAGCTCTGTGGGGGTCTTGTACGCCTTGTGACAGTCGGGACACTGAAAGGGCCGCTGGGCTGAGTGGGTGCGCTCGTGCTTTGAGAGCTGAGCCTTGCTGGAGAAAGTCTTGGTGCACTGCGAGCAAGCGTGTAGCTGCGGACGCTCCTTTATGTGTGCCGAGAGCTTGTGGCTCCGCAGGGCTGACAGACTCCTGAAAGCCTCGCCGCACGTCGAGCATTTGAAGGCAGGTTTGGCTTTCGGGGGCCTGCCTCTGCCACGTTTCTTTGCGGGCTGATCCCTCGGCACCCCGTCCGCTTGCTGCCTCTCTTCATCCTCCAGAGTGTATTGCTCTGCAGGAGGTGGGCTGCCGGGCTGAGGAGAGGCCATCTCTACTTCTGCAAGAAGATCATAGGAGAAGACTACATGTCAATAAACATCACCAGCAGAATGTGAGTTTGGAGAATTGATCCACGGGAATGTGAAGTGATCCACGCTACAGCGAATAGTGTGGGATTATCTGAACAGATCTGATTTGCTGATGAGGGACTGGAGAGAATAACAAATACGTGTAATCACACAATAATGGAAATATGTGAGGGTGCATTCAATCACAAAATGGCTGGCATTAGGACCTCAGGGACAATAAGCTAACCGCTCTGATGCATGCCAGAGGAAGTTGTTATTCAGGGATGAGTGGGTATGAATGAGGGACATGTGTTGGACCGGACACCAAAGACCTACGAGTCCCCGTGGTGCCGTTGCCAACCGGACACCACACGAACGCATTTCCCGCCGCTAGCTTGACGGCTATACGTCTACGCCGACTCAAAATGGCTGGCTTTAGGACCGCTTGCACCGATGTACTCGACACTGTCGCCATCCTCGCTACTGGGGTGGATTGCGCCAACAATGGCTGTGTTTGCATTGTGCGTGCGTGAGAGGAATGCGGGACTTTCTTACCCGAATCAGGACATTGATCGCTGGTGGAAGACACCCGGAGGAACGTGCGGTGCACGGCTGCATTTACTCAGAGACTCGGTGACTGGCTGCGCGATGGGGGACGGCTCTAGGACCATGATGACGACAGCGCTCGGCAAGCCAAGTGTGCAGCATTTTAATGCGTTTCATGGTGAAATGCCAAAACAACAGCCTCTACGTGTTTTAGAATCCTCTGGTGAGAACATGTCGCTGTTATTCAGTTGGCAGGTGAACTGTCATGGTTGAAACACGCATGCCAAGCTAAAGCAAGGATAATGCATATGGCTCAGAAGTTAATATCGGAGGTAGCTACCAGTGCTAATCTACTAAAGCTCATGTGCGGTACTAACACTAAAAGCAGAGATAGAATGGTGTTGTGGATGTTAAAGGTGGTGGTATTTATTTGCTTTTACCAGCTTTTACTTTTAGAGATTACTTCAGCGCCGAAGTCACTGCTGTTTGCACTGACTCAACTTTTAACCCGTCTCCTTAGCTACTTCTGAGAGGGAAGGATTTCTTTGCTGCACATTTCCTGTTTCCTAGCAACAAGAGCAATGTGGAAGTGGGGATGGAAGAAAAAAAAAGACAATTGGGTGATAGGGGGGTTGCCCTTTATTTAAATATAACGTGTTTTATATGAATGAATGAACATATATCCTCGGAGGTTTGCATTGAACCACGACTACTGCAGGTATTTGATTTGATTCGTTTGCTGATGTTGAAATCCCGCATTTAAAGCGACTTCTTGGCTTTTTGGTGCAATGTTTGTTTAGCTAGCTATGATATGGCTAGCTGGTAGCGCGCTAACGTTAGCTCACTGCTCCGTGCTAAAGATCTAACCACGATTAACTTGTCGGCTCCTTCTTCTGGCCCTATGTTGACGAGTGAATTGGTTCATTTTCCTGCGTACAATGTCGGAGTGTGTGGTGATTCGCAGGAGGAAATAAGTCTGTAAAAAGAGGCGTTGGTCACCCGGTATATTGACATAGCTAACGTTTGTTAATTTAGCCTGCTGATGCAGGGATATATCTCAGTTTGTCTTTATTCTCCATGTCACAGAATTCATTTGATGCTACTTAAATGCCGGTTGATCTAACGTTGATCGGTTTCGGCTGTGTTTTTAGCAGAGGTCAGCAGTTTATTACCGATGCTGACACAGATTTATAGTACGTTATTATAGTAGAACGATTATTAGTAGAAAAAAAACTACTATATTCAGGAAAAAATGTGTCATAAGTTGGGTATAGCAAGATATAATGTATTTCAGGACTCGGTGCAAATAAGTAGCCATGTTATTTGGTTAATGATTGTATTAATCACAGCTCGAATGTCTTTTGTCATCGACAGATACATTTACCTGCCTTTCCTGATTTCAAGTCACTCTCCTAATTGTGTGGAACCGCTTCCCAACATCATCTGCTGTATTACCTGCCTCGACACTCCTTGGAATCCTCATTCGTAAGGACAGAAGTCTTTTCTTTTCTTTTTTTTCTCAGTCAAGTAAGACATCTCATGCATTTCCTACCTGCATACTCAAACACCCTGTGTCGTTGTAATGGCAGTGCAAGACCCCGGCAGAGCAACAGGTTTTCCCTGCAAGCAGTGTGGCATGGTATGCCCCAATATGCCCAGTCTGCTTGAGCACATGGACGTTCACCTTCAACAAGAGGAAGAGCGCAAGTTTAAATGCGATGAATGCGGACGAGGCTACAGACATGCCGGTAGCCTGGCTAACCATAGAAAGACTCACGAGGTGGGTTCTTTTGAGTGTGACGTGTGCGGGAAAGAAAACTCAAATGCTTTGGCCCTGAAGAGTCACCTCCGCAGCCACAAGTCAAAGAAAAAGTACTCTTGTGAGCAATGCGGGAAAACTTTTCGTCTGGCAACACAGCTGGCCACGCACGAGAAAGTTCATCTGACCAGGCGGGAAAAGCAGCCTTCATACAGGAAGTTAGATATGGAATATCCAGAACATGAAGATATAGAGGAATTTGACAATGATCACCCTCATCTTCTTGGTGAGCATTCAGCCAGTGTTGGGATTTCTGCAGAAAACAGCCTTGCCGAGGACAAGACAGACGCTGTTTATAATGCACAGGCTGAGTCCTCTGATGATGCAGGAAATCGACCTTTCAGATGTGATTTGTGCGACAAATCCTACATACACCACCGAAGCCTGATCAATCATAAAAAGACTCATCAGGTGGGAACGTTTGAGTGCAATGTGTGTTTCAAATTGTTCAACAACATGGCTGCCCTCTACAGCCACCAGAGAACTCACAAAACGAGGAGCGGGACAGATCTCGGTTCCACGGGTGGGTCGTACACGGCCCCACCGCTCGGACAGTTTTCCCCGCAGAGCCAAGATGCTCCAGTAAATTTCTGCCATTTGTGTCAGGTACTCTTCCCGAGTGATGAGGACTTCCAGGAACACATCCAAATGCATAACTCTTCATCTGTGTCATTTGGGCTTCAAGATACCCTGTCGGAGAACCACAACATATCGTATGACAACAGTATTGCTTCGCCGGAATCCAATTTTTATGCATCCCCTATAAATAATATTCCTTCAGTATCATCAATTGATAATGGTGGTTTTGATCAGCAACAGGAGCAATTTATAAGCAATGGTCATGTGTACTCTGACTGCTCCAATAATCAAACTCCATCTTCCAGTAGCACTCAGGGAGAGCCCCCAATCCTAGACAGGAGCATCCTGGATCCTGTCCTGACGCACGCTCGCAACACTGACAATGCAACTGAAATGGTAGAGACTGTAGATTCTGATGAGCGTCCCTTCAAGTGTCAAACCTGCGGTAAAAGCTACCGGCACTCCGGAAGCCTCATCAACCACAAAAGGTCACATCAGGTTGGGATTTACAAGTGTTCCATATGCAGAAAGAGTTATCCTCACCTGGCTGCCCTCAAAAGCCATCTCCGTCTCCACAAAGCTCAGCCATCATCTTTTAGCATCAATGCCGAGGGAGACTGGCTCTCCTCAGAGCCTCTGACTCTCGACAGCCAGCCGGGCTGCTTCTCCTCGCAAGAGGAGGAAGACACCACTCAGTCTGTGCTTGGTATGGATCAGAAGAATGGAGTTGACTACAGCAATGGGTCATTATACCACGAGCAGTTTAGCCAGGACTTTTCCCAGGATATGACGGTGCATCTACCTCACAATGAACACCTGATGCAGAGGCACATGTGTGCAGACTGTGGCGAGACATTTGCGGATATTGCAGGGATCAAGTCTCACAGTTGCCCGCTGCTACAGCAGCAACACGACACTACTAGCACTGAATATGACAGCAATGTCAACTTCCAGGACAGTAATGGTCACTATGCCATTGGAAATCCAGAGGGAGATGTGGAGTTCCATGGTCTTAATGGTAGCCACGACCAAAGCTACTTTGAACAGAATTTCCATGAAAATGTGAGCAGTCATCTGCTGAATGGTGCGGGAGAAGATGATAACGCTGAAGAGGAGGAGCAGGAGGACCAGGATGATGATGATGATGATGATGATGGAGATCTTTATCGGTGCTCGATATGTGGAAACGACTACACCAGCATGAGGGCTCTCAGGAGCCATCTCCGAGGGCACACACAGTCCCATAGTACTCCTGCAAGCTCAGGGCCGTCATCCATGTCCTCCCATGAAGAGGTGAAAGATGATGAGCTGGGAGAGATGATGATCTGTAGTACATGTGGGGAAAGTTTTGTCAATAGACAGGACTTGACCACACATCAGCTTCTTCACGAGAAGGACCAGGTAGAAAATGTGAACCAATTACATATGAGCAACGACATGTCTGCAGGCACGGAGGAAGCACAGAGTATCATCTGTGGCAGCTGTGGAATTTTCTGCGCCAGCTACCAGCACCTTCAGAACCACGGCTGCACGGCTGGGAGGAAAGATGAGCCGACCGAATGCAAAGAGGAAATGGCGGTAAATGATGTTGACCAGTTCGAAGCCGCCAGGCCGGTTAAAGTAACGGGCAAAAGGGAAGCTCGACGGTACAAGTGTGATCAGTGTGGGCGGTCGTACAGACACGCCGGCTCCCTCCTTAACCACAAAAAGTCCCACAAAACCGGTGTCTTCAGATGTCTCGTCTGCCAGAAACGCTTCTACAACCTGCTGGCCTTAAAAAACCACCAGCGATCCCACTTTGACATTAAAAGGTGAGTTCCTACTGTACCACATCATCATTTATCCTGTCGCAAGTTTACAATGCCTGTCGTAAGTCTTTAATGATACTTCTTTAAAGAGATAAAACGTTATTAGTGGCCCGTAGTGTGTGTCACAGATTCGTCATCCTGGTTGCATTCTTTGTGTAGTCTGTCTGTCTCTTATGCAAACACCCATTTAACTCTGCCTCCTCTCCTTCCACAGGCATACTTGCCATGAGTGTGGGAAAGCCTTCAAAATCCAGAAGCAGCTATTGAACCACCTGAGGAGACACAAAGAGAACCAGGCCAAAATCCAGGAACTCAACAACCAGATCCAGGCCCTCATGCAGATGAATGGAAACAGGTCAGACGGAGGAATGCAGTCCTTTACTTCAAATTCCAATCAGGCTTTTACGTCTGCTCGACGCTGCAAGCAACTGCCCGGAGGGGAAAAAGCTGATCCGAAGCATGAGACTTTGGTCAAAATAGAGGACACGGGTGACGAGCGACCTTTTTCCTGTGATCAGTGTGGGCGCACGTATCGTCATGCAGGAAGTCTGGTCAACCACAGAAACTCCCATAAAACGGGTCAATATTACTGTTCAGTGTGTAACAACACTTATTCCAATCAACTAGCGATGAAAAACCACATGCGCACCCACTTTGCACATAAAAAACACTCTTGCCAAAAGTGCGGAAAAGGCTTTCGAGGAAAGAAGCAACTATCGGCTCACGCCTGTGCAGCCCTCAGGAACGATGGGGCCAGAGGCAAGAGGGGCCTGAAATCTAGAGTCTTTAAGTGCAAGGAATGTAAACGGCCCTTCCCGTCCGTGGATCAACTGGCAACCCACACGTGTGAGAACCCTTCACGTGGCAGGGATGCCCAAACGAATACATCTCCAATCAAAGAAGAGCGTCCTTTCACCTGCAACATATGTAATCGCAGCTACCGCCACGCAGGCTCGCTCCTGAACCACAAAAACACCCACAAGACGGGACACTTTAGCTGCGCCTTCTGCTCGAAGCCCTTCTCCAACCCCATGGCTCTGCGCAATCACACGCGCATCCACACGCAAAAGAAGAAGTATGTGTGTCTCACATGTGGAAAAGCCTTCCGCCTGGCCAGTATCCTGCACAACCACCAGAGGGTCCACAACCGGGCGGCCAGTCACTTCAGCTGTCCAGCTTGTGGAAAGAGTTTCCAGGGCAGGTCGGGCCTGAAGAGGCACCGCTGCCGCAGAGGTCAGGGCAACTCGACCAGAGCCGGAGTCCAGGAAGCAAATGGGGGAGACAAGTGCTTCACGTGAGTTACTGGCTCATTGAGAGCTTAGAGTATCACTGTTGTAGTATTTAGGCATGGGCCAGTTACCACGGTATGAAAACGGCGCTAAATATTTCCATCAAACCTTGTAAAAACACACCAAGAAGGTTCAAGACCATCATACCGTGATACTTCGTTTCAAAATCTCATACTGGCAAATGCCTTGGAGTGTCTATGAATTTTGTCTTTGTTGGACAAAAGTTTCCCGATAAGATAAACATTTACTAATGTCCTGTATGTTCTAGTAAATTTAGTTAGGCAAAATTGTACATAGTACATACATTTCAAACACGTTTATCTCATTCACCAAGGACTGACGAGTACATTTTTCCACACCAAAAAAATCCAGTCATTTTTGCCAGCATGAAGGGGATATTAATATAATCATATATTGGGATTTTTTATATATAATTGACTGTTTTACTGGTTTAAATGATCTGGGTTGTGGCTGTACTGAACATGAACATATCCCTACTGCAGGTGTGACCTGTGTGGGCGCTCCTACCGTCACGCTGGCTCCCTCCTCAACCATAAAAAGACACACTCCGAAAACCTCCACCACTGTACCTTGTGTCTCCAGACATTTCCTGATTCTCTCACTCTACAGATACACTCCCAGATGAGGCGCCATTGCTGCCCCGAGTGCGGCAAGACCTTCTGTCTGGTCGCACACCTGCAGAGCCACATGGAGGTGCACGCCAAGGACCGAGCTGTGGTTTGCAGCATCTGCCAGCAGAGCTTTGCCACGACAGAGCGTTACCAGCAGCACCATGACATGCACCACAGTGATCAGGGCCCCTATCAACAAGCTGTGGATGAACCCACAGATAACTTCTGCTGGGACTCAGGAATAAATCAGACCACGGGGACAGACAGGACGCACGAGCAGGTTCCACCACCTCTGTCCCATATCCCAGGAAGCATTACCAATTCACCGAAAGGGAACGACACCGCTGGCTCGGAGAAGAGCCACGTCTGCGAGCACTGTGGCCGCACGTATCGCCACGCCGGCTCCCTGCTCAACCACAAGAACAGCCACAAGACGGGCTCCTTCTTCTGCTCCATCTGCCAGAAAGAGTTCACAAACCTGATGGCTCTCAAGAACCACCGGCGCATTCATACGGAGCCCAAGCGCTACCAGTGCCTGGAGTGTGGAAAGGCCTTCCGCGTGTCCACTCAGCTCATATGTCACCGAAGGATCCACACCAAAGAGAAGCCCTTCGCCTGCCCGCTGTGCGACAAGAGCTTTTCCAGCAAGTCCAACCTGCGCCACCATCAGAAGATGCACCAGAACACGCAGGCCTACGACTCCTCTTTCAGCATGGATGCTGACACGTTTATGGACCTGGACATGGGGTCGTTCCTTTAAAGAAGTCCTGCAGAGCGTGCAAGAGTAGAGGACAGGCGACCCTCTATTTTATCGGTTAATTATCACTCTATCAGTAATTGTAAAACCTATTTTTTTTTTTTTTCAAAAAGTGCTCCTTGGTCGTGACAGAAGCTCACCTTAAAGAGGCACATTTCCTTACTGACGTACAGTCTTACCTCCACAGCCGTTTATTGGTCATTTTTAATAAGGCCTGAATATTTTCCGTGACAACACAGGATTGTAGAGTATAGGTCGGGGCCCCCCTCCCCCTCTTCCTCAATGAAAAACCAATCAACCAAAGTGAACAGAAAAGTGCAGCCAAGGTCCACGTAAGATTGCTAACATTGACAATATGTTTTTTTGAGACTACTGTTTTAACGGTGATCTTTTCTCTCTTGGTATGTATAATTGTGTTCAGTGCCTCTGTAAGTTCCCTAGTTAACAAAATATACAAACTATATTTATCTTGAAATCCTTTTCTTAGCTTTGCTGTCAGTTTCGAAGGAGTGCTCACTTTCCTTTGGGATTTCACATAGGGCAAGCCTGTTATTATAAGTCAAATACCTCTGGGTGTGTCCAAAGGTCAAGTGGCAAAGTGATTTACTCAAATCGTATTATCAAGTAATTAGTTGTACTGCTAATAATATTCACGTTGAGTGACATTGTATCCTATAAATTGATGTATTTATTAATTTATTCCTGTTATTTTATTGGAAAAGCCTTTTATGAATGTTGTTTAAAAAAGAAAAACAAAAAAAAACTGTCTTCTAAAACTCATGTAGCCTGTGAGGAACTTCATCTTTCATTACTAACTCGTTGGTTCTCGGATACGGTCAGGAAAGAACGAGCCAAGGATGTTGTGTTACTGACGGCACTCAGGGTAAACCTTCAAAAGGAAAATACCTGACGTGTGAAACATTGTACAGAATCAGTTTTTCAACTAAACATATCATTTCCTTTTTACTTGTGCCATTTCAACATGTTTTCTCGTTCATTTTCAAAATCACTCCTAACATACCGGTTGCCACTGCGCATGCAGTGCATCTTGAACATTTGAGAAGCATTAGTTATGTTGAACAGCCAGTGCCTAAAATCGAAACCGATTGTAGCAGTTTAATTGATACACACCGCCTCTTACCGTTATACCCAATGTCAATTACTTTTATTGTCGTCCACCTTGCTATGTTTGATTTATATATTTTTTTGTTATTCTAGTGATTTATGAATCTTTTCTGCCACAAACATTCAAAATGTCTTAAGCAGTTCATAAAAAAAAAGAAGTATTGCAAATTGTTTTCTTTCTCACAATTGCTGTAAATTTATCAAATAAGAATGACTTTGCATACATATTTTCAAACGAATACGCGGCCAAAATGCCTAATATCTGCTAAGCACAAGTATTACTGCCAACATTCAGATTAATTTTGAACCAGTTTCATCTTTACTGACCTTTTTTTTTGGTTAAATTGTCCAATGTGACTGTTGTTCTTTTAAGTGGTTTCTTTCTTTCTGTAAATCTAGCTAAATTGAACAAATGGCCAAAATCTAAACTTGTTTTTTATTTATAGCATAATTCGTTACATTTCATGTGTGTTTGTTTGGCACTGGTAATAAGTATGAAATACCTCATGGAAAGCCCTGCCTACCTAGTTCTGCTACTTAATGCCTCACACAGCGTAAATGTAGGGGATACACTGTACAACACAAACTCGGATAGTTACCAGTTTCAAGACGGGGAATTACTGAAGCATCAATTTTAAAGTTTGTAGAAAGTGTTGTCAGTATATTATGGTTGTTACGCTGCAATTTATTGTTTCCACAGTTCTATTTGCACATGTGTAGTTGAGGCGCTGAGGTCTGTAAGGCAGTTGAAGAGTTGTTGTATGTTGTAGTGTTGACAGGCAACAAGTTGTCTGCTCAGTGGTTGACCTCAGCTTGTTTGGCGGGTCGTTATATTTAAGCAATATGTTGAAAGTATGGTTTCAGTACATAAACTGAGTGCATCTAATTTTTCCTAAATAGATTCAATATTCTTACACTAGCCGTGAAAGAAACATGACAACTTGCAATCTGCCATTCTGTTAGATTACTGATAAGCTAAGTTGTATAAGTTGTATTGATTTCTACAATTAATGTAACATATTTTCGTATGTTGCCCACATGTAAAACGACAGATACACATTTCAGTTAAAACTGTAAACAGACTTTATTTTTGTATAATGTTCACATTCTTATTTCCTCTGGCACTTAACACATTCACTTCTCTGTAATTAATCAGAATCACAGCCTGGTATTTTAGCCGTGTGCATTAATCCCAGAGCTCTCTCTGTAAATATTAGAACAAAAATATTGCTTGGCTCTATGTACAATAAGGACAAGATTTTGTTTGGCGGGAGGAAACTACTAGATTAGCTATTGTGTAATAAAAAACTATATACCATACATTCTGATTTATTGGATTTCCAGTGCTCAAACATGTCTGCTCAGTATTTAATTCATATTTATATAACTATTTTGTCACTCAGAAGCGTAGATTTTTACTTCTTTGTTAGACAGTAGTTTAGATTCTAAGCAAATTATTGATAAAGCTAGCTGACATTAATTAAAATACTTGGGAAAAAACGTTTGTTTCTTGTCCATGTTTGTCCACCTGATACTAATACACCCTGGATTATTAATTGAAATTGTTTTATTGGAATACATACTGTTGGTACACTATGCCATATATAAGATTAGATTGCAACAAGTGAAAGAAGCCAGTGCATGTACAGTATTTGTAGTTAGTCATAGAAAGCAAAATTAAATAATCAGAATTTGTTTTAATTGTTAAGTAATATTGATGGTTGTTCTAGCTTTACTAGAGTCCCTTTAAAATGTGATTCAATTTGGATAAATAGTACAATGCTACATTTAAATAAATAATATAAACATCTAAACGTTTACCCCAAAAATGCTCAGTAGTAGTGAAGATTAGAAAAATAAACACATTTTATACTATTAAAAAAAAGGGGGAGGGGGGTTGTCAACGATCTTACCCATCATGAGTTCTGCTTTTTCGTCCTTTTTTCCCCCCACCATGCTGCACCCATATATTTCCCTAAGTCATTTTTTTCACATTTATGGATGATTTATTTCCGCATTTTTGACGTTTTTGACATTTTGGGACCACATACTACACTGTGACGTTTTTCACATGTGCGGCGTTTTAAAGGGGCTTTGGCAGTTCCGCTCGGTTTCCTCCACCTGCGGTAAGCGAGTTTTATGACTTCCTGTTCACTGGCGTGGTGTTTGGTCGTGCTCTTGCGTTCACACACGTGTATGCACAGTTCAGTTTGTTTTCTTCGCGGCTCCATCTATAATTCACAGTCCGTCTATCCCTGTTTCATATCGGACACCTTCATTCGCCTAGCTTATTAGCATAGCAGCGATGGCTTCCCTCTCCCCTGCTCGGAGTGTCGCATGCTTAGTTACTCCCCTGCCTCCTGCATCGATAACAGTACCGTGGAGTCTGTTTGCTAAGATCGAAGCGATGGCATGTACGGCCGCATGTCATCTTTTAACCGCTGGCTGTCTCGGTGGTGTCAAGAAACAAACATTAGGGGGAGAAACGGCATCCACCCAACTTTTGGGGGAGCAGCTCTCATTTCTAGAAACCTGGCAGAGTTTATGAGACAATGGCAAACCATGGCAGCCCAGAGTCGAGACCAGGAGGCAGAGTCGCAGTCTTACATGCTTCTCTGTGCTCCAGTTAGCCACCCCTTCATAAGCCCATAGAGACTGTCTCTGTCTAAGATAAATGGGAGAGGTGCAAAAACACCTATGCTGAATCAAAGCTTCACAAAAGGACAATTTAATATTGTTATATAAATAAATAAATACACGAATATATATATATTGTCCTTTTTATATATATATATGTACATTTCATCATTAATAGAGAAAAATAAGAATAACCCTAGGTTCCTCTTCAGCACTGTAACATAGTCAAAGTTCCTTTGTGCCATCTAACCTTGACTAGTAATTACTTTATGAACTCATTTACAATGAAGATAACTACCATTGGAGGAAAAAATATCCTTCCCCACTAATGATACAAATGCATTCTACACAACATTATCCCCAGAGTCACCCATAACACCTGATCATTATTTTAAAAAGGTTCTCTTCCATAGATCTTGGTGATGTGACTGTAATTGTTGTTTAATTGTATTGTCATTTAGATCCAATTCCTACGAGGCTATTTAAGGATGTTAAACACCGAACTTAGTAGTGCCATATTAAACCCGATAAATGTGTCTTTGGCTTAATAGATCACAGTATTTTATCCCACAGATTTAATTAATATGAGAGGATCTGCACTAAGATGGTGTAAGTCATATTTATCAGATAGATTACAGTTTATTTGTGTAAATAATGACTATTCCATGCATTTATTTGTCTTTTTCTGTCCTCATTCTGCAGGCGTCTCCGATCCTGAGACCAAATGATTCAGACTTCAAAACTCAAAATAAATGAAAACATCCAAAAGGTAAAGTGAAGTAAAAAATGTGCAGAAACTTCATTCTGTGGTGTGTTTTCCAAAACTTGAATAACGTCATCGTAAAGTTCTAAAAAATCTCAAACATTTTAGAAACCCTTCAAATATGCATAGCAGCGTGAAAATGCGTCATATAGCATGTTGTCTAATTTGAAAGAAAATGCCTTACTATAGCCT
>JAFBJU010000818.1:0-46608 GCA_016785305.1 Colistium nudipinnis
TTAGGGTTTGGGTAACCCTAACCCTAACCCTAATTCCAGACTTATAACCTCCTCATCTGTGGATTAAGGGGTTAGGGTTTTGGTGAAGGGTTGCTGCTAGAAAGATGAAAGCTGGTACCAGGGGGTTTTCAGGGACCCCGAACGCACTGGTATTGCTTCTGTGTTGCTCAGACATCGGGAAGTGGGGAAATTGCCAGACACTTATGGGCTTTTTGACCTTTGACCTACTTCCCGATGTCCGAGCAACACGGGACCAAGACCAGTGCCAATTTTCATCTTTCTCCCAGCGACCTTTGACCATAAATGGAGGATTTGGTTAACCCTATCCCTAATTGCAGTTATAGTAGTTATAAGAGTGGAGTTAGGGTTTGGTTATGGGTTGCTACTAGAGAGATGAGAGTTGGAACTGGGGGATTTTAGGGACCTTGAATGCGCTGGTCTTGGTCCCCTGTCGCTTGGACATCGGGAAGTGGATGAGCTGTCAAGACGCACAAAACTATTTTGCACTTTTGCCCACTTCCCAATATCTGAGGGACAATCTGGAACAATCTGTACATTTTCTTGTAATTAATGAGGCTCTTAGCCTCTAATTGGTCTCATCCTGTACTGTCGTTCTCTAAAGTACATACTGCAGTAGTAAGCAAAGAATGTCCACCTAATCAAAAGACACTGTGTTTCCTTTTTGTACCGTGTACCAGATGGAGCCTCATCCAGCCTGTGAGTGTGTGCCAGTGGCTCTTCAGAGCTTGTGCAGTGAAACAGAAGAAATGGGCAGGTTCACCATTCAGGCAATCCACCGGAGTGGAAGGACCAGGATTCAGTCTCACAGTGTCCCAAAAAAAATTCAAAGAAGAACAACCCTCTCCATCTCTCGGACAATCTTCATCATCCTCATCATCATCCTCTTCCTCTTCTTTTTCATCAGTGTTGTTATCATCTGCCTGACCTGTTCACTTGGATTATCCATCACCGAGATTATAACACGATGGTCGACACTCGCCGAGAATTTGAAAAACTGGATTATTCACCATGGTGACACAAATTGGGAATCGGCCAAATCTGCTTATGGAGGATCTGTGATTTTGAAATTGACACGTCAGATTCTTCTTCAGCATCAAAGCGATGGTGACCGTGTGCGAGTGACTTCCTCATCACCGTGGTAACCGAGCAGTGGCTGAACCAAAAAAAAACATGCTGTACTTCCAGGTGGTGATTTTGGCCGCCACAGGGATGTTGGTGTATTACTGCGAGTTCACCGACACGTTTAGTCCGGCAGAGCAAGGCTTCGTGTGCAGAGACCCGGCTTTGACCAGACCAGATCCTGGACCCGAGCACCTCAGCCTCGTCCAGCCCGTCGTCCTTTACTCTGTGGTGGGAGGACTGCCCGTGGTTCTGGTGAGACGCCCGTCACTCAAAGTTGGAGCTTATTTGAAACATCATTGCGTTTGAAATAATAATAATAATAATAATAATAATAATAATAATAATAATAATAATAATCGTTTTAATGCATTGTACCTTTCATTCAAGAAATGCAGCTCAAATGTAAAAAATCATATACCTGTTTTTCATTGAAAGGATACAAACAGCTGGAATGCTGTCAAATATCATTTGATGATGGAAGCAAAAATATGTTCAAAATATAATCATTTAAATGAAATCCTAAAAACACTCAAAATACCACTCAAATAAAGTAGCAACGTTCATACCAGGATTTGTCGGTGTTATTTTCATTTTTGGTAAATGTATTTAGTTGAGACAGCAAATAGAGCTTCGTTTCTGTTTATTGTTTTCTTCCCTCTCCGTTCTTCCTCTTATTTTGTAGATTTCAGGTGTGGAGCTGATCATCTTCCTCCTTCGCTTCAACCTTTACGACCAAAACAAGGTGGTCGTCATGGGCGACTGTTGCTATGTCAACCCCATGGTGCGCAGGACCTTCCGTTTCCTGGGTAATCTTTGAACACAAACTGCACTAGATGAGATTTAAACACATTTTGACGGTGAGTTGTTAATCCAGCACTCAAACTCATCTGTACCTTTTACTCCGCAGGCGTGTATTTCTTTGGTTTGCTAGCGGCAGACATCTTTGTCAACGCAGGCCAGCTGGTGACAGGAAGTCTGGCTCCTTACTTCCTGTCTGTGTGCCAGCCCAACTACAGCGCCCTGGCCTGCCGGGACACGGCGCAGTTTGTCAGCCAATCGGACGCCTGCACCGGTGACCCCGTTGACATCACCAGGGCGAGGAAGACGTTCCCCTCCAAGGAGGCCGCGCTGAGTCTGTACACGGCGGTGTATCTGGCGGTGAGTTGGTTTCACAGCGTGGATGATGACCCTCAACATCAAAATCATGAAATTCTTTTGCAGATGTACGTGGTGTCCTGCGTGGGCTCCAGGGGCGGGCCGCTGACTGGCCCCGCCCTCAGCCTCTCATTGGTCAGCCTGGCTCTGCTGACGGGCGTCAACCGAGTGGCCGAGTTCCGAAACCACTGGAGCGACGTGGTAGCGGGACAGGTGGTCGGGGCCACGGTGGCCATCTTTCTGGTGGGTGGTGCTTCTCTCCGCCCACGACGACACACTTCCTGCCTCTGGCGTGAAGGAATCCGATTAACCACAAATAACAAAATCTAAGTCCGTTTTTCCCCCTTTCCGTTTCCACATTTATGTTGTTAGGGTCATTTCTTCTTCATAAATAGAGTCTCCTTCAGTCAGACCTACAGGAAAGCAAACAACCATAGGAATTCCGTTTAATGAGTCAATACCTGACCAGGTCTGTCCCCCCTCCTCAAACTCTGTCATTTCTTTCAAACGCACCCATTTATATTCGGCACATTTTCCCTCTGCACACGTTTCCAGAGACTCTCAATTTTCTTCTTCTTTTTGTGCTTTAAAGTGCACCAAAGTGCTGCAGGACACAGCCGTCGTCGTTGTTGTTGCTTCAGTGAGTTTGAGTTCTTCCTTTGTGTCACACGTCTCTGCTGCAGAAGAAGAAGAAGTCGGGTTCCCACAAGCAATTTGACCGCTAAAACCCTCCGGTCACATTAAATATAACCTCAGTGATCAAATAAAACATAAAGTGCTCCACTCCGCCCGCGCGCGTCTCTCTGCTGCAGGTGGCCATTGTGTTGCGGTATTTTAAAAAGGGGCCTGGGCTTCCTCCGAGTCCGTCTGAAGCGGGCACAGCCGACACGGACGAGGCGGCGCCCCAGATTAACCACGACGCGGAAACGTGTCGCAAATACACGGATGCACAGGTAAAACATATCGCCATTTTCACGTTAGTTTTTGCTGCTTTTGCTGAATTTGCGACACAACAGTAAAAAAAACTCTCTCTCTCCAACCAATAAATAAAAAAGAGCTGCATTAAAACTTCATCTTGTGATTTATTTTTGAAATGTTTTCATCTCAATGCTGTTTTTCTTCCCTAATTTATCTAGAGCCCAGGATCCGTCACAGAGGTCACATGACTATGACCTGGCACGCCTCCAGCGAGATGAGACGGACTCAAATCTGCTGGGCGTCAAGAATTTTTTTTTTTTTTCATGTGCGCTGGCAAGTTGGGTGAATCTGCTTGATGATTGTAAAAAAAAAATCAAAAAATCATCTCTTACTGAACACCATAGAATTTAGAAGTATTCTATTGGTCACATGGTCTTATATCTGTGATTCATGTTCGTAGTGTCCCTCCCGCTGTCCGTCAGGAGGCCCTCGACAGCATGATCCACGCTTCCTGAATGCGTTGCTATGGTTACACGCCTGTTTAAAATCTCACCGAACGCCTTCTCCTCTGTTTCAGTCGGAAACAAACTCCTTTATGACCGAGGAAGACGTGTTTCCTCGTCCACGGGTGTTAAAGTTGGTGTGAATATTTTGTCGTGCGACAGCTCAGCCGAGATTTGATGCGCATTGAATGTTTTTATCATTTCCTTTTGTAAAAGTAAATACAACATATCCGTATTATTTATGAATTATTATAAATGAATCATACGGCCTATTACTATTATTTGTATTGCGATATTGACGCTATCATGAATATGTTAATGAGCAGTTTCGTTCATCTTTAATATTTGTCTCTTGAAATATCTGTATTTTTTTGTTTGTGCACGACTGTAAGTACCTGAAAATTAAACATTTTGCCTTTTTACGCCGCTGCACGTCTCCACTTCCATCCATTTGTCAATATTGCTCTCACTGCCATTGGCTGACAGGAAGACATCAAACTGTCCGTCAGCTGTCCCTCTCAGAGCCCCTCCCACCGGGCCCCGCCCCCTCCCCTCTGATTCTTGCGGGACGGATCCAGAGGACACACAGCAGTGGGACCCTGTCAGGTAGGCTGTTCTTTCTTTTTTTTTTTATATATTTTTTGTTCCAGGTGACTGTTGTGTCATAAACTGAAAAACCTCAAACTATTAACAATAACTCAAAGTGCAGTTTGTGTTCCCAAAGTGTGGAGAGCATCTAATCCAAGAATGAGACTTCATCTGTTTCTCATGTTGTGGGCAGCTTGGAGAGAGAGAAGAAGAAGAAGAAGAAGAAGAGACGGAGGAAGAGGAGGAGCTAAGTCCCTAATTCTGTTTAAGCTTCAGTTTCTCCTACGACCGATTGTCCCTGAAGAGTCTGCACGGCAGGTTCCTGCAAGGTAACAGCTCTCTGTCTTTTTTATTATTATCATCATCATCATCATTATTATTATTATTTTTATTATTATTATTGTTGGGCACAGTCTGTTGTTAACGTGGGATTAGGTGATGTACTATCTTCCCCTGGTTGACCGAGAGTGTGCATAAATCTCCAGATTTCTGATCATTCGATTTTTTTTGGTGAGTTTACACCATATAATTATTATTATAATATAATAATAATTCAATATCTATATGATCACGTTTGAACAGAAACCCCATGTCTCGGCTCCATATGGGACGCCCGGTGGGGGGGTGAAAAAAAAAAGCTTTCTCCAAAGGTCACAGCTTACCTCTGTTTGTATTATGATACACAAAAAATAATGCTACATTTTATTTATGTGTCGCTTTAAGGGAACTCGATGGCAACTTTGCACGAGGAGAAACAACAACAACAGGAAACAGTGAAAGCAAAATTGGACAGATTACAGATTAAAAGCCGGCGTGTGCAGACACATTATTAGATGATGTGACTGAGGTGTGCATATTTCTTTCTTTCCATTTATGTTTTGGACACATGGACGTTTGCAGGGCCCACGTGGTCCTTGTGTAGCTGGCAGACAGATGGTTGATACAGATTAACTACCTCATGAGCAGATTAGCTCAGTTCACCCACCGCTTTACTGGCTGCTTACCTGACCGAGCGAGGGAGTGAGTGAGCGGGCGAGCGAGGGAGAGAGGGAGCGAGTGAGTGGCAGGCCCTCCGGCGGTTTCAGACCGGGCCTCGGGCTCCGTGTCCTTGTTTGAGGGAGTCAGAGCAGAATAAGTCGCATCCCCTCCGCTTCAGAAAATGGCGTCCGGAGCACAATTCCTCCCATTCCTCTTTCTCTGACCCGTCCACATCAGCGTTTCGCGTTTGCGCTTAAAAGTTGCCGGGTGCGTGGGGAAAAAACCCGGACGACTAAACCCTGAAGTGAAATCTTTCGTCAAGTATAGATGGGGTTTAAGTTGTGAAAATAGCAGCAGTGATTGTGTGTGTGTGCGCGCCCCCCCCCCCATTTGACCCCTTTGACCCCTTTATTCCTGTGACACCCCCCCCACACCATTAACTCTCTTGACCCATATCTATGTTCAACACTCAGCTCCTCAGACTCCTCCATTTCATTCGTCTGCACTTTTACTTGTCATTAAAAAACAAAAAACAAACTTGGTTCCAAACCCGATTGTTGGGAACCAAGGATTTGAACCAAACTGTGCAGCAAATGGTGAGATTTATTCCCCGCGCAGTCTCTTCAGGGGTAAAAGAGAATGTTGTGTGGGGATTTTTGTGTGAGGAGACAATTCCAGACTTATTATATTCCAGAGTTATTTCAGAGACGATAATGTCAAAATCCACAAATCTGTGGTGTTCGATGCAAATGAAGTCCCATTTTTTTTTTATTGCTTTTCAAAGAATGTGCTTAAAGTCCCATTTAAATGACACGTTAACACGGCGGGGGGGATGTCCACACGCCTGCAGCACACGACCCACTGACCCACTGGTTATAAATAAGATTTGACCCTGCACAATATAAAAAGACCAGAGATGTGTTCCTGAATGGGACGTCCCACATCTAGTCCATTTAGGGAGCCTGATACAGCAGCTGTTTTAGAAAATGTCTTCCTGTTGGTTTGTGTTGAATGAACACACACACGCACGCACACACACACAGACACGTACACACACACTCGCACACAGGCACACACACAGACAGACACACACCCACCCACACACACACACCCACCCATCCAAACACGCACGCACGCACGCACACACCCACACACACACACACACCCACACAAACCCACACACACCCACACAAACCCACACACCCACACGCACGCACACACACAGACAGACACACACCCACCCACACACACACTTGCACACACGCACACACACACCCACCCACACACACCCATCCCCACACCCACCCACACACCCACACCCACCCATCCACACACACACCCACCCACACACACACACACACCCATCCAAACACACACCCACACAAACCCACACCCACACCCACATCCACACCCACACCCACACCCACCCATCCACACACACACACACACACAGAAGGTGCAGGTGGATGAAGCAGTGACTCCATTTGAAACCTAAAACGCTGATTTATCTCGCAGTGCTGAATTCTGGGAAACGGTCTTCTTCTCTCTCACATCATCATGGAGGAATGCAACCTGCTGAAGAAGCGGCTCCGGGCCATCACCGTAATGCTTGACCTTATTTATAACTCATATTCATCTTCAGGACTAATCCATACGTTGGCACGTTGATCACGTTTGTCTCTGGTGCATTAGGAGAAGCACCGGATCCAGGAGGACATCAGGCGGAAGAAGGTGGAGCTGGATCAGGAGAAAGTCCATCTGCAGCATCTGAAGGTTCAGCTCCCGGGACTTGTTCAATATTCGTCCGTAGCTGGAGAATAAACCTCAGGATGGCTTTCGTCTTTCTAGAAAGCCGTAATCACCGCCTCCATCTGTTTGTCCGCACCTACAGAAAAAAGCTCTGAGGGAGCGCTGGCTGCTGCAGGACTCCACTTCCCACAATGCACCAGACTCCTCGCAGCAGCAGACCAGAGCTCTGCAGATGAACATCCACAGGTTACGATCTCTCTCTCTCCCTCACTCACTCACACGCACACGCAAACACACACGCACACACACATGCACACACACACACACACGCAAACACGCACACGCGCACACGCACACATGCCAACACACACGCACACGCAAACACACACGCACACACACATGCACACACGCACACACACACGCAAACACGCACACGCACACACGCACACACACACATGCCAACACACACACACGCGCACACACACACGCACACCCACCCTCACCCACACACACAGACGCAAACACACACACATGCCCGCACGCAGACACATACACACACACATTCACACACGCACATACACACACGCACACACACACGCCAACACACACACACACGCACACACAGACACACACGCAAACACACACGCACACACACATGCACACACACACACACACACGCAAACACGCACACGCACACACACACACACACGCACACACATGCACACAGACGCAAACACACACACATGCCTGCACGCAGACACATACACACGCACATACACACACGCACACAAACACGCACACACACACACGCCAACACACACACACGCACACACACAGACACACACGCAAACACACGCACACACACACACATACTCACCCCCTGACCTCCAACATCTCCTCTGACCCGCCAGGATAGAAATGGAGGTGGAGTTTCTGGAGAGGGAGGAGTCTCTGATCTCCACCAATGAGAGTTTCATCCTCGACATGCTGAAGGAGGTGGAGAAAAGTCCGGAGGAAATCATCAAGGTTCGCACACGCACACGTCTGTGATGTGTTTCCATGACATCACCATGACTAATTTATTTTTCATTTTTTCCCAGGAGGCTCAGGAAAACTTTGTTCCTGGTGAGTCATATTTTTTTCTTCCAGATGTGAACCTCAAGACAGACGAATCCACGTTCACAGCTGTGTCGTCCTGCTCCACAGAACCGTTACAGGTCGTCACGGTGATGCCTGATGTCCCAGAATTCCCGTCCCCGCCAGCGAATGACCACACAGAGCCAAACGGTCCCAGACAGCGTGAGTAAAAGTTTTTACTCTTTTAAGTTGTCCTTTTTTTATGCTTTATAAGGTGTCATGAAAAGCGCCCCAAATAAAATGTATGATTATTATTTTTGTTTTTTGTTTTTTTTCTTGTGTGTATCGTTTTTTTTATTTCAAAATATTTCTTCCTCCCGTGTCTCAGCTCTTTTTGCGATGGAGATCAATGTGACCAAAAACGCGCTGACTGGGACGAGCACCGTCCTGTCCACAGCGCACGTCCCCCCCGAGCACCTGCACCACCACCACACCGGGCTCAAGGTCTACGATGACGGCAGGAAGTGTGTTTACGCCCTGAATTCACAAGAGGTCAAGTTCATCCATCGCCTTAATGCTTCAAAACCGAATTCTTTCAAAGTCGTGAACCAAAATGGAGGTTGTGTTTTTTTTTGGTTTTGCTTGTTTTCCACTCCATGACAGAGACCCCTTGCCTTTTACGTTTTCCCAGAATCCCTTTCGCCATCTGATCGAGTTTTGATAACGACCCACAATCCTTTGTTTCTTCAGGCGTCACATGGCTCGTCCTGTGTGTCTGAGCTTTCAGCCAAAGAAGTGGAAGAGTTGTTGAGAAGCGCCACAATCCACCGGCAAGTAAACTACCTTCAGACTCCCAACGTCAGGGAGGAACACCGGAGGAGGACGGACGGGTCGCGTAACCGCGGTAACCAAGGAGGTCACTATGGTAACCGGGTGCGGAGTCACAACGCAGCGCAGAAAAACGACCAGAGGAAACCACAGGAGGAGCGTCGCTATGGTTACCAGGAAGTCCCTTCCAGCCGACAGGAAGAGAGATTCAACCACGGCAACCCGAGGGATGCGCATCGCCTTGGCGACCGCCAGGGGGCGGGATTTCACCATGGCAACCAGAAGGATCATCACCACACTGGTCACCAGGTGAGAAACTGTCCCGGGGCTGTCCATCGCGTCGTCAGGGGCAACAGGAAACCCAATGGCTGTCCACCTCCCAGGTCACATGACCAGGAAGCGGTGTCAGCTCACCAACCGCAGCTCTGCTACACACCCGCCAATTACATACCTCTGAGTGACTACATCAACGTGGATGAGGAAGACCTTTACTGTTACGCTCCGCCGTCCCGCCTGTACAGTGGCCCCGCCCCCTCTGATCGAGTGCCCTCCCCCTTCTACGGGGACAACGCCATTTACACCATCCTCAACGCCATGGAAACCACGGCGCCAATCACAGCCGTCTTCATGGGCTTCCAGACGGCGCAGGACGGCGACGGCGGCGGCTGTTGCGCGGAGTTCGAGGGCCAGCTGAAGGCCGAGCTGGTCATCATCGAGGACCGGGAAGAACGCGCGGGCGAGGAGGCGGACCGGAAGGAAGAGAAGAAGAAGACCGCCGTCCAGCCGGGTGTGGGCAGCTGTGCGGCCAATGGGAGCGAGGGACGCGTGGCGGTACCAGGTATCAAGAAAATCCAGAAAAGACATAAACCCTGCTGTGCTGTGTCCTAACTGACTAACTCGCCCACTAACTCTCTTTGACCAACTGCGTGGACACGCGGAGACGCGGATGTGGACTCAACAAAAGTTGGTCCCCGACAGGGAGTAATTATAAACAAAGTTTGTGATGGAGTTTCTGCTGAACTACAAATCGATAAATATTCAACATTTCCAAAAAGTATTAGTGGCGCGTAAATGAGCAGGACAGATTCCTGCTGCTCCGTGGCGCCCCCTGCTGGTGCTTCAGAACACAACAATCGGCTATTTTTCAGGATGGTCTCCTGGTGCTTTTGTAATATCGCTTGGTGCCGTTTGCTTTATTACTGCGGTGTTTTACAGAAACTTAGTGCTGAGCGGAGAAAAGAAAGACTCCATGATGTAAGTAGGACATTTTCGGTCGACTTTTTAAAAATAAATCGAAAAAAAAAAAGCTAAAAATGAGATTTCCCCTTTTAATGGGCTGTGATATGTTAAATCAAGAAAAGAAATCACTGAAGCATCAAACGTGCCATGCCTTCATGAAAAAAGCATTTTGTAGTTATTTGACATCCACATGCGTGTGTGTGTGTGTGTGTGTGTGACGTTAATATTAATCTTATATGATGTGAATCTACTCAGATGCCTTCCCACAAAGTCACACTGGATATCAATGTGGGTTAACAATGTTGTCATTGTCATTACGCACACACACACACACACACACACACACACACACACACGCTACTCGTGCCATTGGCTCCGACAGTCAACATTCGTTTGTGTCTGTTAATATTATGAGGACGGGACAGAATCAGGTCACACGGACTCAAACTGCACTTTAACTCACATAACGTAATTTTTTTTGTTGAATCCGTTTATATATTGATTGATTTAAAAAGGATTAACATTGATCCTGGAACGAGAAGATCAGAATGTTGTCGTCATCAGTTAATGTTGATGACAGAGAAAAGAGAGTCACAGGATTTATTGACCTCTACTCAATCAGGTTTAGAGACTGCAGAGATTTTCATATGAGAAGAAGGTATTTCTGACTAGACAAACCAAATTAAGTCAAATTCAGATTTAGATTCAAGATGAGTTTTTTTTTTTAAGAAGAAACGTATTTTGTTATTACACTCTCACTCATATTTATGTAAAAGATTTACCCAATCAAATTTCTAATTAAGATACATTATTTTGAGCCAATGTTATTATTGTATCCTCACATATACAGGGAATCCGAACATTGAGTGACATTTCCATGCGATTTAGGATGTGTCGTCAGAAAATGAAATGAGTAAAAAAACGACCAGAAGTTTCGGGAGTCACTCGCTTTATTAACGACGTCGTGGGCGGACCTCATCATTTGGCAATAATTAACCACTGGAAACTCAAGGCAAATAGAGCAAGAAATAAAGTGAGGGAACGGTGTAATAGGCAGGACAAGTGTGAGTATATTCATAAATGTATCTATAGATAGATACATTGTATATATTATATATTATATGAGCCCATACATGCAGTATCTGTGCGTGGTGTCACCCTGTCATCATTAAGAAGTGAGTTGATCACCTGACATCAAAAAAAAACGGAAAAGAACCTCATGAGCAGAAATGTGTCTTCCAAACTATTTCTACATGTGCCGTCATACATGTTCGATCCAACACGCTAACACAATCCCATGCTGAACCGTTATAAAGCTGCGCCGTGACGGTCAAAACTGAAGTAATCCTGATGTGTGTGCGCGTGTGCTGGCTCACACGCACACACACATGCACGCACAAAGGTCTCCTCCTAAAAAAATACTGCAGAAGTCATTCCTCAGGCACAATATATGAATAATATATAAGCACTGCTCAATTCATAAATATAGGCAGCAAGAAAATACAATAGCGTAAATCTCTTCCAGGATTCCAGACGGGACGTAAAAATATGTAAAAATCTTCACTGGACATTAGGGTGAGGATAGTTTGTCTGGAATGCACCATGCTGATGTAACGAGATCAAATGAGCGGAAAATGCATGAAAGACATCTGCACGATGACTCTCACTTTGAAGTGGCCTTCAGGACCACACACAGGCTGTGTTCCGTATCCCTGGAGGATTTCTTGATTTTTAGATGCGTTCATTCAGAGATGAATGGCTGAGGCCTTGAAAAACATTTCTGCATTTTTCTCTTGTTGATTTAGGGAGAATAAGCCCCGAAATGTGGGGATTTGGAACTCATTGACTCCTTGGAGTTAGATTGAATGTTTTGGATTAAGCCTGTCATTTGAAAGAGAACACCGCATGCTCAGTTATTTTTGGACGGGCCTTCTGAAATCTGTGCAATGCATAGCGACCTTGATCGAACAGTCACCTATAAGCGTTGAAGGAAAACCAATGCATGTCAATAAATAGTTGTACAAGTGCCATACGAAAGCTCGAAACCAAAGTGCGGTACATATTAAATATTAAAGGAGAATACAGCCTACGATGTTGGTCCACATTCCAAAAAATGGCAGCATTATTATGATGGTGAGTCGCAATAATAATAGGGAGGTGCCACAGAAGCCATGTGAGGATAAAAGTTGGAAGTGTGACGTTCCAGGCCGCTCCATTGTCATTTAGACATTAGCATGCAGAAAAAAAAAATCCCATCGGAATTTTTGACTATGTCCTCTCGTCTTCTGTCGTGCCCTCAGAGAGCGGACTTGGTTCTGAGTTCTAAGGACAAGGTGAGGGGAAATAAAGCAACGTGGGACTGGGTTGAGGCTTTTGTTCTCGGCCGACGGTCCTGGCTCAGTCCGTCTTCTGATTGGCCAAAAGCGAATCCTCCCACCGCCGCGCCATGGCGTTCTGTCGCTCAGGCACAGAGGAGAGGGAGGGGGGGAACTGGAGGGAGGGGGAGATTCAGCTAAACCACTGGAACCAGAGCGGGTGGATGGATGGGTGGATGGACGGATGGAGGGATGGAGGGATGGAGGGATGGAGGGATGGAGGGATGGAGGGATGGAGGGATGGAGGGATGGAGGGATGGAAAGGTGGAGGGAGGGTTGGATGGATGGAGGGAGGGATGGAGGGATGGATGAATGGAGGGATGGAGGGATGGAGGGATGGAGGGATGGATGAATGCGTGAAGGGAAGGATGGATGAATGGAGTGATGGAGGGATGAAAAATAAATGAGCGGAATAATGAATATATTTGTGAACTAATGGATGAGGAAATTAATCAGTCCAACTGATTAACAAATCAGAGAGTTCACAATTATTAAAGGTAACAAATGAATGAATGAGTAAAGGAAAAAATAAATTACCCAACATGGAAATATATATATACGGGATGGAGGGATGGATGAATGCGTGAAGGGAAGGATGGATGAATGGAGTGATGGATGGATGAATGGAGGGATGGATGGATGAAAAATAAATGAGCTGAATAATGAATATATTTGTGAACTAATGGATGAGGAAATTAATCAGTCCAACTGATTAACAAATCAGAGAGTTCACAATTATTAAAGGTAACAAATGAATGAATGAGTAAAGGAAAAAATAAATTACCCAACATGGAAATATATATATACGTATTGCATTTGAACTATAAATATGACAATTCAATACAGTGGAATTAAATCTGCATTTAAAATAATATTGATATAAAAATGTATGTGCCCTAAATGATAGACTAAAGTGACAAATCTAGAATGACATGTTGTGTGTGAGCAAACCTTGTGGTCACATGACAAACTGGATCGTTCCATTTTGCGAGTTCTGGACGGAGACGACGGGGAGGAGACACACCTGTCGGAAACCTCGGGCACTGGATTCAGTGGGGGAAAAAAAAAAAACATTGAATTATTACTTTTTTATTTTTATCAGATTATCCTGAGATGGAAACTTCTGGTGACCATGAACAAGCATCATGTTATTATTGTTATTATTATTAATAATATATATATATATATAAATAGTATTAATAATAATAATAATCACAGTGATAATATATATATATATATATAAACAAAAATAATAATAATAATAACAATAATAACAACAATAATAATAATAATAATAATAATAATAATAATAATAATAATAATAATAGTAATAATAAAGACGTGGACGCACCGGTGTAGCTGATGTTGTCGTTGAGTCCAGGAGAAACCAGCACAGTGTCGTAGCTCTCCCTCCCTCTCCTCCACTCCTCCTCCCTCCTCCTCCTCCACATCTCCTCCCTCTGCCTCCGCCACTCCTCCTCCCTCTGCCGCACCATCCGGATCTCCCGCTCCACCAGCGACTGGCTGCTGAGCGAGCGCAGCTTGAAGAAGGGGTTGGACGAGAAGGTGCTCTCCTGCGTCTCCATGGCGACCGGCGTCAGGCAGAACTCGGAGGCGCTGCGGATGATCAGGTTGGAGGTTTCCACCACGATGAGGTTGGCGGAGGGCCCCGCCTCCAGGCCCGCCGGCCAGTCGGACAGGCCGCCCACGGCGGAGCAGAGGAGGCGGTTCCTGGAGGCGGAGCCAGGGGCGGCGTCGGGCTCCAGGATGATCACGTTGTTGGCGGTGAGTTCGTGGTAGACGGATCGGGGAAAGGAGGAAGAGGAGGAGGAGGAAGGGGAGGGAGAGACGGAGAGAGTGGGGGTGCGACAGGCCGGAGGTCGAGGTGGAGATCGTCCCGTCTGAAGAGTGGAGGGTCTGAGGAACAAAACACACCAGGTTCAGATCTTGCCACTATTATTTCAAACTTCATTTAGATACTTAGAAGTGCAATATATATTTATATGTATATTTATATATGGTTTCATTTTACCTGGGTAAAGTCAGACCCTGTGAAATCATGCCCCTCTCTCTGCGGTGCCGCTCCTCTCTCTCCAGGGTGTGGCGGATCTCTCTCTCCACCGCGCTCTCCAGCTCCTCCAGGGCGTCCAGGCCCGAGTCCTCCGAGCCGGGGGACAGGGTGGAGGACAATGGGGGCTCCCTGGACCCCGGGGCGTGGGTTTCCCTTTGAGAGGAGAGGAAGAAAAACCAGTTTAGACCACAGGGTCTCCAACAGCGGGTGCGCAACCCCCTAGGGGTTCCACGTGGGTACTGCGGGGTTAGTTAGCTTGACAATTTTTTATATTTTACATTTTTTCTCCAACCAATTTTTTTTCAAACTAAAATCTTTGACGCCAAATTTTAGTCTTTAAATACACATCAACAAGGATCCAACAGATTGTTGTCGCCATGTTTATACATTTTAACATAGTTTAATATAAAAACCCCCACAAGGGGTCCTGGTACCTGTGTTTGAGTCTCGGGCTGCGGGCCGGGGGGTACAGAGAGCTGTGGGTTCCCTGGAAGCTGCTCGGAGTTCTGAGTCCCGGTTTGGGGATGGGTTGACCTTTGACCTCCTCCTCCATCTTCTTCCACTGCTGGCGGGCCAACAGGAAGTCCACGTGCTCGGTGGAGACCAGCTCGCTGTGCGTTTCCTGCGGCACGCGGAAATCTCTGGGCACCTGGCGACACGTTGAGGAACAAATTCAGATCATTGAAACGTCAGTTCATTTACATACCATAAAACTGAAATCAATATGCTAATCATCAAAGATAGCGAAGGCTCACCTTGCGATCGGGGGCCGTGGAGCTGGAGGCGGATCCGGCAGAGGGAGACCTCACCTGCTCTTCGTGGTCGTCATCCGTCATTTCCCTCCTCTTGTCCTCCGTTTTCTCCTCCCCTCCACTTCCTGCCCCCCCCGCCTCCTCCTCCACCTCCTCCTCCCTCCTGCCCCCCTCCACGCTGCCTCCATCACCCCTCTGCTCTGTGGAGGCGAAGGCCGCCCACCCGTCCTCTCCGGCCTCGCTGTCCGAGTACACCACGGCCAGCTCCGCCTGGAGACAGTCGCTAAGGTGCCCGTCGCTGAGGTGCCCGTCGCTATGGTGCCCGTCGCTGAGGTGCCCGTCGCTGAGGTGCCCGTCGCTATGGTGCCCGTCGCTGAGGTGCCCGTCGCTATGGTGCCCGTCGCTGAGGTGCCCGACGCTGAGGTGCCCGTCGCTGAGGTGCCCGTCGCTATGGTGCCCGTCGCTGAGGTGTCCGTCGCTATGGTGTCCGTCGCTAAGGTGCCCGTCGCTATGGTGCCCGTCGCTAAGGTGCCCATCGCTGAGGTTGTCTCCGTTGCCGGGGTCGTGACCCGAGGCCTCCTGCAGCTCTGAGGGGACGATCAGGGTCTCTGATGGACTGCCAGCGATGAGGAGAAGCTCTGACATCGCTCCCTCTGTTTCTCCTTGTTCACCTCCTCCATCTTCTCCTTCTATTTCTCTCCTCCCCCATTCTTTGCTCTCTGTTTCTACTTTACTTCCATCGTCCCCCTCTACTTTTCCTCTATCGTCTCCTATCCTCACTTCCACCTCTCCTTCGGTTTCCCCTCTCCCCTCCTCTCCTTCTATCTCCCCTCTCCCTTCATCCTCTCCCTCCGTTTCTCCTCTTCCTCCTTCTCCTCCCTCCTCTTCTTCTCTTTCTGTCTCTTCCTCCTTCCTCCTTCCTCCGATCTCAAAAACCAGATAGTCACACTCGTCTCCGTTTTCTCCCCCCGCAGCTTCGTCCGACCCATGGAACTCTGGGAAGTGGAGTTCCTCCACTTCCTGGCTGTGGCAGTTGAATATGTTTTCTCTTTCCAGGTCCGTCAGTGGTTGGGATGAGCTGATCTCCATGGCAACTGGATCAGGTGACTGTGCGTGATTGGAAGAATGGTCTGCGCCGTTGTTGTTGCCAGAGTTACTGTTGTCGTGGTTACCGTCAGTCAGCTCAGGTGTTCTCCTTAAACCAGCTGTTGCTCTCTGAGGAAATATAAACTTCACTATAAAAAAATTGTAATTTAGCTTTATGAATGATAGACCAATATCAAGGCAAACTGTATATATTATTATATAAATTAAATATAATAATTATTCATATTTATTTGAGTATATGCCCTCCATTAGTGACACACCATTATTGAGTTTTAAAATATGAAAAATATTCATGATGCGGTTCACAACCAGCTGGTAAAGGGGCCTGGAGCTAAGATTGTCGTGTAAAATTAGAAGATCTTATTGTCTTATTCATCTAACTTGTTATTATTTCTCATTATGACTTTAAGTCAAATTTAAAGTCATAAATAGTTCAACGTTTCAATTTACAACACCAGAATTAAACTTAACATTCAAAATGTTAACTTTTTTAACTCTGTATTTACAGCAGAACACATAGAAGCATAAAGAGAAATGTAATCACTGGACACACACACAAAACAACAACACAATACACACACACAGCAAAGGAGATTAAAGCGGCATACACTAAATATAAATGTTTGAGGGGCTAAACTCAAACCTTCATATCGTTTCCATGGTGTCAGTGCGTTGGCTGCGAGTGGGCCGGTGGAATATTATGGTCTGTCGTCCCAGGCATGTGCCAGTGACAGATGGGAGGCGTTGCCGTGGCAACGCCTAAGTATAGCTGCAGTTTTCTCTTTCGCAGCGTTTGAGGGGAGATCAGACTGATCACAATAATCTTGTGTTACACACCGCAGTGTGTGTGTGTGTGTGTGTGTGAACTAAATGAGATCGTTTCTGAAAAGGTTTGTCGTGCTTCTGCATCATGAAAGTGTGTCAACACAAATCACTGAATATGTTTTTTATATATCTATAAAACTATAAATAAAACCCAAGATGTGTCCCAGAATCAGTGGAGCAGTGTCAATAAATGAATAGGCGGTAAGAGTGACAATTATGGAAAACAGGGTCACATCGTCATATAGGATTTAGTAAAAACTCCATCCTTCAAAGAAAGGCTGAATTGGCAAAACTTAAAATGTTTTTTTTTTTTTTTTTATGGAACAGTTGCTGGCGCGAATTTGACTTATTTTGCTATAAAAAAAACAAAAAACTAAATCGATCCCAGTGTCAATAAATGAATAGGCGGTAAGAGTGACAATTATGGAAAACAGGGTCACATCGTCATATAGGATTTAGTAAAAACTCCATCCTTCAAAGAAAGGCTGAATTGGCAAAACTTAAAATGTTTTTTTTTTTTTTTTTTATGGAACAGTTGCTGGCGCGAATTTGACTTATTTTGCTATAAAAAAAACAAAAAACTAAATCGATCCAAGAAACGTTGTAATCAAAATACAAAATGAGAATAATTGTTAATATCCATCGTGCTCGGCTGTGATTCTTATGCCACGTCGCCGTTATGTAAATGCGGACAGTCGGGAGGTAGTTTGGGGTTTTTTTTCGGATGAGTCGGGGCAGACGGAACAAAAACCTAGATCAATTCACGGCGGGAATCGAACGCGTCTCGCCAGCATCCTGGCGCCGAGATGAAGTGAGGGAGAATTAACTCGCCCGGTACAGCTTCCCGGGCTCTATCGATTCTCGTGGGGGTAGGGGGGGTTTCCAGAATAAAAAAAAAAAGTTGCAGCACAAACTGGGATTATAAAAAATATATATAAATATACTGACATTTTTAAAAATGTATTTATAGGTCTGTGATTTTATTGTCTAACTCTCACTTTTTTTTCTTTTTTTTTTGACGGCCTAAATCTGCCTGGAAATGTCTTTCCTCTCGTCCTGCCAGGTCGCAGCTTTCAGCAGCATGTGGCTTCAGATCTAATCCGGGTTTATCTGGCCCATTATTCCCCGACAAGTTCCGAACAAATGAAGCTGGCTGGAGCGTCACGTCCACATCTGTCTGTCTCTCTTTAAATCCCCCTTTTTTTTTTTTTTCAAGTCCAATTTTGCTCCTATAATCACGAGAAAACTTGGAATCTTGGTCTGTGCGCATTCGGTCAGTGTCACTCTGAAAAATCGTTTTAATAATGATTCTTCAGAGGTCACACTTTGTGAGGAGAGACACCAGCTCTAATCCACACTGTGGATTGTACTCTGGATTAGGGCTGGGCGCCTCTAACCTGTCGGTCACCCACCCCACCCCGACTGAGATAAGATAAGATAAGATAAGATATTCCATTATGGTCCCCCAGAGGGGGAATTTCGGCCTTGCAGCAGCAGAAATAAACAGTACGAGGGCTTAAATAGAAGAAAATACAGAATCAAATCAAATAAAGCGGGGCAAAAAGTACAAAATACGCAATCCTGAGGATAAATAGATAAAAATGAGATTAATATAGAGATAATATATATTATATATATATGGTTTATAATATATATAATGGCAACAGTGTATTCCAATGAAATGAGGCTCCATCTGTCTCCCATCAACAGCTGGAGACAAATAATCAGTATCATTTCGTCAGATGTGTGTGTGTGTGTGTGAGTGAAAGGGTTAGAGAGCAACTTTGAACATCATGTGTTGGAAAGTGAGCACATGTTACCTTCAGCCATTCCCCCATTTCTCCCTCAAGCCCCGTGTACGTGTCCTAGCCTATCTTATGTGTTTGAGTTGGCGTGTGCGCGTGCACCTTTTCAGTGTCTGACATCACACAACATACCAACATCAGGCGAACAAACGGGACGGCGACACAGACGTGCGCGAACAGACGCGGAAAGCGAGAGAGGCGCGCAGCTACCGGTCTTGACGTTGTTTGTCGCGGTGTGTGTGTGTTTGTTTGTGTGTTTGTTTGTGTGTTTACATACCAGCAGCTTCCAGCACAGCAGCCAGAACGAGATCATCTCCAGGCGGCCGCGGCGCGCGCAGTCCTCCCCGCCGCTCCGCAGCGGCAGCGCGAGCAGCCAGGCGGCGGAGCGACGCATGCTGCGCGTGCCTGCGTACGTGTGCTTGTGTGCCTGTGTGTGCGTGTGAGTGTGTGTGTGTGTGTGTGTGTGTGTGTGGTGCAGAGAGACAGAGAGAGAGGATGTATTGATCTGCTCTTTATCCTCGGTGAATTAGAGCAGAAGAGATTAATCCATATTGACAGATTATTATCTCTCTCTCTCTCTCTCTCTCTCTCTCACGCCCCCATCAATGTATGACCCACGCACTAGGATTGGAGGGGGTTATTGTGACGTCATGAGTTTGGAATACTTCCAGTTCACGAAACATGAAAATGATATTATTTTTTTGAAAAGCCTTGCCACTACGAAAAAAAAAAAAAAAAAAAAAAGACGCAGAGGAAAGATAATAAGACCATTAAGATTCCATTGACGATGTAGAGTCACGACGAAGGTCCCGTTCAAACTTTTTGGAGCAGAACATTGACGGATTGGTCCGGCCTCATGAGTGTGTGAGTGTAAAGTGATTCTTAAACTTAGACAGAGGGACGCAGACGGATGAGCAGGAAGTGAAGAGGATGAGCCATTAAAAAAAAACAACTCACATTTGACCTTCAGATACGAAAAATCATTATTGAACCGCCACCCAAATGAGTCTCTTTATGTAATGACCGGGGATCTAATCTGGCCACAATCTGCTTTTTAACCCTCGACAGTCAATACCAGCCCCGGTTTTTAATCTATAGATTAGAATGGATTTGTTTTGCTGCAGATTCCATAGAGTCCATGGAATCACTATATATATATACACTATATATAACCAGAGGTCTGCGTATATATCTCTTCCACTGATCGTGGCTTCTTTCCACTGAAATGGACCAAACTTTAATCTTGTGGTTGAGGGCCACCAGTTCATCTGTTGGTGGATCAAGAGACACATATCTGGCGGACGTGTGGCGACTGAAATCATTTCTGAATGTTCCATCATTTCCAGATTTGAGATCTGCTGCTTCTCTGTTTTGTGTGACTGTGTATTTTAATTATTGTTGGTATGTGGACTGTAAAATCAGCAATATTACAGATTATTATCTTTTTTTAAGTAAGATAATACCAAAAGCAGAAAAGCAGCTAATTATAAAAAAAAAAGTCCCGGGCAAATAAGTGGAGACACATAATGATCATGGTGTGAGTCATGTGACTTCTTAGAGTATGTGGGGAATTTTGAATGGATGTAATTGATCTCATTCAACTTTTTACATGCTACATGTCACACGCTTTTCTCTTTTGACAAGGTCACAGCACACACACACACACACACAGGGGGAAATCACCAGTGTTTCCTGTCTATCACACACAGATCAATCACTCCATTGATTTAAAAATGCCGTTGCCCCCCCCTCTCCCCCACAAACCCCTGTCATCCTGAATATTACTGTACAGTGACAACTGCTGCACAAATACAAATACTGCACATGGGTTGTAGAACTGTACTACTGTATAATTATACGTGCACATTGAAGATGGACCTTATATAAGAATATGAAATATTGCTAAACCCTTTCTAATCCTGGGCTGCTGCTATATCAAACTAATATCGCTCGATGGCATATTTTCCATTTAGTTTCCGCATACTGCTTTTCTCCTCGGATAAACACAACACACGGCAAATATATACACAATGTAACAATCTCCTGGCCACACTCACAGCATCATTTCAACCATAATTATTTAATCGGGAAATAGTCTCCTCATTGTGTGTCACGAGGCCTCAGGAAAACTTCCGGACCATTCGGAGACAAACAGATCAGGACAGATGTGTCTTACCTGCTGCAGCTGTTGTGCCTGGTTGCCAACGGTGACAGTGGTGATTTTTTTTTTTTTTTTGGTAAATCACTGTCTTCCTCTCCTCCCTCACAGTGTATCATTCCTCTTCTCCCACTCGACCCCCTTTATAACCTCTCGCTCTCTCATGCTCACGTCTCAGTGGCAGTGGGGCACATACTGAGTGTGTGTGTGTGCATATGTGGGTGTGTGTGTCTGTGGGAGGCGGCCAATCAGAAAACAGCAGCTTTAGCGACATTTGCAATACACACATGTTCAGACTCAAACTGGCACAATTATATGACTGGATGGATATACGCATGCACCGTACTGTGTGAGTGTGTGTGTGTGTGTGTGAGAGAGAGAGAGAGAGAGTGAGAGAGAGAGGAACACACACACACAAACGCACATCTGTCATCAGTGTCTTATCCAACCTTTCAGTGGATTAGTGTTTTTTTTTATTTACGTCAAAACTCAACCTGATAATCTCCCACACACACACACACACGCACACACACTCATCCGTTGTCTGTTTGTGGGTCTGTGCAGGATGCTTGTATCACTGTGAAAGTCTGTGTGTGCTGTCTGTGCAGTGTAACATGTCCTCATGTTTGAAATAAGGCGCAGAGAATCTGCTGCTCGTGATGTCACACTGATTTACATGCAATGCTGTGTGGGGGTAAGATTGTTATGTAATATACTGATGATACACAAATGTGAAACAACGCCAGTGAAGAGCTTTTTTTTGGAGCAGATGACAAAACTGAAGTGAACATTAAACATTAAACATTAAAAAAACACATTAAAATATGTAACACACTTAATAAATAAAAACAAAGGTTAGTTATCACGCAGGTTGAGTTTTATGTTCAAGTGTGAAGGGAGCTTACTGACTTTCTAACTTCCACCAGAGGGCAGAAAATATAAAACACAACCTCATCATACACCACAAATTCCTACACACCCTACCCTCTGTAATTAAAATGTAACTAAAGGAGAAATACATTTAGCATTAAGTATTTAATTTCCATTATTGTGTTCAAATGTTTACTTGTCAAATGTGATTATGATGATGATGATGATGATGATATTATTATTATTATTATTATTATTATTATTATTATTATTATTATTATTATTATTATTATTATTATTATTATTATTTATTTAGAGTAAGAATATTTTAGCATTTTAATATTACTGATAAAAATAAATAAAGATAATCTGATTACAGAATCTGATGGGTAATCCCCTACATTTTAATTTCATGTTTTCCATGTCACTGGATGACATAATAGTGTCGTCCTCTTCCTGTGCGGCTTCACTTCTACACTGGAGTGCCAACTGCTTACACAACTCCCTGCTGTGTGTGAGTGTGTTTGTGTGCGATTGTGTTGTTACAGAAATAAGAGTCTCTGAGTGTGAAGTCAATAAAGTTGTCGGAATCTCTGTGAGTCCGTCTGTGAGTGTGTAGCTCATGAAGGTCTCGCGATCTTTGTGAGTCTGATTGGTAGTCTCTAGCATCTTTAATCGCCATGGTAACGCACCACGCACGGATTTATCGTTGCGCAGTGGTCGGGGCGTTACGGTAGGAGTCGGGCCACGCCCCCTCAGCTGTGCCGCGGTACGTGCAAGGGAACAAACAGAACCGTTCCACCGGGAACCATTCTACCGTGAACCGTTCAGCTGCAGCTGTGACGGACCAGACACACAACTGACAGGTTTCACGTGTTTTAATCCTCGTTGTGTGTTTGTGTGTTCTACGTTAACCTTCCTGTTTTGTGTGTGTGTGTGTTCTATTACCCAGCTACACACAGGGTGTACGTGTGTTAGCAACGTTAGCGGTGCTACAGAAGTTTAGCTAACTGTTCTAACCTTAACGGTGACGTGACGTGTTTCACCTCGAGCTCGTTAATAAGTCACGTGTTCATTATTACACGTGTTCGATTGATTGAGTGGATTTTAATGCATGGATCGCGGTGAAGTTGGATATTAGCATGAGCCATGCTCCGTTAGCTTCCTCGGTTAAATTCCAACTTGGGGCGCCGCCCACTGAAGTGCGTTCAACCTTGGAGCGACTGCATGAATTATGAAGATGAATGAGTTTTCTTGGTTGAAATAAGGCCTTCGTTTTATTTTATATTATAGCCGATTTGTTGGAATGGTTATCGTTAATAAAATGGGTCGTGCACGATGATTAACGGAGAACGAAGGAATGTCGGTGAGCTCGCGAACATTAAACCGCCAGTTTTTCCAATGGACAGCGGGACGCTCGCGCTGCAGCTTCCTGCACCACGCGCCGTCATCTCATGTCCTCTGGACGTGAGGAGGACCCGTTGTGTGTCTGTGTTGTTGGACACAAAGTGAGAGGCAAAGTGGGAAGAGTTTTAAAAATAGTGTGACATTAAGGGGGCCGGATTCCTGACCTTGTCCCGGCCAGAGAGCAGCTCTGCGCAGGCTCAGAGGAGGAGGAGGCCTCGGTGGGTTCACTGACTCTGGATCCGTCGACCCTCAACCCAAAGAGTCTGGGCTTTAAAAAAAATGAAATAAAACAATTTTAAGAATTATAATAAGGACAAGAATTCAAATCATTATAAGAATAATAATAATAATAATAATAATAATAATAATAATAATAATAATATAGACACTGCACATGCATCCTTCATAACACATATGAATATCTTCCTTTTGCATGAATTCAATCTGCCAGGGAGGTCTGTGAAATCTAACTTGTCATTTAAGTGTCATTGATATGTCGATACATGTTCTTATTACCCAAACATTAGTGTCATAAACTGCCCTCTCTTCTAAAAGCATGTTGTGTAGTTCAAGCACTTCAGGTTTGTGTGCTCATTCCAATCCAAGATTATACACTGTATAAAACCATTTCTTTATTTTTTTCAGATTTTTTCACATTAAGGGCAAAATGAGGTACAATCAATTCCGACCCAAAGTGTTGCACGCGCAAAGTTTTAGAAATATGAGTTATTATGTATCATTATATATGACTAACACCTTTATGTGCATCAGTGTGTCGGTAAAATTTCGAGATTGAGGTTGGTCAATATGTGACTAAATGAAAAGTATCAGGACCAACTTCCTCACACTGTGTCACCACAGTTTGCACAACGATTGTGGTGCTCTGAGCTGATAAAGCTGCCTCAATCCCAGTTTCACTTTGGACCCATGTTTTTATTTCACTTAAACTTAAATTATGATACATCCCTGTAAACAAATAAAACAAAGGACAAATCGCACAAACCAGGTAAAAAAAAAAAAAAGCTTCATTACTCCTCGGCTACTTCTGAGCATTAAAACTTCAAACTGAAAATAAATATTAAAAGCTCCTTTCATGTACAAAATTCTGTCTGTTCTAAATCCAATTTTCTCCCTTCTTTCCAGGAGGCCGGGGATGAGTGGCTTTTGAAGAGATCTTTCTCAAGATGTTACCTCACCACCTGAAACAGATCAGAGTCCTAATGATTAACGACAAGGAGAACTTACAGCGGACGCTGTTCAGACTCGAACAAGGTGATTTCTTCGTCTCGGTCCTGATCAATACCATTGAGGGCGTTTTGATCAGTGACATCATTAAAAAATCAATACTCCGTGGGGACACCGGTGATTTCAACATGGAGTGGAGAGAAGTGGGCCACTTGACATTTACAGCCCTCTGAACCCGAGAGGGTTTTGTGAGCGGTCTATGAAGTGGACTATATATAACCAGCTCTGGATGAGCAGGAAGTCTGACATATTCTGGCTGTTGTCCGTGTGTGTGTGTGTGTGTACTAGGGTGTGAGGATTTTCCTTTTGTATATTACAAAGCAGCAGAGCCGGGATTTTGATTGTAGTGGTTTTATGATGGGTTTTGAAGTCACGGCAACGACCAGGTTTTTGCATTTTTTGTACATTTTTTGAATTCATCTCATAAGCGCATATATTTTTTCTTTTTTCTTTTCTTCCTTGTCACATATTCGTCTTCCTACATATTTATGACACACGCATTATGGAAGAGGATACGTTTGTGGCCTGTAGAAGGAGATGAGTCACACACACACGCATACACATGCAGTTCAATGTCTTAAGTCATTACGTCAAACGTTTGAATTTTGTATATTTGGAAGAATGCCAACTCATTTTTTATTTATATTTATTACTTCTTCTATATTTATAATATTGTTCAAAATGTGTTTAGTTACAGACTTCTTATGTATTTTGCTGAATTATCGTATTTTTCGATAGTTAAAAAACACTTTTTGTCTCCGCAGGTTTCGAGCTGCAGTTCCGTCTGGGTCCCAGTCTTCAGGGCCGCAGGGTTCTGGTTCACACCAACTACCCCATCGAAGGACAGCGCTTCCAACGGAACGCCTTCCGAGTTTTGCCGTGGAACTACCCGACGGGTCAGGAGGACGACTCGGATAAATTCTGCTCTCTGGAACTCAAGACCGCCGGGTCCTACCAGTACTTCTTTGGACATGGGTAAGACCGCAACCTGGTACCCTCATATGATCAAATGTGGGCCTCAAAATAAAAGTGGAAAACCTCCAGTGTCTTATATTAATAAAAAAAAAATACAAATTTAAATACGTTTCCCTGCAGAGAGGCGGATCGGTCCGGTGGAGGGTACATCGTGGTGGATCCGGTTCTCCGTGTTGGAGCCGAGAACCAGGTCCTGCCGTTAGACTGCATCACCATCCAGACCTACCTGTCCAAATGTCTGGGACACCTGGACGACTGGACGGACAGACTGAGAGTGGCCAAGGAGTCAGGTGGGTGGAGTTTATAATTTGAATAAGTAATATCTTCAGGAAAAGCAAAATCATCCATTTTCTAACAACGTTGGTGCCGTTTCACATGTGGCCTTATATAAAATAATGAATATTATTATTATTATTTTGGGTTGGATATAAAATTGGGATATGTGTCTGTATTCATATTAAAAATAATCTGTATTGTTGATGATACTTGTATACAATGTAAAGGCATGAAGGTATTACAAATCATTCATACAAGGTATAATGAACAGTTATCAGTTATTCTTATGTTTATTTTCCTTTTGTTTTTATATATATTTTTTATGTATGTTTGAAAAAACGAATTTCCTCCTCCTCCTCCTCATGTTGCCTTTATTAATGCTGTTTCCTTGGCGACGCTCCTCCTCCAGGTTACACCATGATCCACCTCACGCCTCTTCAGACTCTCGGGGAGTCGCGGTCCTGTTACTCTTTGGCCGACCAGCTGAGCTTCAGCCCGGAGTTCAGCCCCGAGGGGCGGAGCTACAGCTGGGCCGACGTGGGGGCGCTGGTGGAGAAGCTGAGGAAAGAGTGGAACATGCTCTGTATCACAGATGTGGTGTATAATCACACGGGTCAGTATGTGTGAACATACTTGTGTATTTCATTCATTCATTCATCATGGATGAATGGGTGAATTCATCTTAACGGTGACAGGATTTTTGACTTTTCCACGGCTTTAATAGAAGAAACTGATTTATCAAGAAAATGGAAATCTGCAGCAGACTATTTAAAGCGCGCGTGACCTGATCATGCGCGGAATGTGATATATGACGCTCCGTCATTCTAACTTTGTGAAGAAACCCGGTTTTCAGACTTTCTCCACTCGGGCCCTAAATAGATAAACAGGATCAGCAAACGGAGCTCATAACACGTCCCCGGTCAAAGTGTTGAACAAACACGCACACGCACACACGGGGTCAGAGGTTCATTGGCCTTCAAACTGGTGACACTTCACATGTTTCTATACGAACATTATATTTAGGTTGTTTACCTAACGAAAGCAAACTGAAACCACATTTAATCTTTGAGTATGTTCCCTGAAGGAAATAAATGATCACATTACTAATCTTAATTCTAAAAATGGCCCAATTCTTCATTTCCAAACCAAACACTCAAACATGCAGTTTAAATGCACGGATTCTGCAACTGTATGTCATTTCCTATATCGGGGCCATGTACTTTTGGTGTACCCATCCACCCCAATGCCCTCTGGGGGAAAAGGTCAAGCAGTAAAATGAGACGGATTTAAAGGTTAAAGAGAAACGTAGCGCTTCATTTACACTCGGGCGAAGGATCAAAGTATAAGTTGACCCTCAAGTCTTCAAAGTGTCTATTTATATTCTATATTGATACAGTTTATAAAATGTGATTTTTTTTAATAATAATTATTATTATTTTATTATTATGATGATGATGATGATGATTATTATAATAATTATATATAAAGATCACACCATGCCGGCCGCTGTTTATTAAATATCTTGATGATCTCCTTTAAAGCGTCATTAAAACATAACCATTTCACTTTTCTTTTTTCTTTTTTTTTTATGTGCACCGATTGAGTGTGTTTGACGTGGATTTCTTTTTTTCTCTTGACAGCTGCGAACAGTGTGTGGATACGAGAGCATCCCGAGTGTGGATACAACCTGGTGAACTCGCCACACCTGCGTCCGGCCTGGGTCTTGGACAGAGCCATCTGTCATCTCACCAGCAGAGTCTCAGAGGGACGCTACCAGGCCAAAGGGCTCCCGGCTGATATTACCAACGAGAGCCATCTCAATGTGAGGGCGCGCGCGCACACACACACACACACACACTTAGTGTGCATCTTAAGATTCATGAAACAGGGGTTTGCCAAATCCTTTTATTGTTATGTCAAACGTTGTTTTGCAAGCCATGTCAACTTTAGTAAGAACGTTTATGAAGTAGCAGTGACGTATAGATATATGATAACATACATGTTTGCGTTATTCTGTGTGTGTGTGGATGTGTGTTTGTGTTTGTGCATGTGCAGGCCATCCGTAGTGTGCTGTGGCAGGACATCTATCCTCAGATCAAACTGTGGGAATTCTACCAGGTCAAAGTGAGCAGTGCTGTGGAGCAGTTCAGACTCCGCCTCCAAAATGGTACGTGCACCAATTTAAAAGATGGATATGTTCAAAAAAAATATATAAAAAAAAAATCGCTTTGCTTTCAGGCACCAAGCCCGACCACAGTAAGACAGGAGGCAAAAAGGGCCTCAAGATGGTCCAGGACCCTCAGTACCGTCGCTATGGCAACACGGTGGACATGGACTCGGCTCTGGAGACATTTGTACCTCACAGGTCCGGTTCACGTTCACCGGCCACGTCGCTCTTCTTGCTCTTTTGCATGAAATGACAGTTTTGAGATTTGTGACTCTCTTTCTTCAATATCCCCGTAGCTCCTCCCCCCAGCACATGGAGGAGTGCTGCGGTTGGCTGACGCAGAAGCTGAACGAGCTGAACGATGAACAGTACAAAGTCATGAAGCAGCATCAGGAGCAGGTGAGATCACGCACGACGGGTGCACCGTGGAACACTACAGCATGATGGGACACACGCATGAGCTGCTCATGTATGTGCGGGAGCACACGGCAGCCACATGCTGACACGTCTCTCTGTGCAGTCTGAAATGTGTATTGTGGAGAACTTGCACGTTGAAGAACATAATTATTTTCATCGTGTTGCTCTTCTCCTACGTTCAAGGCTGCCAACTGCATTGTGGGAAATGTAGTGTACGAGCGTCTGGCCGACCACGGCCCCAAGCTGGGACCTGTTACCAGGAAGAATCCTCTGGTTACCAGGTAACGTATTTGAAGGTGGATTTTTAGGACATTCATTTTTGTTTAGTTAAAGTTTTTAATTTCCATAAAAAAAAATTTCAATAAAAAAAAAATAATAATAATAATAATAATCCGATAAGAAGAGTTGGGCTGGATCTGAGAGTTCTCCTCTTTGTGTCCCAGGTATTTCACCTTCCCGTATCAGGACATGACTCTGGAGCAGGAGCTGCAGATGCTGGACCAACCCGAGCGGACCTGTCACTTCCTGGCTCACAACGGCTGGGTGATGAGCGACGATCCACTGCGCAACTTTGCAGAGCCAGGTAGAGCCAGAAAAAAAATTATAAAAATGAAGCATAATGTAAAAAAAATATATATCTATATATATATATAAAGACAATTTCACTGTAGACGAGAGGCAGGAGCACCTTTTAGATATTTGGTTTGAGGTTAAAATTGTATCTGGTGAAATGTATGTGAAAGTAGTTAAATGAATTAATGTCAATGACTAAAATCGCCTTTAAATGAATTTTATAAGAAAATTGTGAGATTGTCTTACGGCGCTTGTAAACATTAAATGTAAAAACCATGGGAAATCTTTCGAAATACACATTCAACTTGCCGTACGTTGACGTGTGCATCGTTGCCTCGGGGATGATGTGTGCGTCTTTGTGCAGGTTCTAACGTGTACCTGCGTCGGGAGCTGATCTGTTGGGGAGACAGTGTGAAGCTTCGCTATGGCAACGGTCCCGAGGACTGTCCCTACCTGTGGGCCCACATGCAGAAATACACTGAAATCACAGCCAGGCACTTCCACGGAGTCCGGCTGGACAACTGCCACTCCACGCCGCTCCACGTGGCCGAGGTATTAGGAAACCATGTTATTATAAATAAAAAAATATTTCTGCACAGTGGTTAGTGTGGGTGGGAATCACCAGAGCTCCTACGATAATTATGATTGATATTATATCACGATATTTGTGTCACGATTCAATATTATCGCGATTTTAAATATATTGCAATTTTAATGTTGATGACCCCCAAAGGAACACTACAAATGGATACAATTCTCTATAACGCAATATATTGCGATACAATGCAGCACGCACCACTGATGTTCCCTTTTGCCGCATTGTGACACACAAACTGGAAACAGGAAACTTGGCCCATCCACTTCCTTTCCGTGTGAAGGTAGACGCGCGGTGACCTGCAGTCTTCTTCTTCTTCTCTCCCCGTCTGTACTTCCTGTGTGTTGTCCCGTGCAGGCCATGTTAGACGCAGCCCGAGCGGTCAGACCCAATCTCTATGTGATAGCCGAGCTCTTTACAGGAAGTGAACTCCTCGATAATGTCTTTGTTAACCGGCTGGGAATTAGCAGCCTGATACGAGGTACAGCGGAAAAAAACACCTGCATGAACTAACGTGAAGTTTTTTGTGTGTGTGTGTGTCTCATCCCCCTCTCTCTCTCTCTCTCTCTCTTCTCTCACTCCATCCTCTGACTCTTTGACTGCATGGTGTCCCCGCTGACTGGCTGTATCCCCCTTTCATTAACTCCTCCCCCTCCCCCGCCTGGCTGTGGTGGACCAGTTCATGCTGGACGCGGCCCGCTCCGTGTGCCCTAACCTGTATGTTGTGGCTGAGCTGTTCACCGGCAGCGAGGAGCTGGATAACGTCTTCGTTACCAAGTTAGGAATCACATCACTGATACGAGGTACAGTAGCGTGTGCACGCACGTTATATACACACACACACACACACACACACACACACACACACACACACACTGCTCAAACACAGCGTAAGCAGTGATATAGAAGACCAGGGACGGGATCCATCCATAAAAACATTTTATGGACTTTTTGTAAATTGACACTTGAATTTACAAAAAGTCCATAAAATGGTTTTGTTTTTTTTACATTGTAAAGAAGCAATCTCATATCCCCAAAAGTTGATCATCCCTGAGGCAGACGACGCCCTGGTAGTTTTTGAATTTTTGAACGTTGCTTGCACTGAGCTTGAATGCGTGTCGTCGCTCCACCCACATTGTGCTGCAGCAGTGAGTGGGTTTTCCTTGTGTTCCCGTCCACAGAGGCCATGTCGGCGGGTGACAGCCACGAAGAGGGGCGCCTGGTCTATCGCTACGGCGGCGAGCCGGTGGGCGCCTTCGTTCAGCCCAGTCTCCGCCCACTGGTGCCCTCCATCGCCCACGCCATGTTCCTTGATGTAACCCACGACAACGAATGTCCCATACAGGTGTGTGTTTACAGATATTATTAAAATCTATTATTATTATTATTATTATTATTATTATTATTATTATTATTATTATTATTATTATTTATAGTATTATGAATCGATTATGATGATGATGATTATTATGAATCGTATTATTATTATTATTATTATTATTATTATTATTATTATTATTATTTATGAATCGTATTATTATTAGTATTAGTATTATGAATATTATTAGTATTAGTATTATTATTAGTATTTATTATTATGAATAGTATTATTATTAGTAGTATTAGTATTATGAATAGTATTAGTATTAGTATTATTATTAGTATTTATTATTATGAATAGTATTATGATTAGTAGTAGTATTTTTCTCCTCATTGTTGGTTTTCTTTATGGAAAGTGTGTTAAAGTCTTTTTAATTCTATTTTTGTCTGTTATAAATCCACTGTGTTCAGATGTAATAATAACAATGCATTTTTTATTTTATGTAGCGCTAGGTATTCAGTCTGTGGCCCCTCGTGATAACTTTTAGCACAAATTAAATGCATTATTATTTTTTTTACTATTATTTTTATTATTACTCCTCAACAGCACAAGATTTCAAAACAGGAAACACATAATTTTAAAAATATAAATGACTTACCCATGATACAAACTATAATTCTCCGATTAAAAGCAGACGTAGAGGATGGAGCCATACAGATGTCACGGTTATAAATAATCTGTGTGTGTGTGAGACAGCTGCGCTCGGCCTTGGACTCTCTGCCCAGCTCTGCCATCGTCTCCATGGCCTGCTGTGCCACCGGCTCCACCCGAGGATACGATGAGCTGGTTCCGCATCAGGTGACCCAACACACGCTGCTCCTTTTAGTGGGACTTTGACGCCACTGTGTTTCCTAGCGGTTCCAGTGGAGGAGCTGACACTTTGTGTGTATTTGTGTGTGTGCGTGTAGATCTCTGTGGTAAAGGAGGAACGCTTTTACCCAAAGTGGAACCCCTCGGCCCCCCCCACCTCCACGGGTGAGGTGGGATTTCAGAGTGGCATCATAGCTGGGAAACTGGCTCTGAACAAGCTGCACCTGGAACTGGCAGCCCAGGGATTCAACCAGGTAACCAAAATTCAAGGATCCAAGGAGCCAAGGATTCCTTGGATTCATTCCATCACATTGTAAGATGGGGCAGAATGAAGGGAAAAATAAGGTGCAGGTGATGTCATAGAATATTAAAAATGTAAACTATAATATACCATCTAAAAATAGAAAATAATACGCCAGTGCCTCAGCTCAGACGCTCAGAAGTACTGCTGTCTCGTGCTATTTTTTTTTTCTCCTGAACTACATTTCCCAGAATTCACACATACAAACCTTTCCCTGGGTCTCTGAACCTCTCTCTCTGCAGGTGTACGTGGACCAGGTGGATTCGGACATCGTCGCCGTCACTCGTCACTGTCCCAGCACGCACCAGTCCGTGGTGGCCGTGTGCAGGACGGCCTTCTGGAACCCCAAGACGCACCAGTACGACGCCAACGTCCCGCCCATGTTCATTCCCGGTAAGAGCCCTTGCGTAAAATCCCCAGTTCATCGATTGCCATCGTCGATTGATTCATTCCATGAACTGGATATGTACATGATTTTGACACGCCACAGGAAATGTCAAAGGGAGGATTATTTAGGAGCGTGGAATCACCATGTGGAGCGAATCCCTTCATCCGTCCATCGTGAACTTTGAATTGACCTCACCCGATTTCTTTCCATCTCTAGGGAAGATCGAGGAAGTGGTGCTGGAGGCCAGGATGGTGGAAAGACACGCAGGGAGCTATAAGAAGGACGAGGCCTACATCAACGGCATGCCAGAGTACACTGTGGAAATGAAAGAACACATACCGGTGAGGAAGGGCTGTGATCCAGTCTTTATTTCCACTGTCTTCCTGTTTTCTGTCGATGTCCCAAAAATATATATATACATATATTGCAATTCACAGTTGCAGGAGAGTTCGCTGGTGAAGCGGGCGGAGGTGACGTCGAAAGGCTCCTCTGAGTTTGTGCAGGAAATCACTTTTCAGAAGTTGACGCCTGGCAGCGTCATCGCGTTCAGGTCCATCCCGCACGCGCGACACACAACACAACATTGGGTGTATCTCCTCCTCCTCTCCCCACCCCTCTTCTCTCTCCTCCTCCTCCTACGTCCTCCTACTTCTCCTTCTCTCCCTCCCCCTGTCTCCCATCTCATCCTCCTCCTCTTCATCCTTCTCCTCCTCTCTCCTCCTCATCCTCCTCTTCCTTCTCCCCTCTCCTCCTTTCTCCTGCTCTTCCTCCTCCTCCTCTCTCTCCTCATCCTCCTCTTCCTCCTCCTCCTCCTGTCTCCCATCTCATCCTCCCCTCTCCTCCTTTCTCCTGCTCTTCCTCCTCCTCCTCTCTCTCCTCATCCTCCTCTTCCTTCTCCCCTCTCCTCCTTTCTCCTGCTCTTCCTCCTCCTCCTCTCTCTCCTCATCCTCCTCTTCCTCCTCCTCCTCCTGTCTCCCATCTCATCCTCCCCTCTCCTCCTTTCTCCTGCTCTTCCTCCTCCTCCTCTCTCTCCTCCTCCTCCTCTTCCTCCTCCTCCTCCTCCTGTCTACCATCTCATCCTCCTCTTCCTTCTCCCCTCTCCTCCTTTCTCCTGCTCTTCCTCCTCCTCCTCTCTCTCCTCATCCTCCTCTTCCTTCTCCCATCTCCTCCTTTCTCCTGCTCTTCCTCCTCCTCCTCTCTCTCCTCATCCTCCTCCTCCCCCCCCTCCTCACCCTCCTCCTCCTCCTCCTCCTCCTCCTGTCTCCCATCTCATCCTCCTCCTCTTCATCCTTCTCCTCTCTCCTCCTCATCCTCCTCTTCCTTCTCCCCTCTCCTCCTTTCTCCTGCTCTTCCTCCTCCTCCTGTCTCCCATCTCATCCTCCCCTCTCCTCATTTCTCCTGCTCTTCCTCCTCCTCCTCCTGTCTCCCATCTCATCCTCCTCTCATTCATCCTTCTCCTCCTCTCTCCTCCTCATCCTCCTCTTCCTTCTCCCCTCTCCTCCTTTCTCCTGCTCTTCCTCCTCCTCCTCTCTCTCCTCATCCTCCTCTTCCTCCTCCTCCTCCTGTCTCCCATCTCATCCTCCCCTCTCCTCCTTTCTCCTGCTCTTCCTCCTCCTCCTCCTCCTGTCTCCCATCTCATCCTCCTCTCATCCTCCTCTCATCCTCCTCTCTCCTCCTCTCATCCTCCTCTCTCCTCCTCCTCCCCCCAGGATCAGTTTGGACCCCACAGCCCAGAGGATGGTGGGTGTGCTCCGGTTCTATCTGACCCAGTTCAGCCCAAAGTACCGGAGAGGCAGCCTGGCCGAGGAAAACCCTCCTGAGGCTTTACAGAAGCCTCTGGCCCAGTGAGTACATGGCCCACGATTGGATGGCCTTCTATATACACCATGTGTAGGTTGAACAATGTAATATTTATTATATTTATGTCCAGACTTACTTTTTGGTTATTTAGTCACATCCCCCTGTGGCTATTCCTTCATCACGTCTCATATCTCTCCGTTTATTTGATGTCATTTTCCGTAACTCTGGATTGGTGGCATTTTATTTTTGACATTTTGTCCAAATAGAGTTTAGTATTCGAGGCCGCAAAAATACCCAGACGGTGGGAGGTAAAGGAGAAAGCATTGGCTCTGCTGAAACTGCCGACTCGGTTGACTTTTCCATTTTATCCGAGCTGTGCGCGTGCGTTCCTCAGGCTGATGTCCAAGCTGACGTTGGCGGACCTGAACTTCCTGCTGTTTCGCTGCGACTCGGAAGAACAGGAAGACGGCGGCGGCTGCTACAGCATCCCCGGCTGGGAGAGCCTGAAATACGCAGGACTGCAAGGTACATGGGCGATGGCGACGGCGACGCGGTGGTGGTTTCCATGACGACGGTGTTTGACAGCTGCGTGTGGCTTGTTGTCCGTGGGCAGGTCTGATGTCGGTGTTGGCCGACATCCGTCCCAACCACGACCTGGGACATCCTGTGTGTGCTAACCTCCGACAGGGAGACTGGCTGATAGACTTTGTCTCCAACAGACTCATCAACAAAGAGGGACCCCTGGCACAGGTGAGGATTATACATATTTATTTAAATCTTTTTATTTATACATGGTGCGCGTCCCATCACATCATTTATACTGTATGTCATTAAAATTGTTATTGGAAGCGGAATTTGCGTACAAAAATAAATAATAATAATTCGAAAATTGGACAACATATAATGAGTTTAAAGTTACAATTAAACATGAAACAATCCTCAGTAGAATTGGTTATAATATTTGCCAGTGAATAAGAATAAATTAATAAATGGAGACGGTAATGGAGAAGAGGGAATCCTTTCAATTGAAGTAAGTCCTCAACAAAGGAGTTTGGTTCCACATTTCCTCAAATCCAGGGAGAGTTCAGAATAAGGAGAAAATATATAAATTATAGATAATAGTGGGAAACTTTTGGAAATGACCACCTCTGCGATTTCTGCCTCCAAACCCAAATGCAGGGGACATCAGTGGGATTAGGTATTCATTTTTTTTAATAATAATAATAATAATAAAACCAATAATAATAATAATAATACAATACATCATCATAATTAAATCCAAAAATAATTATAATACAATAAATAATCATAAACAAAATAAATAATCATAATACAATAAATAATAATAATAATAATAATAATAATAATAATACAATAAATAATCATAAACCAAATAAATAATAATACAATTAATAATAATAATAATAATAATAATAATAATCATCATCATAAGAGTAATAATAATACAATAAATAATCATAATTAAATCCATAAATAATTATAATATAATAAATCATAAACCAAATAAATAATCATAATACAATAAATAATAATAATAATAATAATAATAATAATAATACAATAAATAATCATAAACCAAATAAATAATAATACAATTAATAATAATAATCATCATCATAAGAGTAATAATAATACAATAAATAATCATAATTAAATCCATAAATAATTATAATACAATAAATAATCATAAACCAAATAAATAATCATAATACAATCAATAATAATAATAATACAATAAATAATCATAAACCAAATAAATAATAATACAATTAATAATAATAATAATCATCATCATAAGAGTAATAATAATACAATAAATAATCATAATACAATCAATAATAATTATAATACAATAAATAATCATAAACCAAATAAATAATCATAATACAATCAATAATAATAATAATACAATAAATAATCATAAACCAAATAAATAATCATAATACAATCAATAATAATAATAATACAATAAATAATCATAAACCAAATAAACAATAAGAATAAGAATACAATTTAAAAGGTGTTTCACCAGGAACAAATATTCTGTGTGTGCAGGTGGGTGGCTGGTTGGACGCCATGTTTAAAAACCTGAAACACATCCCACGCTACCTCATCCCCTGTTACTTTGACGCCATCCTGGTTTCGACCTACACCACGGCCCTGGATGCTTCCTGCAAACTCATGTCCAGGTAGGACAGGACCAGGCCAGCTGTGAAATAATAAAAAAAAAAAGAAACCTAACATTTTGGAATGGACGTGTTGTTTTTGTCTAGTTTTGTGCAGAACGGCTCCAGCTTTGTGCGACACCTGGCGCTGGGTTCGGTCCAGATGTGCGGAGTGGGACGCTTCCCAGCACTTCCTCCCATCTCCCAGAAGATCCCGGACGTTCCTCATCGCGTGGATCGCGTCACAGGCCAGAAGGAGCAGAGCTGCGTCTCCCTGGCTGCGGGTAGAAACATTTTACGACGCTCAGTTTACAGCTCTATAGTTATACTATATATTATATATTATTATACATTAAGTGTGTGTGTGTGTGTTGGAATGGAATTTGGAATTATTATAATTTTTTTGTCCCCTCAGGTCTTCCTCATTTCTCCTCCGGGATCTTTCGTTGTTGGGGTAGAGACACATTCATCGCCCTCAGAGGACTCATGCTGCTCACCGGCCGACACACTGAGGCTCGGTGTGTGTGTGTGTGTGTGTGTGTCTGCGTGTGTGTGTATGAACACAACTCTATCCTAACACACTGAGTGACTCTAGTGGTTCTTGGGAAATAAAGTTGTTTCTTTATCACCTGGCAAAAACAGTACCCGTTGAAACGGTGTGTTTGGTCTCTCTCCGTTGCCATAGCAACATCATCCTGGCCTTTGCTGGGACCCTGCGTCACGGTTTGATCCCCAACCTGCTGGGAGAGGGTCGCTGCGCCAGATACAACTGTCGTGATGCCGTGTGGTGGTGGCTGCAGTGCATCCAGGTGGGCGCGCGCGCACACACACACACACACACACACACACACACACACACACACACACACACACAGTCCATGGATTCCTGTATATTTCACCCTGGGCCCTGTGTTTCGAAACGTGTGTGTGAATGAAATGTATTTGCCCTCAACGTGTGTGTGTGTGTGTGTGTGTGTGTGTGTGTGTGTGTGTGCGTCTGCGTCTGCGTGTGTGTCTGCGTGTGTGTCTGCGTGTGTGTGTATGAACACAACTCTATCCTAACACACTGAGTGACTGTAGTGGTTCTTGGGAAATAAAGTTGTTTGTTTATCACCTGGCAAAAACAGTACCCGTTGAAACGGTGTGTTTGGTCTCTCTCCGTTGCCATAGCAACATCATCCTGGCCTTTGCTGGGACCCTGCGTCACGGTTTGATCCCCAACCTGCTGGGAGAGGGTCGCTGCGCCAGATACAACTGTCGTGATGCCGTGTGGTGGTGGCTGCAGTGCATCCAGGTGGGCGCGCGCGCACACACACACACACACACACACACACACACACACACACACACACACACACAGTCCATGGATTCCTGTATATTTCACCCTGGGCCCTGTGTTTCGAAACGTGTGTGTGAATGAAATGTATTTGCCCTCAACAGGTGTATTAAGAGGTTTATGAAGGTCATTGTTGCATTGTGTGTGTGTGTGGGTGGGTGTTGGATGTAATATTACACTATAAATCTGTGTGTTGATGAATGCAGGACTACGTTACCCACGTTCCCCAAGGACATGAAATCCTTCGCTGCCCCGTGACTCGCATGTACCCGACGGATGACTGTGAACCACGCAAACCTGGAGAGGTGGTATGTACACACACGCACACACGCACACACGCACACACACAAAGGCGTCCACATTCGTGTATTTACATGTCTGTGTGCGTGTGTGTGTGTAGGAGCAGCCTCTGTATGATGTCATCCAGGAGGCTCTGCAGCGACACTTACAGGGGATTTCCTACAGAGAGAGAAACGCTGGATCCAAGATAGACATGCACATGAGAGACGAGGGTGAGTGTGTGTGTGTGTGTGTGTGTGTGTGTGTGTGTGTGTGTGTGTGTGTGTGTGTGTGTGTGTGTGTTCTCTGTTATAATCAGTCAGAATCCGTTTTATTGCCAATTAGTCGTTTTTTTTTTATACAAGGAATGTGTCATATTGGCCTATTTAAACATAGTTTGAAATATAGAAAATAATAATAATATGTTGTATATATAATGAGGTGCCACGCATGCTGTTTAGCCCTGAGCTCTCGGCCTCTGTTCTAGGCTTCAGCGTGGACGTTAAAGTGGATCCGGCCACAGGTTTTGTCTCTGGAGGAAATCGCTTCAACTGCGGGACGTGGATGGACAAGATGGGCGAGAGTGAGCGGGCCAGAAACAAAGGCATGCCGGCGACTCCCAGGTACCGCGCACCAGAGCTTGAACCCCCCACTGGAGTCCCAGAATCTGCAGATAATTCTTGTTAAGGCCACATTGGTTTGCTTTGATTTGTCAGATGTTTTATTTTTCGTTTCGTTTTTTGAAATAATGACATATGATTAATAATTATAATACAAATTAATAATTACAATTTTTTTATTTTTCAATTTTTTTTACACTGATCTTAAAAAAAATTACGAGTTTCACCTTGTCATTAGAAACAAGTAAAATTTGGCTGGTGAGATATTGAGATAATCTTTTTCCGGACTTTTTCTAGAAATTCCTCCTAAAAAAACGTAAATTGCACATAATTCATCATTGTGAGTTGAGAACCTGATTTTTTTTTTTTTTTTTTCTCTCTGGGCAGAGACGGAGCAGCTGTGGAGATAGTTGGTCTCAGTAAATCAGCTGTTCGCTGGGTGGTGGAGCTCCACGCCAAAGGACTCTTTCCTTATGATGGAGCTAAAGTCCACAGAGACGGTAACGCACACACACACACACACACACACACACACCCACACACCCACACACACTCTCTCTCTCTCTCTCTCTCTCTCTGAGGGACGGTGTCCTGAATGTGTCCAGGTAAGGAGACGATCATCTCGTACTCCAAGTGGAACCAGCAGCTGCAGGTCTCCTTCGAAGCTGGATTCTGGGTCTCCGGGGACCCCAAGGACCCCAACGAGAAGCACCCTGACCTGGTGCACAAAAAAGGCATCTACAAGGACAGCTATGGGGCCTCCAGCTCCTGGTGCGACTACCAGCTGAGGCCCAACTTCACCATCGCCATGGTGGTGGTAGGTTTAAAAACATCTGTTTGTTCTCCTATAGCGTTTAAAACAGAAATGGGACACATTTGACCTATTTGACCTATTTGAGGTATTTGTCTGCAAAGGCTCCGGAGCTGTTCTCGGTGGAGCGAGCCTGGGAGGCTCTGGGTGTAGCTGAGAAGAAACTCCTGGGACCACTGGGAATGAAGACACTTGACCCAGAGTAAAACACACACACACGCACACACACACAGGTGTGTCTGTGTTGTGTGTTTTTTTTTTTTCTAATAACCTGTGTGTCCCTCGCAGTGACATGGTTTACTGCGGCGTCTACGACAACGCGCTGGACAACGACAACTACAACCTGGCAAAAGGTTTCAACTACCACCAAGGCCCGGTGAGTTTTTTATATATATATATAATAAAATAAAAACACACATTTTTATTTGATACATAAAGTAGCGATGTGTTTTTATTGTGTTGATTCAGGATTCAAATAAATCAGTGTGTGTTTGTGTGTCTGTGTATTTCTGTGCGTGTGTGTGTAGGAGTGGCTGTGGCCGGTGGGATACTTCCTCCGTGCCAAACTCCACTTTGCCAGGAAACTTGGAGAGGAAACGTACGCGTCCACGGTGAACCTGGTGAAAAACGTCCTGTCACGACATTACACTCACCTGGAGAAGTAGGAGCGTCATACGTGTGCTTTTTTCTTTTCCTTTCCTGCGAGTTTAGCGTGTTCCTTGTCCTAACCGTCCACGTGTCCTCTGCCGTCCCCAGGTCTATGTGGAAGGGTCTGCCCGAGCTGACCAATGAGAACGGTCAGTTCTGTCCGTTCAGCTGCGAGACGCAGGCCTGGTCCGTGGCCACGGTGCTGGAGGTCCTCCACGACCTGTGACATCACTTCCTGTCAAAAAAAAAGTCTTAAACAGCAAAATAATGTTTGAGTTGATGCTGCGCTCTGCTTCTCACTCAGTGCGGGTCATGTCAGAATTGATTCCTCACGAAACATTTGGCGTATTTTTTTTATTTTTTTTTAGGTGGACCCCACAGCTTATATTTGGAGTATTTTCAGTTTTATTTCAACATAAAACCCTGAATTCAAAATGTCCGATAAATGCAGCTTCTCTTATACACATCTAGATGTGTATAAGAGACAGGGTCTAAGGTGATAAAACTCAAAATATTATATTGATTCATAGTGAGGATCCAATGATCTGATCAGACCTTAACCTGTTCATAATTATGGATGAACCAATCTGACATTCTACTCTTTATCTACACAAAAAGTGAAACATAATAGAACCACAGTCAGAAACGTTTTTTTTTTTTTTTTACAAGTCATGCTTTAGCAAAACCCCCCCCAAATAAAATCCCCCTGGATTTACTTTTAGGGGATAAACTGTAGTATATGATTATTAGGGTCATTATTATTATAATGAATGAACTGCACTGATTTCAGCCCGCTAATAGTATTAAACCTTTTTTCATGATGCATTCACGCACTTTGACCCCTAGTCTAACAAACAGGACGTCCTGTTTATAGATCGGACATAACCACACACTTACCGCTCTCACTTTAGCTCCTCCAGTAGCTTCTAGGGGTTACTCCACCCGATGCCTTCATGCACGTAAAATAAAACGGTCTTCCCTCTTTCTCTCTCTCTCTCTCTCTCTCTCTTTCACCCTGTTCTGCGCTCAACTGTGCATGAATGTTTTTCAAGAGCTTTTGAGAGTTTCCTGTTGTGTGTAACCAGGTTGTAGATCGTGTGCGACACGTGCTGGATTTATCATCAGCATTTTATCTGTTAGGAAAAAAAAAAAGAAAAAGATATATTCGTAGGACTCAAACAGCTTCTGTGTAAGAGTTGTGAAATCACTGTGTGTAGCTACACTAACGCGTGGTTGTGTTTGAACTGTTGTGTGTTAAAAAATCCTCTGGATGTGATGGTCTCTGTACGGTCAATATTCTATTCTGGAATATCTGTTTTAATTCAAATTCTGTCATACATCATTATTATTATGAATATTAATCTAATAATAATACATACAAAAAATGGATTCCATCTTTGAAAATGTAACGTTAATAAAAACAGGTAAACGTAACGTTCTCAACAAATGATCTTTATTCAGGTTTAGGGTTAGGCTGGATCCAGGTGTGTGTGTGCGTGTGTGCGCGTGTGTGTGTGTGAGAGCGCGCGTGTGCGTGTGTGTCAGCAGGTGGCCCTTAGACTCAGCAGGTTGATGACGAGTAGAGCCGAGGACGAGATAAGCTGAGAGGAGAGAGAGAGAGAGACAGAGGGGTCAGCATCACAACCTTTGACCTTTGACCCGCAGAGGTCAGACAGACACACACACACAGTGTGTCGGACTCACTCCTGCTGCAGAGTTCCCAGTTTCCCGTCTCAGCGAGCTGCTGTTCATCTGGACCCAGAAAGTTGTGTAATCCTGAACAAGAGTGACACTAACGACACAAAAGGTCAAGTCACACACCGAGAGGTCAGAAAAATAAACTCACTGCAGCATCAAGTTATTATTGAAGGTTAAATCCAGGGAATCCGCTTGTGTGTGAGCGAGGACGTAGTGTTGTCGGCAGTGATTCTCGTGTGTGTGTGTATGTGTGTGTCTACCTGAAAAAGACATCTCCATAGTTACTGTTGCTAGGGGCCTCCCAGGTTGCCTGGACCCTCTTCTTCTTGGCTCCTGATGCCTGACTGACAGTTGAGTTCTACACACACACACTCATTTAAATGTTTTGTTTTAATTGGACAGTTTAATAACAATTTATTATTAAATCTCGACTTTGTGTTGATTTACTGACTCACAAACCTGCATGTTGTTACAGTGCAGTGCAGTGAACGTGCTGGGGTCCAGGTCGGTGAACTTTCCCAGGGGCCACAGCAGAGCTGGAGACCAGAAGAACACTCGCACTCACCCACGGCGACACAAATCCAAATCGCTCAACAACTTGAAACAACTCTAAATGTTTAAAAAATGTTTTAAGTTGTTTTCAACCGTTTCCCTTTCGGCTCCGGGCCTGCAGCAGGAAACCCTGGAACTCTGTGGCACTGTCCACCGTCACTGCAACCAGGAGGGGAGAGCAGAACATGAGCTGCACATTCATGGCTAATCAAATGAGGCAAAAAAATAAAATATATATATTGTAAAAAAGGGAGAGGAAAAAAAAAAGAAGATTTCGGAGAGTTTTTTGCATCTGAGGATGATTTTTTTTTTTTAAACGTTGGCCTCTGACCTTTGACCTCTTTGTTTTTCTTTAACGCACGTACCTGTGATGACTCCGCCCGGTGTGTACGTGGCTCCGGAGGTGGACACGCTGAACGGAGGCTCGGAGGTGGAGGCGCTGAAGGGCGGGTGCACCGGCATCATGTTTCCACAGGACAAAGCCACCGAGCCGTTTGGGAAAGCCACACATCGCTGTACGCAACACGCACACACGGCTGCCAGCAGACACGCGCCGGCTCCAAGGGACATCTGGGGGGGCCACAGGTCAGTCTCACTCTGACGTTTATTGATTCAATCCTGCATCTCCTCATTGTTTCTGTTCTGGTTGGTTTCTCCTGATTTAAAGGTTTTTCTTAAATAAAAAGGTTCAACTTAGGAATTTTCTCTATTCTTGAAGATTAATGTTTGACACGAAATAACATAATTTATTCCAAAATAGCAGTGTGAGATTCATGTTGAAACGTTTCCCATCCATATGTTTTGAGCCACACTGTGACTAAAAATATTTCATATGATTCTATGTACTTTTACCTTTTAGTAAAAAGTATATTTTTTTTCTTTTTTAAGTTCTGTACTTTACTTTTTCATTTAAATAATTTTGCACATTTAGTGTTAACACAGATGTGTTTTCAATCGTTTTTTCAATAGAAGAATAAGGCTTGATATATATCTATATATATAGATATATATCTTTTTTGTAGTTCTTCATACATACTTGTACATATTCCTAATCCAATTCCTCTTCTCTCAAAGAGAGCGTCACTTTTCAGTCTGTCAATAATCAAAAATCCCATTTACTCAAACTGTCCGTCACACCACCAGCGCTACAATAAACTCTGTTTTTAGATCTTTACAGGACGTGGCTCCCTCACTCACCTTCTCTCCGCACAACCGCAGATTCTTCCCAGCGACGACAACTCCACCGTTTGTGTGTCTCTGTGCGAGTGTGTGAGTATGAAGACTCTTCTGAGCTTTTTGACGACGCACTGGTGCCCACTCATTCGTGTGTGTGTGTGTGTGTGTGTGATTCCAATTCACCGAGGACTCCAACCAATGGGATCCCATCTCTTGTCACCATGAAAATGCTAATTGTGCAGGGCGTGTGTGTGTGTGTGTTTTCGCTTCATGTTTCTGATAACAGCGTATTTAATGCCCGCTGTCACCTCCCACCTTGTTGTTTTTTTTTGTTTCCAGGTTGAATGAGCAGGTTTAAGCTGGTAACCATAGAAACGTGAGACCAGACTGAACCGTCAAAACAAGTCAACAGGTGGATTTTTCAGACTTATCTTAAAAAAAAGAAAACTGCCACCTCACTTGCTTTGTGTTTCAGGGGGTCAAAGGTCAGACTCAGATGCTTGTTTAGAAACAGCTGCTCTTTTATTTATTCTTTATGTGTGATACAGCAAACAACAACAACAAAAACAACAACGACAGCAGCAGCTCAGGGTCCAGGACTCCTCTTCCTCGGCGTCTTCGTCGCGTCGGCGACTCCACGCCCGAAGATTTGTTTCCTGCTCAAGTGGGTTTAAAACCACACCTGCAGATTTTTTTTGGGGGTGTCGTCTCTGGAACAGGGGGCGTGGCCTTTGGTCTTTTTTTGGTTCCTTTTTTTCAGTGGAACAAAAGCACCTTGAAGAGGAAGTGAGGTATCGGACGGATTATAAAACACTGGGAGGACACCGGGTCGTATCTGCTGCTCTGGGACAATCCGTTTTCACATTGTCTGGGGAGGAGGAGGAGGAGGAGGAGGAAGAGAGCAGGAGAGGAGGAGGGGCCACAGATTGACCTTTGACATCGGTGATAAAGAGAAAAATAAGGTAAACGTGGACGTCCCGAGGCCGTGCATTGGTAGCAGCAGGAGGATTTTTTTTTCTGGGGTGGAGGACCGGGTGGAGGACCAGGTGGAGGACCAGGTGGAGGCCTCAGGTCCGCGGGGCCCTGCAGGACTGGCAGCAGGCCTTCCTGTAGTACCAGTGTGAGCACAGCTTCACCTTCAGCACCAAGGCGCAGTTGGCCGTGGCTTTATCCTGGCAGGTGTCGTCCGACGGAGCCGCCGCCACAACCGCCGCCGCCGCCACTGCTGCTGGTTGATAAACACATGAAGAAGAAGAAGAAGAAAAAACTGTGACGCTGAGGTGTTGCATCAGCTACCTGTTGTTTGTTCTTTTTTTTTTTCCACACCTGGGGCGTCCGTCGGGCAGCTCTGGATCTGGCAGCTCTGCCGGGCCTCGGGCCTGAGGGCGGAGTCACAGCTGTGGCCCCGCGTCACCAGATCGTCGCCTTGGTAACACTTGACTTCTCGAACCTGGACCCCGCTCCCACAGGTCTTACTGCACTGCGGGCGCACGCACACACACACACACACACGAGGGACCAGGGCTTTTAATTTTTGATTTATTTCATTTGTTTTTCGTTCTTCCAGCTGTGGAGCTAGGTAGGCGGAGGGGGCGGAGTCCTACCTGGGACCAGGAAGTGGTGAACCATTTGGAGCAGGGCCTCTGGAAGCAGGACGACACCGTCTCCGGTTTGTCCGTCAGCTCGCAGCTGCTGTCTGGAAACTCTTTAAACACGCCGGCCTCCAGCCCGGCGCAGACCACCTGACGCTGCCGCGCGCCGCGGCCACAGCTGGCGTTACACTGACAGGAAACACACACACACACAAAAACATGACCATTCAATTTTCACTCTGCTAGGATCTGTGGATATGAGCCGCAGATAAATATGTATCTGTGATTATAACGTAACATAAATAACAGTTATTAACAGTGTATTTTCATACATTTGACTTTATCATCTAAAAGACACAAACATGTAAGATTAAAGAAAAAAAAAAAAAAACACACAAACACAGGTGAAGTGTGTTTACCTGCTGCCACTCCTGCTCCACCCAGTGGGGGGCGCAGTTCCTGTCTCCACACGGGTAGATGGCCAGCGGACGCAGCGATTGGTCGCACTGCTCCTCTGACATCACCACGCCACCCGAGGAACGACAGGTCACGGCACGCACCATCCGTCCCTCTCCACACACACCTGAGCACTGACACACACACACACGCACATTTACATCCAACCTGCTGTGTGTGTGTGTGTGTGTGCGTGTGTGTGTGTGTTGCAAACTCACAGGTCCCCAGTCTGAAACTGTCCATCTTCTGTCACAGGGCGGGCCCTCGCACTCCTGGCTCTCGATTGGCTGAGACGACGTGTTGCACAGCTTCATCTCCATGGAGCAGCGCACCTCCCGCGTCCGCACACCGCGAGAGCCGCAGCGGGCCGAGCACTAACGCAAACACACACAGTGACACGCACAAAGATCAGGTCAAATTTGAATACATTGATTATGACGTTATTTATTTTAATATTAATATCAATAACAACAATCATAACAATAATAAACGGGGACGTGCCGGTCACCTCCGACCACTCGGACACCTCCCACTGTGGTCCGCAGCTCTGGCCCACACACAGCTTCCTGTTGGCCGGCTTGTGCAGGTCATGTGACAGACACAGCGAGTCGTAGACAGACGAGTCGAGGCCGGGCGACAGCATCTTCCAGCAGCGCACGGTGCGATACTGAACGCCTTCGCCACAGGTGCGGGAGCACTCGCTCCACCCGCTGGTCTCCCACCTGAGGGGGCGAGAGAGAGAGAGGGGGGGGGGGGGGGGGGGGGGGGGGGGGGAGGG
>JAFBJU010000818.1:48001-87686 GCA_016785305.1 Colistium nudipinnis
AATAATAATAATGATAATAATAATAATAATAATAAGAAGAAGAATGATAATAAGAATAATGATAATAATAATGATGATAATGATAATAATAATGATGATGAAAATGATAATAATAATAATAATAATAATCATTATTAGAAATAATTGTCCCATAATAACAATTGTCAAATAATAATAAGAATTTTATTAATATGAATTGTCTACTCATAATAATAATAATAATAATGATAATAATAATAATCATCATCATCATTATTATTATAAATAATTGTCCCATAATAACAATTGTCAAATAATAATAAGAATTTTATTAATATGAATTGTCAAATAATAATAATGATAATAATAATAATGATAATAATAATTGTATTAATATGAATGGCCTAATAACAATATTATTATTAATAATAATAACTATTATTTTTATAATAATTCCGAATCTGCACTAATTGCATGTAAACACAACATCTTAAATAAATGGATGATTGTGTAGTGTCGTATTGTGTCGTGTGTAACACAAGAAGCAGTGAAGACTAGAGCAGCTGTGAGCAGCTGTTCCCTCTCATACCTCTCGGTGTTGGCGGCCTGGACCGCAGACACCACGATGGCGGAGTGCGTGTCCGTCTGTGCGCGCGGGACAGATTGCGTCTCTGACGAGGACAATGACTCTGTGTGCGTGTCGGCAGCTGAACGAACGTCGGCGCGCGTGGCAGCGCGTGCGTCGGCGGGAGACGAGGAGTCGTCCGCTGCTGAACGAGCGCCGGCGAGTGTGTGCGCGTTCGACCGTGTGAGGGAGTGCGCGTTGGAGCGCGTCCGGTTGTATTGCAGGTCCTCCAGCAGCAGGTAGGCGTCGTCGTCGGGCAGAAGCACGGAGTGAACACTCTGACTTCCTGTGCAGGGACGGGAAATAATACCAATCAACCAATCAAATAATCGAACAAAAACAAAAATATATTTTCAAAAGTTCCCGACCTGGGAAGGAGAGCAGCAGAGTGATGTCATCCGCCGCAGGAGACGGCTCGTCGATGGAATTGGAAGAACTCCCTTTAATGAGTCCGTAGATATTATATATATATATATTCAAATGAGACAGGTGTCAATGTTTGTATTTCTTCATGATCAGTCTGACTCACGGTAGCCCGAGGGGGCCGGAGGTCCCTGCTCCTCCACGTCGTTGTGGCTGATCACGTGACGGCTGACGTCAGCTGGTCTGTAAAGCAACATGGCCGGCGGCGGCGGCGGCGGCGGGCTGGGCGTCCGGATTTCCCACACCACTTCCTCCTCCTCTTCCTTTTCTTCTTCCTCCTCCTCCTCCCCCCCTTCCTCCTCCTCTTCTTCTTCTTCCTGCAGCCGGACGTCTGACTGGTCATCAGCTCCCAGCTGTGATTGGAGAGAGACGTCACACTCCCCCTCCACGGAAACCCCCCCTCCCCCCCACTTCCCCCCCCCCCCCTCCCCCCCCCACTTACCTCATCGTAGGTGAAGTTAAGATGGGCGTGGCCAGGTGTCAAGGTCACGCCCTCCGCTCCAGTGATGTCATCATACGACTCCACGGGGACGGTGTACTCAAAGGTGATGTGAGGGAGCTTCCCATTCAAGTTGTAATACTACAAACGTAATTATGAATTTTATTGACATTGAATTATTCTTTCATGTGATTTCTTTTTTTATTTTTAATACAAATGATGCACGTGTGCTTAAAATCTCTGTGTGTGATTGTGTGTGCGTTACCATGATGTTGAGGCCATGCAGCATTGGTTTGTGTGATTGTGTGCGTGTATATGTGTGTGCTTGTGTCTGTCTGTGAGTGTGTGTATTTGTGTGCTACCACGACGTTGAGGCCCTGCAACTTCGGTGTGTGTGTGCACATGTCTGCGAGAGTGCTTGTGTGTGTATGTGTGTGTTTTTTGTGTGTGTGTTTGTGTTACCCCGACGTTGAGGCCCTGCAACTTCAGTGCGTATATGTGTGTGCGCTTGTGTGGCGCGTGCGTGTTTGTGTTACCACGACGTTGAGGCCCTGCTGCATCGGTGTGTGTGCGTGCGCGTGTGTGTGTGTGTGTGTGTTTTTTGTGTTAGTGTATTTGTGTGTGTGTTACCACGACGTTGAGACCCTGCTGCATCGGTGTGTGTGTGTGTGTGTGTGTGTGTGTGTGTTTTTTGTGTTGGTGTATTTGTGTGTGTGTTACCACGACGTTGAGGCCCTGCTGCATCGGTGTGTGTGCTGCTGCATCGGTGTGTGTGTGCACGCACGCGTGTGTGTGTGTTTTTTGTGTTGGTGTATTTGTGTGTGTGTTACCACGACGTTGAGGCCCTGCTGCATCGGTGTGTGTGTGTGCACGTGTGCGTGTTTGTGTGTTTTTTGTGTTGGTGTATTTGTGTGTGTGCTACCACGACGTTGAGGCCCTGCTGCATTGGTGTGTGCGTGCGCGCGCGTGTGTGTGTGTGTTTTTTGTGTTGGTGTATTTGTGTGTGTGCTACCACGACGTTGAGGCCCTGCAACTTCAGTGCGTCTATGTGGGTGCGCTTGTGCGGCGCGTGCCTGTTTGTGTTACCACGACGTTGAGGCCCTGCTGCATCGGTGTGTGTGCACGTGTGTGCGAGTGTGCTTGTGTGTCTGTGTTTTTTGTGTGTGTGTTTGTGTTACCATGACGTTGAGGCCCTGCAGCGTGGGCCCCTGTGCGATGATGTACTCCAGGCCGTCGGAGAACACGTTGCTGGGTCGTCGGTATTTGAAGACGGTTCCCGCCACACGGAAGTTTTGTGGATTGTCGAACACGGTGTTGCCGTTGAAGAAGAAATGACCGGACTCGTCCGACAGAGCTACACGCCACGGAAAAACATGCAAGTAGTTTACACCTGAAACACACAATTACACACACACAAAATAGTTCTCTAATATTAATAGCGATCCCCACCACGGTCATTTTTATGGATAAGGATATCTTAAAAATAACGAGCACGAAATAAATTCCCATTCCACAAAACAACTTTCATCCACCGAAATGATTATTTCAATCTGGTGACTTCATACTCGGCGTATTGACCTTAAAGAAGTCGTAGGTTCTCACCCAGGATGTTCTCGGTCTTGTGTCTCTCGATGATCTGAATGTCGGAGGCTCCTGTTGGCAGGTTGGCGATGAACACGTAGCCTGGTGGTTGAAAGTCAAACAACAAGAAACTGACCATTTAAATCTCAGTTTCTTCCGAGCTTTTCCAGGAGTTAAAAAAAAAACCCAGTCCATCCAGATGGTAGAAAAAAAATGTTCTATCTTGGATGAAGCGTAGATAAGTTAATACTAAACAAAACAATATATATAATAAAAATTAAATCAAAAAATGTGGAAAACTGTGTTGAAATCTGGCGTCAACATATCATTGCACCAGAAATATTCGCAAATTCCCCATTCGACAACCAGTCTTTAATCTGCACGTGTGTTTGTGTGTGTGTGTTACCTAACTGTGTGAGTGCCTTCCTGTATGATCCAGAGACGCGTCGGCATGACGACCCGTCTCCTCCACAGACTCCACATCTGTCCACGGCCGTGCTGCTGTACAGCTCCCCGTCACAGCCTACAGCCTGCAAGACCACACAGGTCGCAAGGTGAGTAATAATAATAGTAATAATAATAATAATAATAATCATAATAACAGGGATAATAATAATAATAATAACCATAACAATAATAATAATAATAACAGGAATAATAATAATAATAATAATAATAATAATAAATAATAATAATAATAATAATAATAATAATAATAATAATAATAATAATAATAATAATAATAATAATAATAATAATAATAATGACAATAATAATAAATCTCAGCAATTCACAAATCTCAGAAATTATGTAAAAGAAATAATAAAAGAAAAGATGTTACCTGACAAATTCCCTCTATACACACTCCGTGGTATTTGGTGTCGCGGCAGAACGTCCCGTCCTGAGCGGGAACGAGGAGCTGACGCTCGCCGCCGACTGTGGTACACTGCAGGTCACATGGCTTGTTGGAGATGCTGATGTAATCAGCTACAAAGGAAAAGATTAGAAGACATCGTTATAAAAAAAATCGAATCAAAAACTTCATTGACGTTTACTGTGTGTTAAAAAGAGACTGACCTGGATAAAGAGGAGCCCACTGGTAATGTCTTCTTCCAAAGGCTTTAGAGTTAAACTGGGAACACTGGTGCTGTTTGAAACTCACACTGGGACTGGGACAGGGCTGGAAAACACATCACACACAGAAATGAATCCCCAGTTTAGTTTAAAGCTCTCATTGAATGTCTTCATCGCCAATGGGTGTTGCTGTGTCGCACCTGGTTTGGACAGAGCTGGTACTGTTTAGAGAAGCCAACACAATACGAGCCGTTGTTCTGTGTGGTCGACAACCTGAGACACACGACACAAATATGGTCACTACACTGTTAAAGATGGATTACACAAAAAACATTTCATAAAAAGCGGAGCCACTCAGATATTTTCATCTTCCATTTCCTTTCCCTTTAAAACTCAAGCACTTTGGGAAAAGTGGGTTTTCTTCCGTTGCGCGTTCGCGTCACCTCAGGTCACGGTTTAACGGAGACGTGTTTTGAACGAGGGTTTCATTAACGGGCGTCTCACAGCGGGGAGGAACCCGCTCCACGGTTCCACCAGGGAGAGAAAAATAATGTGAATCTTATGTTAGGGCCTAAGTCAATGACCTCATGGTTAACCTAGAGGAGACGTGGGAAAGCAATACTGGATGTTACAGAATTCTTATTTTTTTTATTTATTTTTTTAATCAACCAAACATCGTGGACTGTTTAGCTGAATCTGACCCGGGCCGTGAGGACAGGCAGAGCAGGTTTATATAATCTGGGAGGATAAAGAAATACAACAATAAATAGATAAAACTGATTGGGATTTTTGAGGATTGAAAAAGTATTTGAACCAAAGGGCAACAAAATATGTTATCGTTTGGATAAATCCGATGATAAGAATACCGCGATAATATCGGCGCTGTGATTTATCGTCCGAGATTTCGTCCGCAGCTTTTCTGATCTTTCAACTCTGAGTTCTTACAGTCGTAAAAATAGACCCTCGAGAACTTCCCTCTGGTCTGCAAAGGCCACACACACACACACACGCAGAAACAGAATAAACAGCGATTCAGCCACAGCCATGGCTCACAAGGAGAAGCGAGCTTGTTTCTGTAATGAGAAGCTGCAAAAAAACACCACTTATAAATAAACGGCACTTCTCAGACTACATGTAAAAGAAAACATAAATCTTCATCCTGACTTATAGTGAAGTATCTGCTCCGTTATTACTCCAACCCTCTGTCTTTTTTATATTATTTCATTTATTTCATGTTTATTGGAGCATTAGGTCAAATATTGGCTAATTGGCTTAATATATAATAATCGATACATTTTCCAAAGAAGTCATAAATAAATAGATGGGCCTCATCCACTCATTTTCTCCCTCTCGCTGAATTTGTTATTGTCGATTTTTTTTGTTCTCCCCGCAACTTCAATGTTTTTTTGACAGTAAAGGAGTAAAAACGTCTTTTTTGCCTTAAAACCAGCTGTTGGGGGGGAAAAAAACCCAACTCTCCAGGGTCTTCAGAAGTTTACAAAATTTCACAACAAGTAACGTGTCTGCATCGCCAGACCGAGAAAAATCCGAACGTGGTTTATGTTCAATATGATTCTAATTCTGTGTGTGTGTGTGTGGGTGCGCGCGTTGGACCTAGAGACTCCACCATGGAGTTAATGCATCTGTTTTTCATTCCCATGTTAACCCCCTCTACCCCAACACACGCACACGCACCCGCGCGCACACACCTCGGCGGATCTCCACCGTTTCCACGGTGAAGTGGGAGAGACAGCGGGGGGGGGGTGAGCGGGAGGTCACTATGTGAAAGTGTCCCCTCTAATTGGTGGAGGGTGACGAGGGGAGGACAGGAGAGGAAGAGGCGAAGAAGAGGGTTGGGTGAGAGGGAGCAAGGAAATGGAGAGCAGAGGTAGAGGGGGAGGAACAAAGAGGAGGGGGTGGGGGGGGCGGGGGGGGCAGAGGGCCAACAGTGAGGGCAGAGCGGCGTTAATCTTGGCTGACAGAAACTTCCGCACGTCTGACAGGGGGGAGGTCAAAGGTCACGGGATGGCTGCAAACACACACACACACATTCAGGCAACACCACCTATCTCCACACAGGAAGTGGCCCGTCACACACACACACACCCTCACACACACACACACGAGCGCACACACATGCGCACACACACGCACACACACACGCACACACAGAAGTCATAAATAAATAGATGGGCCTCATCCACTCATTTTCTCCCTCTCGCTGAATTTGTTATTGTCGATTTTTTTTGTTCTCCCCGCAACTTCAATGTTTTTTTGACAGTAAAGGAGTAAAAACGTCTTTTTTGCCTTAAAACCAGCTGTTGGGGGGGAAAAAAACCCAACTCTCCAGGGTCTTCAGAAGTTTACAAAATTTCACAACAAGTAACATGTGTCTGCATCGCCAGACCGAGAAAAATCCGAACGTGGTTTATGTTCAATATGATTCTAATTCTGTGTGTGTGTGTGTGTGGGTGCGCGCGTTGGACCTAAAGACTCCACCATGGAGTTAATGCATCTGTTTTTCATTCCCATGTTAACCCCCTCTACCCCAACACACGCACGCACCCGCGCGCACACACCTCGGCGGATCTCCACCGTTTCCACGGTGAAGTGGGAGAGACAGCGGGGGGAGGTGAGCGGGAGGTCACTATGTGAAAGTGTCCCCTCTAATTGGTGGAGGGTGACGAGGGGAGGACAGGAGAGGAAGAGGCGAAGAAGAGGGTTGGGTGAGAGGGAGCAAGGAAATGGAGAGCGGAGGTAGAGGGGGAGGAACAAAGAGGAGGGGGGTGGGGGGGTGGGGGGGGGGGCAGAGGGCCAACAGTGAGGGCAGAGCGGCGTTAATCTTGGCTGACAGAAACTTCCGCGCGTCTGACAGGGGGGAGGTCAAAGGTCACGGGATGGCTGCAAACACACACACACACACACACACATTCAGGCAACACCACCTATCTCCACACAGGAAGTGGCCCGTCACACACACACACACACCCTCACAAGCGCACACACACGCGCACACACACACACGCACACACACATGCACACACACACACACACACCGTCTCTCACACACACACTCGCGCACACGCACGCACACACACACACACCGTCTCTCACACACACACCGTCACACACACACACGCATACACACACCGTCTCTCACACACACACCCTCACGCGCGCACACACACACGTCTGGATTATATCATTTCATTTTTCCATCACAGTGCCGTCGCACTCTCCAAAATCCACCGATCCGCCCCTCCATCCCTTGCTGGGTCACGGTGGCAGCAACCTAACCTCAGTCGTCCAGATGTCCTTCTCCCCACCAACATTCCCCAAAATCCTCCTGGGGCGTCCTGGAGTGTGTAGAGATACACAATCTCTACACACTCTGACATGATGATGAATTCCCCCCAAACCCTGATCACAACTAAAGGCCTGAGCCCCAAAACCTTCACTCTTTACGACATAGAGTCGGTCCGGACCTCCACCTGGACCCCTCCCTGTGGAGGATCACTTCTAAAGGAAGAATCCTGGTTCACGTTCAGCAAATCCGGTCTCTGAGGTTTCTCCTTTCACCGAGAACATCCTGTTTTAAAAGGACGTTTTTTTTCTCTCTCTTTATTCACAGTTTATCTATAAAATCTTCAAATTTAAAATCCTGCAGCTCCGGTTTCACCGTCGATCCAACGCAACGTTTTAAACTCACTCAGGAACTTCTGAGTCTCATCCTGACCTCTTCGCGTGCACCTTTAAATCGTCCCGGTGCCCGATGAAGCCAAAAATACCCACATTATCTGCGCAGGGGCAGAAATTCAATTTCAGAGGTCTCCAAACCAGACCAGGTGGTGTCCCAACAGAACAGCTCCCACTCCCCTACGAGGCGCGGAAAAGTTCTACAAGTCAAATAGTCTACAAAGTCCACAGGTTTATAATCTCATTTCTACCTGATGCCTCATTAAAACTTGCAGTGAAATACAGCGACAAGAACGAAGGAGCGACAGAAAATAGAGCGATTATGCTTCTGTTTGCACATTTATAAATATAACAAAAAAAAATCCGAATTTTGAAATAACACTCAAAACATTCGCCATCTACATACGTGTTTTTTTTAAATTCTACCTCTGTATGAGACAGTGTCTCTCCTGACTCCTCACGCCTCCTCCACAGCTCCTGGAACACGAGGACCAGCTGGACCATTCGCCCCACCACTGAAACACCTCGTCCTGGGACACACGACACACAACCTGAGCATCGGTGACGCGCACGTGCGCACGCACACACATGTCCAGACCAGAGTGTTACAGTGAGTGTGTCAGGGCTGCACCTTGTTGTTGGTCTGTTTCACACTCAGACTCCCGGGGCTGTGCGACTGTAGATGCTGCTCCACCCTCCCGTCACTTCTGTCCTAGCAGAGACACAAACACACACAAACACACAAACACACACACACACAAACTTGGAACATAAGCACTCGTGTATTGACGTCCTTTTTAAAATGAATCATAATTTCATCATCATTCAAACCAATTATCGTTTTAATTTGTAAAAATCACTCAAATCAAGATTAGAACAATACAAATGAGTAAAGGTTTTTGTGAGGTAAACATTTTTTAATTAAAAAAAAAAATCTATAAATGTAAAATTTGGAAAAAGACAATTCTTCAGAGCCTCAGACATCCACGTGCATTTTGTACCCAGATTGGAGGCAGATTATATATATATATATATATATTTTTTTAAGTTGTATTTATCCTCTTCCCTGAACCTTCAGTTGTGGTCTGTACTTAGTCACGTTCAGTTCTGAACCAAAAAAAAGACAACAAGAATAATGAACAAATGCTGTTTTTACACTGTTGGGGGGGAAAAAGTCCTGCCAAAAAAAAAAAAAAAAAAATCCATCAGATGTTACGCCAGCTGTTTTTGTGCAACTACACAACTTTTCATTGTTTTACTGCTGCCATCATTTTGAGCTCTTTGAAGTTCCCCTCCACTGTAAAAAATATTTCCCCTCTTTTTTTTTTTTTTTTTTTATTGGTCTGAGTGAATGGAGTGAATTAAAAAATCTGCGCTAACCAGAGAAATATGGCAGGAATGGAGGAACCATGCGGAGTTTATTTCATTATGGGGGAAGAAGTGTGAACTCTGCTGACAAAAACATCTGTTTCAAGTTTCAATCCTAAAAAGAAACCAAAAAAAATCCATAATCCCACTTCTGCCTCTTTTTTTTTATGGTGATGATGACGTCAACAAAAACTATGATGTCATGTATTTTTTTTGCACAAAAACTATTGATAAAAAAAACTAATGAACTCAATGTCTGATCCAGCATCCACTCCGTTAATGACCTTTAAATGTTATTCAATTATCTCCAAATCTCCCTTCTCTTCTGGCCAGTTGAACTTTACCTGTTTTTAAATAAAATAAAAAAAAGCGAAAAGATTGAAATACTTTTCTTCTTCTGTATTTTATTCTCCTGTCTTTTTGTGTCCTGAACATTTATGTCCCCCATCATTTCTGTCTCTGCCCCGCCGCTCTTTGTTTACACAGGGATGTAAACACACGTTACACAGCACGTCCACTGGTCCTCGCTGAGACACCACACAGGCACGCACGCGCACGCGCACACACACACATCCAGTACCTCCACAGGTCCTCTCTGGGACACAATCTACATAACCCTAACCCCCCCCCCCCCCCCCCCCCACCCCCCCACCCCGACCCGCCGCGCCGCCCACGGCCCCCCCCCCCACACGCCCCCCCCCCCCCCCGAAACGCGCACAGGCACGCACGCACGCGCGCACACACACACATCCAGTACCTCCACAGGTCCTCTCTGGGACACAATCTACATACACGCAAACACACACCCTGCCCCCCCCCACCCCCCCACCCCGACCCGCCGCGCCGCCCACGGCCCCCCCCCCCACACGCCCCCCCCCCCCCCCCCCCCCCCCCCTCAAACACACACAGCAACACCCACAAACATACACAACACCCACAAACTCTTACAAACACACACAGACACACAAACAGACCGCAGCCTCCATCCAACAAAGCCTCCATTCTAACCCGTATTCCCAGTTATTCCCAGATTTGGGAGCAGGCTGATGGACTGTGGAAACTCGGGAGTGTGTAACTCTTAACATCATGGCTGCTGTGTTCACTCCAGCAGACACACACACACACACACACACACACACAGACACACAAACACACCCAGAGTTGTGTAGTACGGATCATTACCCTTACTTCACCGGGCCGTGTCCCGGTCCCGGCCGCCGGGAGCACCGGAAGCTGCAGCAGGAGGAAGGAGCACACCGGGAGAGCGAAGCCTCCGTTACCGACCATGGTTCATTCATGTCAGGGACGGCGGGCTCTCCCTCCCCCCTCCTCCTCCTCCTGTAGCCACGCCCTCTGCTCGTGCCCGCGCACACACACACGCACGCGCTCCCAGAGAATCATCCGCTCACCTTCACACATGGCCGAGAGTGAAAGAGTGAATTGAAGAAAGTGACGGTTAAGTATTGTTAAAGGAGAAAAATCTGTAAAAATCAAATAAAGTGTCTAATATTTTTAATGTTTCAAATCTATTTGTCAAATCCTGTAAAAAAAGGGGTTAATAAAATGTTACCAACACACACGTGTTCATTTTCAACAAAAGCAGATATTTAATTACAGGTCAACACATGTGTTATTTACCACCTTATTTTAGCCTTAATTGATGATCATAAGCTTCCTGTATTTTGACCTGAATATGTGTATTTAAGAATATTGGTTATTGAATCAATGTGAAACATATTATGCAGACTCTTAACTCAATCAATCAATACTTGCTGTGGTAATTATGGAGCTATGATCAATATCTAAGAGGGTCCACTGGAGCACTGACCTCTTCTAGTGGTGTCAGAGTAAAACTACACTAAATGGATGGATGAATGAATGAATGAATGAATGAAAGTGAGCAGTGCTTATTGTTAGAGGAGAAAGTATGTCAGTATGTTACTGAACTAAGGAGTGTGTCTTATGTCATTTGTGTTTGAAATTCAGTTATTCCATTCCAACTTTTTTAGAAAGTGACTTCTAAAACATTGTTTTCCTTTTTAGTTAAACAGCAGAAATGTTTAATAACAGGTTAAAATGTGTGTGACTAATCACATTAATAAATATTTTTCATCGGCTGGTCCTTTTTACCACAGCATTTACCAATTTACCATTTACCAACCAAAACATTTTTTTTTTGTATTAAATCCACTTAAACACCAAACATTCGTTTTTTCAATCAATGTTTAACATATGTGGTTTCCTTAAATCCCCTAATCAATACGTAATAATAATAATGAGTAGTCTCTGATCAATATCTGACAGGAGCTCTGATGTCAGAATAAAACTTCACTTGATGAATGAGTGAATACATTGAAATTCAATTTAAATGTAAATGTTATGTTTTAATGTGATTTTGACATTTAAAATCTTTCACCCTTTTGTCGTCATTATTTTCTATTTTACTTAAAACGCACTGTATTCAAGTTCACTTCAGAGTTGAGTTAGTTGAAGTCTCCTCGCTGCGCTCCCGCCTTCATTTCCCACAAGCCACCGCGTCCACCTCCTCCGCCATATTGCCTCCGCCTGAAACGCGCTGGCTGCTTCGACCCGCAGCAGAAAATGTAAGTACACAAACGCCACATTTCGGGCCATTGCGCGCTGGTTTGCGTATTGTGTGCTCACGTGTGTGTTGTGTTGATGTTTGTGTGTCGCTGCGTGTGTTTCCGCGGGTTGAAAGTGTCACGTGAAGGCTTTCCCAAAGCTCAGTTTACCTGAGCAGCTCGGTGCGACGGCTCTTTTCTCTGTTGTTGTTTTCCCCTCTGTCAGCCGCGGATTCCACTCACATCAGCCTTTTTGTGTGTTCAAATTGTCATTCCAACGGCCTCAGTTGTGTATTTCAATCTCCATTCACCCCCCATATTGTATTATCCACGCGTCTTCCTTCAATATTCGTGTTACAAAGGGTGGCTGCCCCCCTGTGGGAGCTAGTTAGCATTAGCCGACCCCCCTAGAATGCACATGAGTGAGTGGGCTCTGTCCATCTACTGCAGCTGATCAGGTATGATCGATACTGTCAATGAAGAGGGACGTGTATGTCCAATCATTTGGAGGAAAAACAAGAATTGTCCTTGAATCAATCATTGCTTAGAAGATATTGGTTCTGTGTATTGATCTGTGCTGATACACAGAGAATGTATTGGCCATAAAAAAGACGTCTTGAAATTGCATTCCTTTATTTGCCATCATTATATTATTATTAGTAGTAGGATTCATAATATTGTTCCTAATAATTATATATTTTTTAAATACAAAGAGGGTGTGAAAATAAAAAGCAGTAATCTGCAATTTCACATGGATGACAATATGATCATAGAATCAATAAACAGAGTTTCATGAACTGCTGTTAAATGTTTACGTGTGATTGGACTCGGCAAATTAAACATTTTATGATATTGGATATGAATAGATGACTGATATCATTTCGGAAACATATTATGTTTATGACTCACAACAATGCACCACACCACAAAATTGTATTTATTGAAATGTTTTTACATCATTTAGAACATGACAAACATTATGCATGTGCATACATTTTACACACTTTCCGCTACCTGGATAATCTACATTTCTATCTGTTCTACTGCAATCCAAAAAGGAAAACGTACTCCTGAGGAATAATTGATATAGTATTATTGGATTATTGCAATCAAATTGGGAGTAAAAGTAAAATCACATTTTTAATTTCAAACTCGAAAAATCATGACCTGAAAATGTGACGAAAAAAAAATGAAAAACGAAATGTTGATGCCTTTCAAATAAAAAAAAAAGCAGTCCTTCTGTAAATGACATATTTATGTATTAATAATGAATAATTATTCAACTTAAAAGCTGTTGTTTTGTTCAAATAAGATTGTCTTGGTTTATAACATTTTCAAGACAAGGTAAATCAGATCAATAGCATGTTATGTAAGAAAGTAATAAAGAGTGAAGTAAAAACACATGGAAAACGACCAAAAGAATCCAACTGCTAATTCTAACCGGAGGTGATCGAGGAAAATAAAACGTGTGTGTGTGTGTGTGTGTGTGTGTATTCAGTTTTGCAGAGATGACTCAGACAGTTCAGACCAACGGGGTTCAGCCCCTCAGTAAGACCTGGGAGCTGAGTCTCTACGAGCTCCAGAGAACTCCACAGGTAAACATTCACACCACATCGATACCGCATCCACACTGGGCTTCTGCACGTTTTAAATCAAATCTGTATCAATATCTTTTTTTTTTTTTACCTAACAAACCTTAACTCCCGAGAAGAAGTTGGGATGGATGCACACCAATTAGCCACAAAAAAACGGGTTTTAACGATGTGGCAGATCAACGTATTGTTGATTTGAAAAATAATTTAAACGACAAAATAAAAATCACCTTTATTTATGCAAATGATTTGGTGTATTTTACGAGTTGTCAATTCTATCCTGTAAAGCACCTTGAGCTGCAATTCTTCTTCTTCTTCTTATTGTTGTTGTTATTACAATTATTTTTTTATCATTCTTATTATTACTGAAAGGTGTACACATAATTCATGATTGTTTATTAGCATACATAACTGTATAACCTGGTTTTTAACTTGTTTGAACGTTGAACTCTTCAGTCTCTTCAGAGATCATGAACCAATCCATCAAAACGTGTGATTACTATTATTTCAGTTGTGTGCATCTGCACTGATGTGTACTAACCTAGACCGGGACCTGTTTCATACTGGCACAGGAGGCCATAACGGACGGACTGGAGATAGCCGTGTCCCCCCGGTCCTTGCACAGTGAACTCATGTGTCCGATCTGTTTGGACATGCTGAAGAACACCATGACCACGAAAGAATGTCTGCACCGCTTCTGCGCCGATTGTATCATCACAGCTCTGAGATCCGGGTGAGAACTTTACCCTGGCGGTTTTTCTGTGAACCTTTTTTTTGCGTGTACAGTTTAAATCGAATATTCACGTCAACATCCTTAACCGTTGAATCATGAAAATGTTTTTTATATATACACATGTATACATTTTTGGTCAGATTTTTCGACAACATACAAAAAATGTTTTTCTTTTACCCTTTTCTTCCCCTCATTCATATATTTGGGCGTTTTGCATGTGTTTTTTCATTTTTTGACATTTTTGACATTTTTGGACGACATGCTATACTAAGACGTTTTTTAGTCAAATTTTGGACAACATACTAAAAAAAAATGTTCTTTTACTCTTTTCACTTTTCTTCAGCTCAGTCATATATGTCAGCGTTTTGCTTGTTTTTATGCGCATTTACAATTTTTTTCAAATTTTTGACTTTTTTTGACATGTTATACTATGACTTTTTGGGAAAAAATTTTGACCACTTTTTTCACTTTTCTTCACCTCAGTCATATATTTCCTTTTTGCATGTTTTTATGCAACTTTTGACGTTTTTTCATTATTTGACATGTTTGGACGACATGCTATACTATGACGTTTTTGGTAAAATTTTGGACGGCATACAAAAAAAATATTTTTCACTTTTCTTCACCTCAGTCATTTATGTCAGCGTTTTGCTTGTTTTTATGCGCATTTTCTAATTTTTATTTTTTTTTGACATTTTTGACATTTTTGGACGGCATACATTTTTTTTTTCTTCGCTTTGTGTGTTTTTATGCATCTTTAGACGTTTTTTGACTTTTTTGACATTTTTGGACAACGTTTTTGGTTACATTTTTGACCACATACTAAAAACAAATTTCAAATTTCTTCACCTCAGTCATACATTTCAGTGTTTTGCATGTTTTTTTGCAACTTTTCATTTTTTTTTCATTTTTTATATGACATTTGACATTTTTGGACGACATGCTATACTATAACGTTTTTGGTAACATTTTCGACGACAATCTTTTGCTTTTTTTTTTACTTTTCGTCACCTCAGTCCTATATTTCAGCGTTTTGCATTTTTTTATGCAACTTTTGACTTTTAAAAAATGTTTGACGTTTTTGGACGACATGCTTTACTATGACGTTTTGGGTAAAATTTTCGACTGCATACAAAAAAAAATTTTCTTTTACTTTTTTCACATTTCTTCACCTCAGTCATACATTTCAGCGTTTTGCATTGTTTTATGCAACTTTTGACTTTTTAAAAATGTAGACGTTTTTGGACGACATGTTATACTATGACGTTTTGGGTAAAATTTTCGGCGACATTTTTTTTTTTTTTTTTTTCACTTTTTGTCACCTCAGTCATATATTTCCGCGTTCATATATTTCCGCGTTTTGCATGTTTTTAGGCAACTTTAGATGTTTTTTTCATTTTTTGACATTTATGGATGACATGCTATACTATGACGTTTTTGGTAAAAATTCGACGACAATTTATTAATTTATTATTTCACTTTTCGTCACCTCAGTGCTATATTTCAGCGTTTTGCATGTTTTTATGCAACTTTTGACTTTTAAAAAATGTTGACGTTTTTGGACGACATGCTATACTATGACGTTTTTGGTAAAATTTTGGACCACATACAAAAAAAAAAAATGTTTTCAAATTTCTTCACCTCAGTCATACATTTCAGCATTTTGCATGTTTTTATGCAACTTTTCAGTTTTTAAATTTTTTTTTTATTTTTTGACATTTTTGGACGACATGCTATATTATGACGTTTTTGGTAAAATTTTTGACAACCTACAAAACATATTTTTCTTTTACTTTTTTCACCTTTCGTCACCTCAGTCATATATTTCCGAGTTTTGCATGTTTTTATGCCACTTTAGACGTTTTTTTCATTTTTTGACATTTTTGGACGACATACCATACTATGATGTTTTTGGTAAAAATTTTCTACGACAATTTCTTTTTTCACTTTTCGTCACCTCAGTCCTATATTTCAGCGTTTTGCATGTTTTCATGCAACTTTTGACTTTTAAAAAATGTTGACGTTTTTGGACGACATGCTATACTATGACGTTTTTGGTAAAATTTTGGACCACATACTAAAAAAAAATATTTTTTCAAATTTCTTCGCCTCAGTCATACATTTCAGCATTTTGCATGTTTTTATGCAACTTTTCAGTTTTTTTATTTTTTTTTATTTTTTTTACATTTTTGGACGACATGCTATATTATGACGTTTTTGGTAATTTTTTTGACAACCTACAAAAAAAAAATTCTTTAACTTTTTTCACCTTTCGTCACCTCAGTCATATATTTCCGCGTTTTGCATGTTTTTATGCCACTTTAGATGTTTTTTTTCATTTTTTGACATTTTGGACGACATGCCATACTATGACGTTTTGGGTAAAATTTTCGACTGCATAGAAAAAAAAATGTTCTTTTACTTTTTTTCACTTTTCTTCACCTCAGTCATACATTTCAGCGTTTTGCATGTTTTTATGCTACTTTTTAGTTTTTTTTAATTTTTTAAATGTTTTGACATTTATGGATGACATGCTATATTAAGATGTTTTTGGTAAAATTTTTGACAACAATTTTTTTTTCTTTTTTCACTTTTCTTCACCTCAGTCCTACATTTCCGCGTTTGGCATTTTTTATGCAACTTTTCACTTTCTTTTTTTTCGTTTTTTAAGGACATGCTATACTATGAGGTTTTTGGTAAAATCTTCGACAACAATTTTTTTTTCTTTTTTCACTTTTCTTCTCCTCCTCAGTTGTACATTTCAGGGTTTTGCATGTTTTTATGCAACTTTTCAGTTTTTTTTCATTTTTTTCATTTTTTGACATTTTTGGACGACATGCCATACTATGACGTTTTGGGGAAAATTTTCGACTGCATAGAAAAAAAAAGGTTATTTTACTTTTTTCACTTTTCTTCACCTCAGTCATATATTTCCGCGTTTTGCATGTTTTTATGCAACTTTAGAAGTTTTTTCATTTTTTGACATTTTTGGACGACATGCCATACTATGACGTTTTTGGTCAAATTTTCGACGACAATTTTTTTCTTTTTTTTCCACTTTTCGTCACCTCAGTCCTATATTTCCGCGTTTTGCATGTTTTTATGCAACTTTTCACTTTTTTTTTTTTGAGGACATGCCATTCTATGAGGTTTTTAGCTGATGGAGTAGATGCTTACCGGTCTGTCCTTCCGTCTCTGCAGTAATAAAGAGTGTCCTACCTGTCGTAAGAAGCTGGTTTCTAAGAGGTCGCTGCGCCCAGACCCTAATTTTGATGCGCTGATTAGTAAGTGGCCACAACGAACTGAAATTTGTCACCGCAAAGAAAAAAAGACAAAAAAAAAGACCCATTGATATTATTCCAGGTAAGATTTACCCCAGCCGGGACGAGTACGAAGCCCACCAGGAGAGAGTGTTGGCCCGCATCAGCAAACACAACAACCAGCAGGCCCTGTCCCACAGCATAGAGGAGGGCCTGAAGATACAAGCTATGACCAGGTGAGCGCACGCACCCCGAGGCACCGGCCGCGTGGATTCACACACCGCCAGTGTTCAAATGAGTGTTGTTTTTGTGGGGCGGGGTCTTTTGTCAGACTGCAGCGTGGTAAGAGACACACAGTGGAGAACGGCAGTGGAGCCGAAGACAACGGGGACTCCTCCCACTGTAGCAACGCCTCCGTCCACAGCAACCAGGTATTTTGTCGCGCCAGTTGTTCCAAACACAGCCCCTTCTCCTGCTGGGTGGCGTCGTGAGGTTCTTCTCGTGTCTCTGCAGGAGGCGGGGCCGAGCATCAAGCGCACCAAGACGAGCGATGACAGCGGCTTGGACATGGACAACGCGGCTGAGAACGGGGGCGGGGACTCGGTGATTGACGGGGGCGCGAGCGAAATCGAGCTGGTGTTTCGGCCACACCCCACTCTGATGGAGAAGGACGACGCCCACAACAGGTAGGGAAAAAAAAAAGGCTTCTGGCGTGTTTTGCGTGTCCACCCGTCGGTTGACACTCGCGCGTTTCCTCCGCAGCGTGGAGTTTGTCCCCCGCTACATCAAGACGTCCGGCAACGCCACGGTGGATCACCTGTCCAAGTACCTGGCCGTGCGGCTGGCCCTGGAGGAGCTGAGGAGAAACGCGGAGGCCAGTCCTGTTAACGTGGAGGCAGCTTCGGAGAAACAATACACCATCTACATCCCCACCGCTGGAAACCAGTTCACCGTGAGTCCACACAAAAACGACACAATCCCACGCGCCACGATTTCATCTGCTGGTGTCCATGTGTTGGTGAGGAACCGGCTTCCGTCGCACGGCGAAGCGCAGACTTCTGATCCACGGCGAAATTCAAATATGGGAACAGGATAGAAATGTTCTCATTTGAATTGTCAATTTAAACAAACGGTTGTTGCTGTTACAGTGTGTTTACCTGGGCGCGCGTCTCAGTTTAACGTCCCCCCTGCGTCCCCAGGTCCTGAATGGTTCCTTCTCTCTGGAGCTGGTCAGTGAAAAGTACTGGAAGGTGAACAAACCCATGGAGCTCTACTTCGCCCCCACCAAGGAACACAAGTAGACGCAAAACAAGCGCGCGCGCACACACACACACACACAGTGGGAAGTAAACAGACGGAGGACTTGGCTACACGAACACACAAGGAAACCAGAAGAATGTGTGTGTGTGTGTGTGTGTTTGTGTGTGAAGGAGATATGGGTGGGTGGTGGGTTGGTGAAACCCTTAAAAAAAAAAAAGGACTCTTGTTTAAAAAAAAAAAATACAAAAAAAAAAACCAACAAAAAAAAAAAACCCAACAACCTTTGTTTTATATTCTGTGTAACTTCCTGTTTCTCTTTCTATCTCTCTCAGTAGAAGGTAGCAGATCAGTGCGGCAGGTCAATCTCAGATTACGGAGGTGCTGCTAGCTCCCAGAACCAGATTAGACCCGTTCTCAATCTGCGTTTAAGGTGGTGGAAACTTTATTATCCTGCATTTTATACTGTGTGATGTTGGTCTGCGTGAGAATCCACCACGGGTTCGACCCCCGAGTTTTAGTGCCGCATTGTTGAAATGGGACTCGAGACAACCAATCGGCCGGCAGCGTGAAGTTACGCAAGCACACAAAGGGGCGACGCCCACATTGTAAATACTCATAGTCGTCTCCTAGCGTGCTTTTGGGCTGTTTCGTCAAAAAAAACGAATTGAAACGCTGAATCTTTCAATGGATTTAATCTACGGGCAGGTATATATTTGAGAGGGAACGAGATTATTTTGATGCGTTTGGTTGGTAACCGTGGTAACCGTGGTGGAGTCTCACAGCTGTTGTCCTGATCTGTTGCCTGTAGGAACAAATTGTCTCCCGATATCTGTGGCTCGTCCTTTTTATAAATGTCTTTTGTAACACGGAGACGAAGGAGTGCGGGCGTGTGTGTGTGTGTGTGTGTGTGTGCGCGTGTGTGTGCGTGTGCGTGCGTGTGTGGTACTTTGGCAGCATCACGGACAGTCACACCCTTACAAAGTATTCGCCAGAGGTTCCGTGACGGGATGTGTTTTTTTTGGGGGGGACGGACGGTTAACACGGGGTCAGGTCACGCGTGTTGGAACTCGTGTGGTTTTGCGCAGGCGTGTGATTCTTCCACATAGACGATGTGGAGCTGTGAAAAAAGTTTGTGGGAACACGAGTTGCGATGGTGCCATAAATGATTGTTTTTACGTTCGATTGTTTCACGAGACGCCGGGAAACGTTCAATGCGTTTTTTGGGTTCTTCCGTGTTTCGCATGTTGCGCCGTGTTTCATACGTGACCCGTCGATGATGTCATGGTTTTTCCTTCCGTTGGATTCGGTACCGAGGCGTCTCATGGCCTAGATTCAGTTGAAATTTGTGTAAATATTTTCCATGGCGGCATTTATACACGCACGTTGAACGCATCATTCTACACCCGTGTGATGCGTTCAATGTTCGTGTTTAAATGCTTGGTTTGACCCGTGAGCGATTCGTGGACGTCCCGTATTTTCGAGGTTTAAGGAGAAGGGGTGACTCCTGGTTCTGTCCCGTTTGAAGCGGGTCACAGCTTCACTCCTGTTTATTATTTTGGTACCCGTGTGTCTGATTTGCTGTCGTGTGTGTGTGCGTGCGTGTGCGTGTACTGTACATTGCATATTTCTGTTTGGACAATAAATCTGAAACTGTGGGTTCATCAAAACACATTTTTTGTTAAATTGTAGAAGTCCATTTGTGTTTGGACAAAAAAAATGGAAATAATCAATGTTTAGATTTAGCATAATTTTGTTTTTTATTTCAAGTATAAAAAAAAAAAAAGCAATGTGGAGTTGGTCCAAGTAGAAAAAAAAAAGTAGATGAACAAAGGTGTTAAAAGTTAGAGAGAGTACCCAGCATGCACTGCTTAGGTCCAACCAAGAAGAGTCTTTGCCAGGACGGAGGGAAAGAGGGATGACGAGGAGGAGGAGGAGGAAGTGCCAGCACCTCGAGGTCTGAGTGAAAACAGAGCATGAAGAAGCAGAGTGGGAAGCCGTCTCCTGGAGGCGGAGCTTAGACCGTCTTCCTGGCCGTCAGCACCCGCACGATAGAACCGACTCCTCCCACAGCCAGAGCCTGTGGACACACACACACACACACAGTCAGAGACGCACAAACAAAACCTTACTTTGAAACAACTTAATTTAAAATAAAAAATGACAAACTTTAATTCGAAATTTGAAGACAACCAACTTGAATTTAAATTCTTAAACTTAACTCATTTATTTTGAACAAACTTTACCTTGTTATGATAATGGTAAACGATGTACTGTGACATTTGTGGATGACGCAATTTTAAGACGACAAACCACAACGACGTATTTTAGGATGAAAATCTTCTGGCATTAGTCCACGGTTGACCGTGACGCGGCTAATCCCCGCAAAGCATCATGGGGGCTCGGTCCTACCTTCTCGTGCCACTGCAGCAGCAAGGCGCTGCTGTTGTCTGAAGGCTTCTCGAAGCCTCTGTAGATGTATTTCATCAGCAGGTCCACGTCGCCTTTGTCCAGAGATCCAACGGCTTTCTCGATGTCGCCGCTCTTGAAGCTGCTCAGCACTTTGACCACCAGCTGCTCGGCCCGATCCTGCAGAGGGACACGCACAGTTACACAACCCGTGCCGGACCTCCACGTGTCATTTATTCTCTCCAACATGTCCAGATATTTAAAACTTTACAGGAAACGGAAGACCAATTATTTCTCACAAACTTTGTTGTGTCTTGACAAATGACAACACACACACACACGCACACAGACTTGGAAACCCTTGTGCGAGGACAGCTCCTACCTTGGCGTTCTGGTTCTTGGTGTTGATTGGTGGATTCTTCAGCACGGCCTGGAGCGCAGCGTTCATGTTCCCCTTAGAAACAAGCGTCAAGGACAACATCCATAGGCCACACGTGTACTGCACAATACTGCAAAGATAAGTATAACTACGGTACTATATAGACAAATATAGTTATAGTGTAGAAGAGTATAGCTGCGGTGTATACATAGAAATATAGTATATCACTGCACTCTACTCTTATACATATGTCCTATAACAGAGTACTCATAGTATGACTACACGTATTGGATTACAGTTAAAGTAGATGTACCGCAGTACAATGGTTATAGTTGAGTACATATGTACTGCAGTAGCTTATAATAGATTTACTTTAGTACAGTAGTTCCACTAGATGTACTGCAGTACATAAAAGTAAAAAAAAAACAACATAAAGCTCGGAGGAATAAATAAACCTAGTAACTTTTCAGCCCGGACCCTACAGCTGAGGGACCACACCCTCTTCCTGTCCACTCGCACCCGGAAATACATTCCCACACACACACAACTCTACACAAACTCACTGCTAACTGCACAAAACACGTCCCACACACGTTAATCGCACTTCGACTCTTCACACATGAAAACACACAGAGGTGTGGGAATATGTAAAAAATCAGCGGGAAGCACCGGCTGAGTCGCCCGTGTCCGGGCCTCCTCAGCCGGGCGTCACTCAGCGGCAGCTCTGGGTGGACGGAACCAAACACACGCAGACACACACTGAATCACACAAACGGCCAGACGCACGCGCGCGCGCGCACACACACACACACACACAATGACTCACAGTGAGTGCCACGGCATCATTAAGGATATTGTCTGAGCAGAGAATCCACTTCCGCTTCGTCCGGGCCGCCCTGGTTCTCTCCCGCTTCTTCTTCGTCCACAAACTTGTTTTCGTCATATTCGTCCACGTCCACTTTCCGGAAGCGGTCGGACAGTTGGTTTTTGGACATTTTGTTAACGCTGATAAAGACGGAGCGGGTGGAAAAGACACGTTTGTACAGGACAGCGACTATGCACAGTCGAGCTGTCTACTTCCGCAACTCCGAACTTCCGTCTTTGTCTTCTTCTTCGGTGGTGAGTGTGTGAACCAGGCTACAGGCTGTCTTACCGCCACCTGCCGGTGAAAAGTGTGAACAACACGTCGAAGGCAATTAATTACTTTTGATTGCTTAAACATTAAATAAATAATACAATAAAAAATATACATGTAAAAATATAAATTTAATACAAAAATGCAAATACTATTTTATATATTAGAATTCACATTAAAGACAAGACGTCCACAGTGGACATTACTAAGTGAATAAAGGCACTTACAATTAATTGCAAATATATATTATATAATACAAGTTGTATCCCAAGTGTATTGTATTTGCAAACCACATTGTGTTCCAACCTGCTTTGTGAATAAAATCGGACACTCGCAGGGTTTTAAAATATGCTTTTCATTCTATTCCTCATTCGTTTTTTTAACATGCATTTCTTTCAGATAAAAAGTGATATATAGGCTAAACTCACCTGCGTCCACATGACGGGGCAGGTACAGGTAACAGCCAGCAGCACACACAGGTAACCACCGATCTGCAAAAGACACCAAATTCAATATAATATGTATTTATATGACGTAATACATCAGGAAAAGATTTGTTTATTGAATACTCACCTCAAAACAGGTGAAACCTCCTTTTTCCGGTGTGATCTGATCTGAGACACTGTCTGTGTGGCTGAAGTGAGGATGAAGTGATGCTTAAATGCTTCCATCATTAATTAAAAAAAGTATGTATAACACAATCTGCTGCACATGATGAAGTAAGGTCAAAAATAAAATGTTTTTTCTAAATAAAAATTCAATTTATGGTCAGGTCAGAATTGGTGAATTAATTGAAGGTTATGAAAGGATTGATTCATTTCAATTAAAATACATGCTCGGAATTAAAAACATACCGTGAACCTCCTCTCCGGATAAAAAATAAAAATATAAAAATAAATAAAAACAAAACTAATATATATATATCAAATTCGGACTTAAATAAGACGTGTATATAGAATATAAGCGACGTACAACCTGCATCTGAAGGCTGTGACCACTGGAGGTCAGGAAAATAAAGCAAATCAAATAAAGCTGTTCCATCACCACGCAAAAACCTCCCACGTCGAAAAGAGCATCCGAGTTCTCGTCAGTCACTGAACATCTTCAAAGCAAAACAACAAACGCACATGTGACCCCTCAGCACACAAAGGTCACATTCAGAACCTAACGAAGCTCTGACGCGACACAATCCGATGAAATGATGTGAAACCAAAGGTGCCTCGTTAGAATTGTAATGACCTAATTGAATTACACGTCTGCACCTGAGCTGCAGTTTCAGCTTTGCCCAGGAACCGGCTGAATTTAAGTCATTGGAATTAAATCGTTTAAAAAAAAATATATATATATATATATGTTTGTGTCTCTTCTGTAAATTTCTCTCATGACGCAAAATTAGATCCTAACCTCACTCCCTCTGGACGACAAGTCGCTGACTCACACGCTCAACACAATCACAGTTTCCTTGACTATAACTGCTATGTTACCGTGGTTACATAGACACAAACGCACACACACCGAGTCGGTGGTGGTGGTGGTGGAGCCAAAAACACAAACAGGAAATCCTTTGGGAGGATTTTCCAGCCGAAAAAGAAGTGGAAGTTGTGTGATTCCTGTCCACATTAAAAACACAACTCGTGGTTCTGTGACGGGAAACCTTGAAAATTAAAAAAAATCAAATAAATAAACCTACCGACTTCTCCGAGGACCACTGAGGAGGAAGTTTGAAGAGTAAAATTCATCTGCACACTAGATGAAAAAATAAATACAAATCTGGATATTTAACCAGCTGTGAAGTTATGCAGGACATCAGAAAATCAGTTTCACACACACACACACACAAAAACTCAGTTATGTATTAATAGTTATCTTTGGTCTTTTTACTTCCACATGCTCACACTAAACAACAGGCAACCGTGTCACCGCCTAATTATTTAAAATAACTATAACGATGCATTAACGTTGTTGTTTCACCTGTGTGTGTGTGTGTCATCAAAGCAGCGTTCACCAAATCTCCGTTCAGAGCTTTATTGTCCCACGTGAGGAAAATCTTTTGGTAACATTGCAGTATTTGGAAAAAAAAAAAAAAAACACATGTCATGAAGTTGACATAAAAGTGCTGGTTTAGGCAAATCATCCAGACGTAAATACAGATGTTATGAAAAAAAAAAACCCCAAAGACAAAATAAAGTGGTGAGCTTAGTCACAAAGCAGTGTACGATATATCTGGATTAAAAGAACTTCATCACAAGGTCTCTACGTTTCTGGTTTCCTTCATGGGGACTATATAAACTTTTGGATATAAAACCCACAATGCTTTAATGAGCTAATCAGAGTCAATTCAAAGTGTATTCTGTGATTATACAGTCAATGGGGAACATATAGTGAGGAGCCCCTGTGTACATACAAAATATAAAAATAGGCAACATTGGAAAAAAAAAGCAAAACAAAGCAGGATAAGTCATTGATTAAAAAGTGCGTCATAGAATAGTAATGTGTGTTGATTTATAAAAACGTGGTTGTTTAGACGGGAAAGACAGAGCAAAGTTTTTGTTTTTTCTTCCTTCTTGTGACCGATATTGCGATGAGATAATTGTGTGACTATAGAAGGGTTTGTGAGTCTGGATTGTGCGTCACCTGCTGCGGCTCTAAGTGAAGAGCCTGAACTTCCTGCTGTCCAGAGGCGACACCATGAGCCGGGCCGAGCCGGGGGAGTGCAGCGGGCGGTACCTGTTCCTCCAGATGACCGTGCACACCCGGGACACAAACAGCACGCACGCCAACACCAGCATGACCACTGTGACGGGAAAAACAGAAAAAAAGCAATAAATGGAGGTCAAAACTGAGAGAAAGACAAAACACTGTGATTAAAAAAAAAAAAAAAATCTCCATCATTTGATTTTGAGGCAGACTCACCCATGAAGATAGAATTAGGAGTGGGATCGTCGGGGTTAAAATGTCTGTAGACGTTTCCCACCAGCGCCACGATCACCACGGCGTAAACGGTCAGGATGTTACGCACCCAGCGGTCCAGCACCCAGTTCTCCAGGATGAACCTACACACACACAAACACACACATAATGAAACATTCAGATTTTTCCCCCCCCACAGCAAAAAAACACAACACAACTTTATTTTGAAAATGCTACCGATCTCTAAAGAAATGTATCTCACCATCCGACCACCTCAGCAAACAGGATGCACAGAGACGCCGAGGCGGCTGTGCTCTTGTCGACGCCCCACAGTTGGAGAACCACCGAGAAGTTGATGAGGGTGGCGATGGAAATCCACGTGGTGTAGAGAGCCAAACCGTTCTGGACCTGAATACACACACACACACACACATTTATAAACACAAAGGGAAACATTCAGATTTCCCCCCCCCCCACAGCAAAAAAACACAACACAACTTTATTTTGAAAATGCTACTGATCTCTAAAGAAATGTATCTCACCATCCGACCACCTCAGCAAACAGGATGCACAGAGACGCCGAGGCGGCCGTGCTCTTGTCGACGCCCCACAGTTGGAGAACCACCGAGAAGTTGATGAGGGTGGCGATGGAAATCCACGTGGTGTAGAGAGCCAAACCGTTCTGGACCTGAATACACACACACACACACACATTTATAAACACAAAGGGAGGCACACATGAAGAAGGTTAAGAATAGGTTCTGATGTGCGTGTACCAGGATGTAGAGACACGCCAGGTCTTTGCGGTGATACGTCTGCAACCAGATTCCATAATAATCTGTGGCAAAGCAGCAGAAGAACAAAGCGCTGTAGGTGGAGATCATAATCAAGATTAAAACAACCAGCGCCGCCAGCATCAACCTGGAAAAGAGAGAGAGAGAGAGAGAGCATTAATACATCAGCAGTTTCCATATTAATTATAATTATTTATAACTGCAATCATGATTTAGTTAGCCTTGACAGTAAAGTATATTTAAACCTGGTTACATAGAAGAGACGACTAAATATATTCACATTTTATTTATAGACTTATTTTATTATGTTTAATACAATTTTCATTTAAAAACACATTTTATTATAGAGCCTACTTCATCGTGTGCATCCCATGGAGTGATATTTTTTAATTGAGGGTGGAATGAAATGTATTCGTTGTTAATTCATTTTTCACTTCATTTCTTCATGTTTTTTTAATTCTGTGCTAATAAATGAATTAATGTAAAAAAAAAAAAGGCATACGTACTCTTGGTCCCACAGCAGCAGCCATGTCACGTTCAGGCCCAAGTTGCACAGCCAGCAGAAATAGAAGGCGCAGGGCAGCAGCCACTGAGCCCAGGAGCTATAAACAGAAAGAGCAGCGTTTTCACGTGTCCACACGCGTGTCCTCTCCCGTGTTCACCCAGCGCGTGTGCGTGCTGAATTCATCTTACCCTCTGAACGCGTACGAGGTGACGTACACCACCTTCAGGGTCAACCAGGTGTAGATGACCCCCCAGATGGAGAAGGTCCAGCCGGCCGGAGTGATGCCCGTCTCATGGCGAGCGGAGACATTTGCGATGGTTGAATGGAAAAATCCTGAAAAAAAAAAAAAAAACGGAAGAGTTAGTGAGAACCAGAGTCGATGTTGGCCTTTCTCTTCATTCCAAAGATGCCGCAGGAGGTTTGAGGCAGAAACTGACCCAACGCCAGAAAAGCTGCAAGACATCATGTTTAAGATAACAGTAAACATCACTTTTCTAACTCTGTAAAACAAAAAAAAACACATCCATGTATAATTACTGAATAATTTATTATCTTCAAAAAAAAAGTGGTATTATTATTATTATTAGTATACCACTCTATGTGATTGTAATACATGTAAAATAAGATGTTTTTTCCAGAAAATCTATTTATATACACATTTACTGATAAAGTCAAGTGTCTTAAGTAATAACCTGCCCTATTCCGCTGTTACATGACAAACTACAGTGTGTTACTCAGAATACTCCACAGATGTCAGTATAAACATGTCTACAGTTTTTTTTCTCTCTTGAAAATAACAACAAAAAAGAGAGAGAGAAATAGAAGTTTCACCCGTCACCAGAACTGACAGATAAATATTAAATGATTAACTCTGAAGTGAGAAGTTAAAAGAAAAAGAGAAGAAGTAAGAAATAAGCCCCACATGAGGAAGAAATCAGATTTTAGTGCCACACCCTGTCAAAACCCATTTAAATTAGATTTAAAATGGCGTGTTGTTTTGATTCAGAGTAGATTTAATTAAAATACAAATACAAATACACAATAGTTCACGGCGGTTTATAAAAGCTGCGGTCAACGTTTTTAAGGATTTGAAAGCCCTGAGCCGCTGCGTTAGCTGTTTACACAACGTTGGCTGCTAGCATACACCCGTCACCAGAACTGACAGATAAATATTAAATAATTAACTCTGAAGTGAGAAGTTAAAAGAAAAAGAGAAGAAGTCAGAAATAAGCCCCACATGAGGAAGAAATCAGATTTTAGTGCCACACCCTGTCAAAACCCATTTAAATTAGATTTAAAATGGCGTGTTGTTTTGATTCAGAGTAGATTTAATTAAAATACAAATACAAATACACAATAGTTCACGGCGGTTTATAAAAGCTGCGGTCAACGTTTTTAAGGATTTGAAAGCCCTGAGCCGCTGCGTTAGCTGTTTACACAACGTTGGCTGCTAGCATAGCATGCTAGCACACGCGTAAACAGTCATGGAAAGAATGCGTCGTGGAACAGCTGGTGAACCACAACGCACCGCAACTTTACCCGAGTCGGCGTAACCCGGGACAACAGTCCATTAACCCGGGATAAAGTTGAACCAGATTCTTTTACCCCAACATGAAGTTAGACTTTGAAAAAAACAACAACAACGGACGATAAAGTTGGAGATGAACAGTAGACTGACCTTTTCCAGCTCCGGCCAGCGCGTTCACGACCAGAACCACAACAAACACGAGCGCGCACAGCAGGATGAGGATAACCCGGGACAAACTGACATCCCTCATCTTAGCACGGCTCGGCTCGGCCACACTTTGTAACTGCTGCTGCTGCTGCTGCTACTGCCACTGACCGTCCGCGCGCGCACACTGAGTTGACCGAGTACCTCGTAGGAACGCCCACCGCTGCCGAGCGAGACTCCGTGAACGCGCATATTTCAACCTGCAAAAATGAAAGTGTTTTTGACGACACCCATTGATTTTTCTTTCTTTGTCTTATTTCTGATCAGAAGTGTGATCGATGATGGTGAAGTTTGTTCTGTGACGTTTGAGGAGAAATCGGAGGGAAACAGCGACATCTACGGGGAGAACAAAAATAAATGACAGCACGTGTTGATTATAAAACTTATGAAAAACATAACTGAATTATTCAATATTATAAGATTAAACGTTATAGAAACGTTCAAGCTCCTCACTGTGACAGTTATATTGTGCGTTTCCTGTTGGTTGCTGATGATAAATTATTATCGTTATCATTATCATTATTATTATTATTATTATTATTATTATTATTATTATTAAAATGAGTTGGAATCCGACTTGAATAATGACATTTGGATATATTTAAAGCAGTTATTTTTTTTGTCTCTTTGTAGCACCAAACGGAAACAAAGCAGAGCAAGTGGAGCAAGCAAACAACTACCTGCTCTTCAAGATATTAATTTCTCCAGCTGAATACACCCTGTCTATTTAAATGTATACATTGTCTAGAAAAAAAAGATATAAATATGTATATATATATACATATTTAAAAACTCAGATTTTCAGACAGAAGCTGTGTTAGTCCAAATTAAACTGTACACAGTTTCTGTGAGGCCATTTCCCCAACGTTTAAAATTAAAATACTGAATTCTGGGAGAAAAGGGTCAATGCTCGTGTGGCCGAGCTGAGACTCTCGTGTGTTGCAGCTGAAAGTTGTGACGGAAAGATATTAAAAGCAGCTGAGGAATTTATTTCCCCCCATACGCAAGCTCAGGCGTTTTACACATCTGTTGACGGTTAACAGAAAATTTAAAGGAGTGTCTGGAAATGTAGCAGAACAAACCAGTTTTGTTGAAAAAAAAAAACAGTCCCATTTGTTTTTAGCTGCATGACAAATAAAAAGTTTCCTTGTTTAGACACACGAGATAAGGGACTCGATGATAAAAAAAATAAAAAAAATTATATGTACGTATTTCTACATTGAGTTATTTTTCATGCATACTTATATTTCAGTGTATTATTGGATAGGCACATTAAATTAAGATTCTTTTTTTTGGCCAGATGTAATATTACAAGATCTCTGCCATTTTAGTCTGCAGTTTTGAAAACTCTATTTCCAATAAATGATAAATATGATCATTATATTTATGTTAGGAGGGTAGAGGGATGTACCTGTGTCAACAATTCAATATCAGTGGCTCTGTCTTTAACAACATAATGTGTGGCTCCCTCATCTTCCTCATCCTCCTCATTGATCAGCTGCTGCTGCCCTCTGCTGGTGGAATGGTGCAACTGCTCACTGGTGCAGACTTGTTTCCAGGAGTTTCCTGGTTCTGAAATATGTCACATTTGTCTGCATGAGTTAATGACAGCTGGTCACAGCAAGCTTCACCCCGTAAGCAGGAGCCACACATTCAGAGGGAGATGAGCGTGTTTGATGCTGGTGTGTGTGTGTGTGTGAGCGGTGATGAAGGAGAATATTACCATGCGCAACAGTGTCGCTCACGGATTTGTTTAATTATTCATTTTTTTTTTAACAATGTAGGAATAAGATATAACAGCCTTTGATCTCCCCGCGGAGCTTGTTAGCAGATGTTCACGTTTGAGTTATTCCCTTTAAGCGGAAAAAAAACAAAAACGAACATGATTAGACTTCAATTCAACCCGAAACTAACACTTCTGCAAAAGCTAAACCTGGATGAGAAACTTTTAATGTTAAAACATGACATAACTATAACAAAAGTGCCGCACAATGGGACACGAGACATAAATACATTAAAGACTAAAGTGCTACATCAGACAAACGTCTTTTTTCCTGTTTTTTTTTTTCTTAAATCAAACAGTACTTCCACTACAGCCGAAAGTGACACATGTATGACACATGTATGTGTGTGTGTTAAGAGGCCTGCGGTTGTGGCTCCAGAGCCTCTGTGCAGCTGTTCTCATAGTCTTTGTGCAAGTCCAGTGGTCCGTACAAAGCCTCCAGCACGGCCAACACTCGGCTCTGGACCGAGTCCACCTGCTCCACGGGGCAGTATTCATCTAGGCTGGACCTGGAAACACACCGACAGGAACAATTGACTCTTCCACCTTCCACATGCTCGACATCACTCAAACACACACACACACGCGTGTGTTTATTCCGTGTTGTTTACCGGGACATGGTGACCACGGTGGGTTTGGCCAGCGGCGTCAGAAACAGCCGCACAGCTGAGATGAGTCTGTCGATCTCCTCGTCGGTGCTGATGTGGTGGGGAAGCTCAACAGAGTCGCAGGTCAGACCGGCCTGATGGACCTGAGACGAAGAGGAGGAAGTCAGATGATGAAGAGCAGAGGAGGGGGGGGGGGGGGGGGGGGGGGGGAGTGAGTGACAGGACGATCGAAGACTGTGAGGAGGAAGCAGGGAACAAATAAAACATTTAAATGTCCTTTGTGAAAATGGATATCTGTCATCACTGTCGTTATTTAATGCTTTTACTTTGAAAGGTACAGTAACAAATATGATTAACATACTTGGTCACAAACTAAACGGCTTCTTCTTCTCGAAAATAAATCATTCCATCCCTATTCTGAATCCTGAATTATGGTTATAAATGTGAAATGAGGGTTATTTCCCAGCCTCATATAGCCCTGCTATTTTTTATTTCCACCAGGGGATATGAATATATACAGAAAATAGGAAAAATGTGTTTTTTTTGCAGCAGTGGTGCATTCACTGGTAGAATAACACTGTGCTTACCATCTCATAGTCAGGAGACGGGTTTCTGGATTTTAAGCTGAAAACCAGTCGGGTTAATGAGGTCATCCTGAAAACACATGAAAAAAAGAAAGTCAGTTTATAATAATAATAAACGCCGACCACGTCCGCCATGACTAGCTATTTCCTTTGAAGAACTGCTGTTTTTTTTGTTTTTTTTTACATCATCTGAATCACTATGTGGGTGAAATTGGTTGGATGAGCAAAAGCTCAAAGTTCCCCATTTAGAGTTATGTTCTTTTCCAAGTTAATTGTGCATAAAATGGGTAATAATGCAAAAATGAAATGTTTCATGAAGCCAGAGAAACTTTACCCAGGATTACTGGCCCAGCGTCGCACCGTGTCCTCTCCATCGTCCTCCAGAAGATCAGCAAACGTTGCTTCCAGATCCTCCAACTGATGGATACGGCGATTCACGCACTCATCCAGCGCCTCCTGAATATACACACACACACACGTCTCTTGTTAATTATTAAATCACAGCACTCAAAACTGATAATTCACCTGAAGCCACATTTGAGAGTTTGTATAGATTCCAATATAAATATAGATAAGGTTCAGACAGAAAGCATGGAAATAAATCATTCGTCTAAAGTTCAATATTATTATCAATGGATCACCTCCCCTCTGACGAACACTAATGTAGTGAACTTTTCTTTTTTAGAAAACCATAAAAAAAAGGCCTGACCTCATCAGCACCAGCGCAGGGTCCTGAGAAACTGTAGAGCTCTTTCAGGATGCCATACTCCTCCTGAACACAGAGAAAACACAGAACTTGTGAGAATTCAAGAACACAACTTGAAAAAAAATGGTAATCATATTTGAGACTCCAGAACAGTGTCACAGACCCGAATGTGTGTGTGCGTGAGTGCGGTAAAAGGGTAGAGGGGATTCACCTGTGTGTACATTTCTTTGAAAGGATTTTTACAGGTGAAGAAATCCAAATCAATGTCCAGTACGTAAGGCTCCGTCTGGTTTAGACACGAAGAGATCCTCTTCACAACATATTTGGTTGATCCTTCATCTTCACCATCCTCTTCCTCCCTCAGGCCCGGGGTCCCGTTGCTGCTGGGATCTTCTGATGGGACCTGGCGGTCCTCCGCTGGTTGCAGGGACCCAGAGTGGCTGGTCTCCCCAGCTCTGCTACACTCCGCCCGGGGTCTCTTAGTGAATAAACACCCTGTGTCGCCCTGGCTCTTCTTATCTGAAGTGAAAATGTCAGAGGGAGAAGAGGCAGCAGCATTAGACAGTATAATTATAATGAATAGAAGAAAATGAGGTCAAAAAATAAGTAAATAAATGAGAATAACAATATCAATATTCAATCAAATTCACTGGGAAAAAAAAGAATATTTTAATCTTAATGATTTGATTGTAAATGTAGGAAACACCACAGAATGGGACAAAAACATTTGAATTCAATAAATAAAACACCAATAGTTTGTTCACACACACACACACACTTTTGTCAGAATAAAAGAAGCTGTGTTGAGTTTCATGGCCACAGAGCAGCAGCCAACGCGATATCAGTGAAGGGGGGCGGGGTCACAAAGGTCAACTCTGCCACAACACCTAAAAGTTTGCTTGAGCGCATTTATTTGTGATATTGTTGGATGCACCGCCATATCACATCACACCCACTGGAAAACAATGAGCACATTTGTTCAAAAAAAAAAAGAAAAAGCAAATGTGTTGTCTGGCTCGTCAAATAGTGGAGATCTCTTCGCAAACAAGGAAAATCCTCCATCTGCGAGGGGGATGTTGAGTATTAATCCCAGAATCAACACTCTATAATCTAGTCTAATCTCAACTCAGACACAAAAGATCTGGTTATCCTTCAAAGTTACCAAACTAAAGATGTCCCCAATCCAGCTCCTCATCTCATATAACACAATAAACCTTCAAAACTGCACTCAAAACCCATCTGTCTCAATCTGCCTGAACTTTTAAGTTGTATTTTGGGGAATTTGTTTTAATTAGAATAATTGATTGTTACCTGTTGATTATTTGAAATTCTGTAAAGTGCCTTTGAATATATTTAATTGATTTATTGTTTGTAAGTGCTATATACATAAAATGCATACCAATAATATTAAAAATAATAAATATTATTATTATTATTATTATTATTATTATTATTATTATTATTATTATTATTATTATTATTATTATTATTATTATTATTATTATTATTATGTCGCCCAAGTTCATACCTGTGAGTGATGGATGAATGGCTTTAAGAGGGTTGACTTTGACCACTTGGAGTTGGAGCGGTTTAGAGTTTTCCAGCTGCTCCTCGCGCACGTAGAGACCATCACTGAGGAAGTAGTTATCCGTGCTGGTCACCCTGCAGCGAAAACAGAGGATGGAAATGCTTTATAAAGAAAGATAAGACACGCCTTTATTTTCCAACAGTGAGGACATACAGCAGCAGAGAAACAGTAGACAGGCTTAAAAATATATATACATATATAAAGAAAACAGAACAAATTATAAGCTGCGCAAAAAAGTAAAGGAAAATACAATCCAGTAAAGTGCATACACTGAAGAAAAACAAATGTGGGATGTTGTGGAGGTGGTCCTACCTGATGGTGGTGGTGGATGAGTCTCTGCCCACGGCCATCCTGTGCTCTCCCTCCTGGATCTGCTGGGCCCAGTACGGATGCAGCCAGGCCACACAGGACACGTGTCCAGCATACACCATGGGCATTATCCAGTTCTCTATGCTCAACTCACTGGAGGAAAAAAAAAACGTGGGAGGAAATGGCAAGATGCAACTGGCAGCATCCAACTCATCGGAATCAGAAACATGTTTATTTCAAGAAACGGTGTCATTACCAGGAAATCTCTGTGGTTTGGACACGCAAATTACGAAAAAATTCGAAATAATATAAAAGAGAATAAAGAAAGGAATGAAATGTGTATTTACAAGGCAAGAAGCATCAGACCTTAAATAAATGTGTGAATGTGTAATCTGTGTAGAGCTAGAAAAGACTTGATTGAAACCGGAAACAAAACAGTTTATTCTCCATTAGGGAGCCTATAAATCCACAGGAAGGTATCTTTTCTTGTTTGGCCCATTGATTTGGCCTGTTTATCCGCAGCTGCGGCTTCAGCTGCGGCTGTGACACACAGCTAATGAAGGAAATTAAGGAGGGTTAAAGCCATCGCTGCAATTAGTGACCAAAATTAAAAGCAATTAGAGATAAAAGTCTCTCATGCCTTCTCAACTAGTCTGAAGTTTCATTCTTCCTCCGTGTAAGTGGCTCCATGGCAACAGGATACCGAGTGCTCATTGCTTGGAAGGATGGGCATGGGGGACAACAGTTCCATACCTGAGCAATTTGTCCTTGTCAAAGACGGTGTCAGCCGGCATGTTGACGGGAATGAGCAGATCCGGATGGGAGTCCAAGTGAACCATTTTAAGGTTCTTCTGTGGGAGGTGTCTGGATGCGATCGCCCGGTAGATGTGACACACCACCTGGTCAAGAAACAGTGACAGGAGCACACGTTGAAGTACGTTTTGATACAATTCATCACCATTTAAAGTTGCATTTCAGATATCTTAATTACAGTTACCCAGAAATGAATAATGTAAACAGTGAATGTCAGTTCAGAATTGAGATGGGTCAATATTACATTATGCATTTGTCTGTACTAAATGATCTAACTGTCAGATTTATTGATGTGAAAAACTGTATCTGAACAACACTCAATGGAAACATTTGACAGTGGTGCTTCCACAAAGTTTCCACTAGTAAGAGATGAATGAATAGTACGAGTAGCGAGAGTAGATATATTTAAGTTGCTACAATTCAAAAATGACATAATGGATCTGCAGGATTAGAATTCAATCTGGTTATTGGTGACTCTGATTTAAGGCGCGCTCAAAGTGGAGCAGTAGTGACGCCAACCGGGCTCAGCAATAACACAATAAAAAAAGACATCAATGCAACATAAGAGATGTTCTTGGCCAAAAAAGAAATACATTTTAAATTTTAATTTCATAATCAGGATCCACCAGAACGGAAGAGACTGATATGACCATGAAAACGATTCAATCATAGCGAGCTGCTCAAAGTGGAGAGAAAGACTAGAATAAAGCAATTTCAGAGATACGCCATCAACAACACACCAACGCTATAAAACACACTATAAACAAACCAGTGAAAATACACACACAGAAACAACATATCACTATGAGGAGGTTGGAAACGTCACTCTGCCCTCAGCCTTGATTCCACCATTGCTTTACTCACACGGGCTAATTCAGATCTTCATTCTTTACGTCGAATGTATAACAACATCTATATTTAGCTCAGCGGACACAGTAAACTGAGCTCACACGGTGTGCTGCGCTAACGAGCTGCTCGGCTAACAGTGTTAGCTCAACCAGCCGCTACCGTCGTTAGCTGGTGGTTTTCAGAGCCGTTTTTGGAGGGAACTCGGTGTTTAAGTTTTGGAATTAAAGGCGGACAGATAACGGAAGTTTGGAGAAAGTCTTACATCGTGATGATCCTCCACGATCCACACCGGCAGCTCCGCGTAGAGCCTCTTCTGCGGGATTCGACTCATTCCGCCATAACTTTTTTCTCCCGGAAGTGACGTGAAACCCTTTCCCGTTCCGGTCGGAAACAAGCGGGTGGAACAGACGTTCCTCCTATATGACTTATTGCTACACTCCGATCTTTCAAAATAGAACTTCAAAAAAAATTAAGCAATTCATACTTAATAAAGACTTTGTTAAATCAATATGACAACTTTAAGTATTATTAAAGAGCAACTGTTGAGTTGAACAAATGAGACATATTCATTATAATACGCTTACAATATGTAGTTAGGTCCATTGAGATGTGAATATTAATATTATGAGTTATTTTTCCAGAGGATTTTTTGACAATTTTACTCTCGGATCATACAGGCACATTAATTAATGCTGGAACCTGAACAACACACAGACATATGATCTACAATGAAAGTAAGCGGTTCTTTTTTTAAATTTATTTACATGTTTTGAGGATGAACTACATTGATAAGCTGAAGGAGGAGTTGGGAGATAGTGATCACCAATTCTAACGTGGAAACAATCGGCAGAATCAAGAAGATACACACATGGAGTCAAATGCAAATCCCGCATAACATTTTCTTCTCCTTCAAGCGAATCCATCAGTTGGAGGACTTTTCCTGTACGGATATGAGGTGGGATTTATTCAGTGTGTGTGTGTGTGTGTGTGTGTGAGTGTGCCGCTGCTTATATCTCCCCCCTTTGATCTTGGTGGCCTCTGAGAGCCACGGGAAGCTTTGATCTCTCCCATCCTCTCCTTGAGTTTGGACCACAGCCCATAGGAGATGACAGCAGGACGACGAGTGGAGGTTGCGGCACAGACAGAGGAGGGGACGAGTGGAGCCAGGAAGAAAGACGGAGAGAAACGAGAGCGAAGATTAAACGAACTTGGTGTGTGTGTGTGTGGGGGGGGCGGGAAGAAGAAGAAGAAAAAAAGTGGGGAGACACGAGATGCACAAAAACACAGCGGGAGATGAGCTGCAGACAAAAGAGGGAGAGAAATGGAAGCAAATTGAAAAGATGAGGACTGTGAGAAAAGAAAAAAAAAGGATCTCTGCCCGGGGTAAAAACGATGCTGAGTACACATTCCTGATAGTTTGCTATTCAAAGCTTTGTTTTCTCACGTCTGTGCGTCTGCTGACTCGGAATCCTGCCAGAGAATCTCAACTTTTATCTCAGCGGATTTTCACATATTTGTCAGAGGTTTCCACACCAAAAACATGGTGGCGAAAGAGACACTTAGCCTGTGAAAAAATGTGTCGGCACGTATTCCCATTTCATGAAATAAAGGAAGACCATCTCGAATAAAATGAGTTTCATCTCCCAACCAACTGACTGAAAGAACAGCAGGCTCCGTTAATCTCAACTCTGAATATTCTCCATTATGTGTTTATACTTTCTCGGCCTTAAGAACAACATTATGATGTCCTTCTTTTTTTTTTTTTTTTCTTAAAGCGTCGATATTACATTTTTGATTGGACCCCAAAGGCGACAATTACCATTCCGTTCAGGCACAAGACAAATCTACCGTCTCGCAGGACAATAAAAAATGATCATCTTACAATGTGAGCGCGTGGAGGAGCACAATCATCTTCTGACAAACCATAATAATAATGAGAATAATAATAATAAAAAAAACAAACCCCCCAAAAGAAGCGTTTTGTTTTTTGGGCACGAGCCGGACACAGTTGAGCTGATAGATGAGCAGTTTAACATGGAGGAGGTGGGAAAAAGGGAAATGAGATTAGGAAACGGCGGCGTAGGCGGAACGCCGGAGAAACGAATGCGCGTCCTCCAGGTCGTTCAGCAGCGGGACAACGAGATTCGCGTTCATATAAATCTCCCTGGGACCTGACGGCTGCGCTTGCCGAGAGGCTGGAAATAAGAGCAGAAACGTAGCGGGGCCGCGTGGAGCGGTGAGGGCGGGAAACGGAGAGGAGGGGGGGTCCATCGCCATGACAACAGTAAGGATGATATCAAGGAGGTAGGTCTGGAGAACTTTGGTCGCTTAACGTAGGCAGCTTTAATCCTTCTTTGGGATTGCGCGTTATGATTTTTTATTATGATTATTTATTATTATTATGATGCGGCGATGACATTGTTGAATCGCGATTCAACAACGTAATCGTTGCCCAGCGCAATTTTGTTTTTATGTTTTGAGCGTCACGTGTGTGATTGACCACTCATTAGCATAACAGCCTATAAGGCGGAAGGTGCGTTGGCCAATAATCAACAACGGAGGGGGAAAGCTTTTCTTCTTTGGTCTGTGGAGGACTGAGCTCAAACTGCCTGCGAGGAGCCAGTTGCTCTCGGAGCGGCTCTTTGACGCATGTAATTCCATGTATATGAGCGCGCGTGTGTGTGTGTGTGTGTGTGTGTGTGCGCGCGCGAGCCCATTTATGATGGATGGCTTTAATGAAATTTGCTCAGCGCTTTTCATCCGCTCTCTAACACCCCACTGTTTCCAATCTCTGGCCGCCTCTGTCTTTTTTTTCCCGCCCTTTCCCACTGACTCTGCCTGGTTCCGCTTTCATTTGGCCCGCCGCCTCCCAAATGAAAAACGTGTAAATTGTTTTTCCTGCTGATCAAAAGGACGGGAGCGGGGATGTACTCGGCGCTGCTGATTGCATTCGATTGGAAGTGAATAGAGCGACAGCCATTTGGAAATTCCGGAATCTTTTTTTTTTTTTCTTTTTTTTCCCGCTAAATAACATCAGGCCTCCCAGTTCAAAGGGAAGTGATTTCTATGGCGTCCTCGGCAGATTCTCTCCTTCTGTGCCAGCGCCGCGTTTGCGCCGTCACCTCCGGTTAGTGAGACGTGCCGGGAAATATTCTTATTTCCGAGAAAGAAAAAAAAGGAGGATCTGGCTCCGTCTCAAACACGTTTTATTTGATTACATATTTTCCACAAGTCATTGGAACACTGGAGCTACAGAGGTTAAATTCTCTATTTCAAGGATTTCAATAAAAAAAACAAAAACACCTAAATCTCACTGAAGGGGGATTAAGTGTGTGTTCATACTTTACAGGCTCAGAAAATGATCCAGTATACATTTAATATTACAGTGCTTGTCAAAGGAAGTTATCGGTGATGAATTGACAAATTCATTGAAAAGAAGATTTATTGCAAATTGCTTTTTCCCAACCGGCTCCTGACTTTTATTTTCATTTTGAACCAACAGCAATATTCATAATTCAATTCTTCAGCAGATATGAAGACATGAAGATGATTTTTTTTTTTTTTATATATCTTCGTGCAGCTTTTAAGATAAGATCTGATGTTTTTCCTCCCAAAACACTGAGGTCAAAATTAACTCAGCTTAACAGTAAAAAAACAAACAAAAAAATTCCAATGTTGATTTCTTCAACACAATCGAGCCTTTCTGGGATTATAGTTTTATTTTGTGTGTAATCTGCATGATTATATATATATATATTGTTTGAGAAAGTCTCCATGGCAGAATATCAAGGCTGCTGGAGGGAAATCTCAGATGTTGTATAACACAGGTTCACTTCTGGTGTGTGTGTGTGTGTGTGTGTGTGCGCGTGTGTGTGTGTGCGTGCGTGTGTCCGTGTGCGTGTGTCCGTGTTTGTGTGCATGTCTGTGTGTGTGTGTGTGTGTGTGTGTGTGGGTGTGTGTGTGTGCGTGTGT
>JAFBJU010000818.1:92597-107597 GCA_016785305.1 Colistium nudipinnis
CACACGCACACACACACGCGCACACACACACGCACACACGCATGCACACACACACACTCACACACACACACACACACACACGCACGCACACCGCACGCACACACACCAGAGAACAGCGTGTCCTCCGCCGTGTGGGAGTCTAAGGGCAGAACCCATTGGCTGACTCTTAAGTTCAGACCTGTGGACTTGAATGAGAGATTTTATTTGTTTGGAATTTTTTTCTCATTCTCAATCTTTTCGTTTGGCTTGCGGACTTTTCTCTTAAACGTTTCCATGGTCCCTGGTAGGACATCATTGTTACGCACGTGTAGCATTGTGCTTTTAAAAGCCCGTGGTCATCTCCAGCCCAAGGTGGAGGACGTGAGTTTTTTTTCTTTTCTTTTTGTGCTTCAGATGAATCACACCCCTTCTCTCAAAAAAAATTTATTGGTCTCTGCAGAAACCGTGGAGATTGGCCTCCGAACGTGGAAGCGACAAACAAGGAGAATTCAACACAAGAGACAGATATTCATGCTACCGTGTGTATTTGTGCACTTTCAAATGTATGCGTAAAATAAATGTGTATTTTTAATATAAAAGTTTTTCTCCTGCCGTGTGCTGTGTGTGTGTGTGTGTGTTGTTGGCTTTGTATAGAAAAACAAAGCAGAGTTCAGTCCTGTGAACGCACGCTTCTCGTCGTCTCCGGCTTTAATTTACACAGAGACAAATAAAGGAAACGACAGGAATAGACATAAACATCTCCAATCTCATTCAGCGTCGGCGTGTAAAAAAAAAAAAAAAAAGCCCTTGCCAGCTCGCTGCTAAATAAAGCGCCACGTGTGTCGTGGTGGCTTTCAGGCATAAACGGATCATCTCGTCCCATTACAGAGCTCAGATCCTCGGCTGGCTGCGGCACAATCAGATCCACAGCTCAGGAGACAAAGACACACATCTACTGTTCCTATTTATCTGAGCGCTGAAGAAGAAGAAAAAAAAAGGCCTCCGACATAATCACATTTAGTCCTCCAGCTCCTCTTTGATCTTGGTCTCGCTTTGAGCAGAAACTAGAGGTGCGAGTTTTGTCAAATTAGAGCCGTGGCTTTTTTTTCCCGAGAATAAAAAAAACGGATTATTTGAATATTTTTAAATAAAAAAATAATAATTTGGCTTGATTTTGATTTTTGTTTCCAATAAAACAAGGGGTCAAAGGCCGTGCGGCTCCATTTTGAGCTGAGTGTGGCCCTTTTCATTTTATATGGATTTTTTTAAATCTCTTATTACGATGAGGAGTTAATAGCAGATTTCAAGCCTGTGTTTGTTTGTGTGTGTGTGTGTGTGTGTGTGAACGACAACACTGATGACATTTATCAGCGAGACGCAGGAGCAGCCACGCTGTGGCCGTGATCGATGGAGACAATAAATGCGCGTTAAAAATGTCACTTAAATAAAAATTATGGAGACATTGAATTAAACTGCTACTGTAAATCACCCAGCACCGATTCCTCCAAAAGAGACATTATGCTTTTTTTTACGGTTAATTTAATCTGCGATGTTTATGTTTGTTTTTTTCTCTCATTTCTTTCTTTTTTTTTTTGGAATTTGGTTTTCTCAGCAAATGTCACAGGACAAAAAAGGGTAATAACCCAAATGGTATCATATAATGGGATGCAATGATTTTTTTTTTTTTTTTATGAAGAAACCTCACAATCAGGCCTAACTTGACTGAGTTTTCAGTCAAGATGTGTGTTTTTTTTTTTTTTTTTTCTCTCATTTCTTTCTTTTTTTTTTTTGAATTTGGTTTTCTCAGCAAATGTCACAGGACAAAAAAGGGTAATAACCCAAATGGTATCATATAATGGGATGCAATGATTTTTTTTTTTTTTTTAATGAAGAAACCTCACAATCAGGCCTAACTTGACTGAGTTTTCAGTCAAGATGTGTGTTTTTTTTTTTTTTTACATTTCACGTCTGGATCTTTCTCTCGTGTGTGTGTGGATCGGATTCAACAAGAATCTCAGCAGAGACGAAGATCCAGTGAATAAATGTTCAAAATGTGTTTTTATCTTAAGTCAAATCCCAGCACAGCTTCTGTTAGTCTTAAAAAAAAAAAAAAATCTCAGGACCCACGGGGAGGACTCCGACTATGACACGAAGCCAAAGTAGGAATAAAGTTATTAAAGTTATAAAAGTCATGAATTATTAATATTCTCTCATCTTTAAATCACATTTTTAATACCAGGTGTAAATAGTGTTGCTTCTTTTCTTCCGTTTTGCCTTAAAATAAAGTCCTCCAATTAAAAAAATTAACGAACAAACAATGAAACCAAACAGGGAATCTGTGTGAGCAAACCGAAGTGACAGACTGTGAATCCGTTTTTTTTTTCCCTCTTTTTCCGGTGTGGTAGCAGATGCTTCTTGTTTTCTGTCACTCTCTCTCTCTCTCTCTCTCTCTCCTCAGTTTCACGCTCCACTTCACACCCTCGACCCCCCAAAAAAACTTTTCAAATCTGTCAAATCCTCCTCGAGGTCTTTGCCTGGCCATCGAGTGAGAATGTCACCCTCTGCATCTTCCCATCATCATCATCATCAAAAAAATTAAATAAAAAAACTACTGACCCTCACATCCTCCATTTTGTTCTCTCTGCTCCACTTCCTGCGGGCTGATTTAAAAAAAAAAAAATCCCCTCCCTCTGTTTGGTTATGCAGATGAGCTGTGATTGGCTGATAATCTGTGTGCTCATGTGTGCATTAAGCCGTCGTATTATTATTAACGATCTGGGAGAGAGAGAGAGAGAGAGAGAGAGAGAGCGGGGTTTGCACAAATTGAGTTTACCCGCTTTATTTGCATAATTATTAACCCCCGTCAAAGGTCTGCGCTAAACCGACGCTGTAGATCTGTGTCAATGAAAGACGCATTAGTGACATGACATATGACAAGGGGGGGGGGGCGATCAATGGAAATGTTTCTCTCTCTCTATCTCCCCCATTTGCTTCCACTCGACCTGTCCACCCTGAATCCGTGTTCTCCATCTCTACACTGCCGGGAGGTCGCGACCTCCATCTGTGCACGTTCCTTTAGATAATGGAGCTGAAAGCATGTTTTTAGTATGTTGCGTCGCTGGTGCGGTTTTCGTGAACTCGCTGAATCCACGATCACGCAAAATATAAAGTCATCCATTTAAAGGACGTGCTGAAAGCTGTGGTGTTTCACCAGCTCAGAGTGGGAAGATAAAACAAAAAAAAAACACAACGCTCTCACAGAATCAGCTTCTTCTTCACTTCATTAAATCTCTGCCGCCGTGTGAAGGCAGCAGGGCACACGCACACGTCCTGTATGTTAATGAACCCCGAGAACATCCACCGTCACGGCCTGCGCTTTGATTACATCTCCATAATAACACAGGTTGATTATAACTCAGACGTCAGTCTCATTATAAGAGGCAGAGGAAATAGAAAAAAAAAAAATGTTGTCCAGAGGAAATGAAGAAACACAGCGCGGGCCTCTCGGAGTTCATGATTTCAATCCTTTTGATGAATTTGATATGATATTTGCATGTATATGAAGTGGAGAAGCAGGTGAGGACATCTCGCATCTTCTCCCTGTAAATCAAATCCCGGATCAGAGGAGTCAAATATTTCCCTCAGGTGGAGGAGGAGACCACAAACAGAGCTAAAAATAGACATAAATGAGTCAAGAAAGTAGTGCTGGGCAGGCTAATGTCTTAGGATCCCTTTTTTTTCTGCTCGACCACTTCACCTCATTTAGTTGGACATAGTTCGAGGCAATTGTCCCGGGAGCCCACCAGTTGAGAACCACTGCTCCAACAGGGACCCTTCTACTTCGACTGAAAATAGACGGTTTATGCTGCTCCCTGATAAAAGAAAAATGTGTATGGTATCTGTTCAGGAAAAAACGAAAAATGAGAAGAAATAAATGTGACCTTGCTGCTGCTCAGTATTTGTCGGTATTATATTTCATTTGATTCCATTCATTAATGTTTAAGTTGAGATTTACAAGTGTAACTGCACTTTTGTTCATACCACTTACGTATAGCACTTAAGTAGAAGTGAGCAATACATCCAACACATAAAGTTCTCTCAGATTCACTTTGGGTCCAGGTCCACAGCCAGAAGCCTTAATGTGGATGAAATGCACCCCCCCAGAGCTGTGCTTTTTGTTTCTGGGGCCCGTTCGTCTAGAGGCCAGCTGACAAAACAACCGACGCTCCACTCGAAGAACCCGAGGCGACCGCGGGACGTCCCGGATGAGACCGGGCTGCGTGTTCCACGGCACGTGAATAAATGCACGTTACAGTTAAATGCACTTAATTGACCCGCCCGTCCGTGTTTGAACTCGGACTTTAAGAGGATCTGCCACGTTTAGAAAAGCTGGCGGTGACTTGAATCATTCAGAGCGTCTCTGTGTCCCATTAAGACGATGGAGGATTCATTAAAAATAATCTCATCCCATGTATGTGCAGGGGTTATGATAATCTGAGCAGAGGATAATCCTGTAATCGTTGGGAAGTATTCTTAGACAGTTTGTCATCAATTAGAGGATATGGGATTCAATATTGCGTATTAAATGTTAAGGTTGTGATTTGCTCTTTGGAAAATTTCTGTTTCTCTATTGAGTGAAAAAAAGAAGCAAATGGTCTGTTCAGGGTGTTCGCACATCCTCATAGGTAGGATGGAAAAATGATATGGAATGAAATGGAACAAGCAGGTCAAAGAAATCTGATCTTGCAGATTTCGATAAATAAATATGTAAATCAGTTCCCTTTTCTTGAGAAACCTCGTTAAAATTTGAAGTTCTGACGTTTTCTTCAAAACATTTTCATTAAATGTATATTTAACAGGCCTCGTTTGCATAGCGCATGGAGAAATGCCATTATATCATTTTTTAAAACCAAATAATAATAACTAATAACTAATAACTAATAAATAATAAATAGTATGCTGTTACTCTGGGTTACAGATTGACATGTGCGCTGAATTAAATATATTATGAAAAAGGCTTTTATCGAATCAAAAGTCTAGAGCAAAATAAAATAATATGGCAAGAATGTGCTCATGTTTCTTTTCATGTCCATCCTCAGTGACGTCATGGAGGCGGGACAACGAGAGACAGAAGCGGGATTTTTTTTGTTGAAAAGTTTCACTTCTCTATTCTCTCACTTCAAGGTGCAAACTGGGCCACAATCCCTTTGACCACAGTGTGTCCCAGTCCTCCTGGACTGAATCTTTACTTCTCACTCCGTCCCAGGGAAAAAAAAAGAGAAATGCCACACAAGACGGCATTTGGGTTATAAATCCTCCAGGGCTCTTCTGGTGTCGCGCTTTCTTCCTCCCTCCTCGTTCTTTCGTTTTTTCGCTGCGAGTATACCTTCCTCCTCCCGTTGTGCATCTCTCTCTCTGCAGCAGGTGTGTGCGTGTGAGTGTGTGTGTGGAGGGAAAAGTCCAGGCCTGCAGGAAGCACCCCATCCCAGAAGAAGAAGAAGAAGCTCAGCACCTCATCCCATCCAAGCTCCATCATGTATCTTTGAGTGAATCTCTGCCAGGGTTTCTGAAATGCACACTATGCATGTGTGTGTGTGTGTGTGTGTGTGTGTGTGTGTGCATTGGGAGGCAGGGGGTACTTTTCGTGTAGGGTTCGTGGGTTTGACAGTCACTTTTTATCTCCTTACACGACGTCCTCATCAAAGATTAACTGTGTGGAAAAAAAAAATACGAGGCACTAATGGAGACACACTGTGTACTCGTAGCATGGCAAAGTTACAGCTGTCACACACGCACACACACTGTCCATCGTCTGTGGGCAGATGGTGCACAGAGCACACTGCGGTGAAGGTTTAAAGTGTGCGTGCGTGTCCTCCTCGAATCTCGTTGCAGATTTACTTTCTCTTTTATCCAGAATGAAAAGTGTGAATCTTTCATGTGATTCGGTTTTGTCTAACGATGTCAGTTACTTATTCATTTCTCTGTTTTCATTCACTGAGAAAAGGGAAAATGAAGAAAAAAACAACACTGGCACATTTCTTTAAAGATGATATTGTTTCGAAAAAATAAAGCGCCACACACACACACACACACACACTAATGCGTTTGACAGGAAGAACTGAAGGTCGGCAGATTTCTGGAGGAACTGCCGAGGGCCTTCATCCCAGGTTTATTCTGGAGCTCTGTGGCGGTGAAGTTCAGGTCTTGTTGAAAGGACTTTTTTTTCTTTGTACCCAGAACGTCACAAGATCAGTTCTGTCCAGATGAGGACATCTCAGGAATAGCATGGAATAGATCAAAGACTTGCAGCAGAAGGAGTGAGGGCCCAGGACGGAACCTTGTGGGACACCTGATGCGAGGGTGCATCACCGGATTTCATGTAACAGATTCAGGTGTGAACCTGCAAATTTCAGGTGTCTTTGGACAGATGATGAAACCTGATCTGGTGGTGTGTTGGCTGACCTGCTGTTTTTCAGTAGAAAGGTAAATCTGTTGACGGGGAGAAAAAAAATAGCTGTAGCTTCTGCTGCTACAAATACATTTGCACAAGGAGATCAACCAGGCAATTTTATTTTGCCCAGAGTAAAAAAAACAAAAAAAAAAAACAGAACCACCTGTGGAGCCACTCCGAGCTCACTTCCTCTTTCTGGTTATTTAGGAAACCAAATTATCTGGAGAGGAAAAAAAACAGCGAAACTTCGTATTTCAGGAGTTTCAGTGAAAACGGGTCCCCACTTAGCTGTGAAAGGTATTTTTTTTTTACTAAACTTTAGAATCGTGTAATTTTCTGCCGTTGGATTTTTGTACTTTCTCGTCTCGCTGGAATTTCATTTTTTTCACCGACACTTTGAATGAGCTTTCTTTGGCGGTTAGTCAGCGAGCTGCAGCATTTTAACTGTAAAAGTTTATTTTGATCAAATTAAACAACGTGATAATACATCATCATATACAGACGGTAGACGGCCTACACCACACCTCCAAAATGACATTAAAAAACAGTGAAGCTGGAGGATGTTGGGATGCTTTTTTTTTTTCCCCTCCATGATCATCATCATCATCATCCTCATCATCGTCATGACCTATAAATATTTGGTCCAAAAATGAACCAATTACAATAGAAAAAAAAGTGGACATTTTTTTTTGTGTCAAGCCTTCAGAGCAGACCACGGTCACGAAACACAACTGGAACAAACTGCTGCATTTACTGGAACGTCCAAAACACAAACGCCAGCTGTGAAATGAAATGATCCGGACTTCGCGCTTTCATCCCTCTCCTGCAAACTTCAGCTTATTTTTTTCTTTTTCTTTTCATGGTTCTGAGGTTGACTGTTGTGATTTTGACTTTTTATTCACCCCCCCCCCCGCACTAATTAGTGCAACCAAGCAAACGGTGAGCACACCGTAAAACAGTTCATTACAATGAAACCTCACGGGTGGACTGAAAAACAAAAAAACTCAAGAAACAAAGAAAGTAAATAAGTCAACTTTCTTCTCTCTGGTCTCGCAGCGAGGGAAATGTGTGCCAGGACTCCGCTGGGAATAAACATTAGACTCAGAAAGCAGGTGTGAGAGCAGGAAAGGAATGTGAGGCTGAAAAATGAGGTTACGGGTGAAAGACATTCAAGATGCAACGCTGGCTGTGAAGTGGGTCTGCCAGCGCTTTTCAGAAAGTCTTCTATCAACCAAACGAGCTTTGAATGGCGATTGATTAACTTCCCCCTGTGAGCCGTCCGCTGTATTCAATAATTCATCCTTCGCATTCATTTAATTACAGCGCACACCTCCGCCGCGCTGCACGTAAAAAAACCGACGCCGGAGTTGTGCATTTGTGGAAAAAAGCAAAACAATGAGCTGAAAGACACTGAAACACTGTGAGATGTGATGCGCCGGAAATATTTCAACAACCGACTGTTGTATTTTCTCTGGAGGGGAAAAGAAAGAACCTCCAGTAAAATGAAGGATTCACAGAAGTTAGTTCACTTTCAATGGGACTCAGAGTTCTGACACGGTATACACTTAATCAAGAAGCCAAAAAAAATGACGTCATCCACATGTATCTTCTTTTTGTGGAGCACAAATAAAAAATAATATTCCAAAAACCTGCGCAAACATAAAGAAATCAGTGCATTAGTCAAACGAGTTTTCTTTTACTCTGTGTCCCCGAAGAAGGCGTTTTTTTACCTTTTTTTCCAGCGGAAAAGCAGACCCTTCAGAACTCAAAGCTCCTCTGGAATGGTCATTTTTTTACAAGACTTGGCGACCAAAAAAAAAAAAGTAATCGTGTAAAAGTCGGCGGCCCCCTCGGGCAGCAGAAAGGGCACTTAGTCAGAGAGAAAGAAGAAAAAAACAAAAACAAAAACTCTTCACGCCTCACGTCTGCAGCGGCGAGTCCTGAAATAACGTCGCCGCGGTTGTGTGGCCTGACCCGGTGCTTCACACTCCTTGATTCGGTCTTGAATGGCACATGAAAAGAGAAAAAACACTTGGCGACCCTGGCGTAGAAGCGAGTCCGACCCTCAATACAAAATACGTGACCCAGTGTAGATTTTCTTTTTTTAAACTCCGCTCAGGCCCTGGAATGAGTCTCTGGTGTAAGTGAAGATCTTTGGCTCCACCACCCGACCGATAAATCCCATAGTTACGTTTGTCTCCATTGGAAAAGGACTTGATAAATTCCATGTACAGTGAAGGGCGGGTCAGAGATCAGATGGCGTTCTTTTATTATCCAATCAAATGGAAATCAAGAAATAACACCGGCCAGCACCTCAGTTTGTATTTTCTTTTTTTTTTCTTTTTTTTCTTAAAGCAACTTTTCCAACCCCAAAGACAGAAGTGAGACACGTCCGTGCCTCGGTCAAAATGTCACCGCAATTGTCTTTGGGGTGTAAGCGTGTGTGTGTGTGTGTGTGTGTGGTTGTGTGTGTGTGTGTGTGTGGTTCCAGGGTGTCTCTGTTAGGAGAAGTCGCTGTCCTCGGCCCCATACAGGTCGGCCAGCTTCCTGAACCGCGGGCCCCAGTCACTCAGGTAGTGATAGTCCTGCTCGGCTTCGGACGATGCCGAGCCCAGCGAGCTGAGCGACTCGGCCACCGAGCCGCCGCCCTCATAGGCGTAGGTGGCGAGCGAGTCGTACGGCGGCGCCGTCGGGTTGCAGTCGTTCTCCAGGACCCTCTGGTTGATGAATTCGCGTACGTCCCCGTTGTCTCGCGTTGCCATGGCCACGGGCGGGACAATGAGGCCGGGCGGCGCCGGTGAGGGGCGGCGACGCGGCGGGGCGTAGAGCAGGGTGTCGGTGGGGATGATGTCACGCCGCTGTTTGGCCGACTCCTCCAGAGCGGCGGCGGCGTCCGGGTGACGCAGCGCGCCGATGTCGAAGGCCTGCGTGTCCTCCTCGCCGCCGCCTTCGTCGTTGTAGCTGACCACGTTGTCGCGCACGTCTTCCTTGGAGATGATGAGAGGTTCCTGTTTCCTCTGGCGTTTCAAGGCCGTGAACAGAACCACGATCACTGCGGAGAGGAGAGCAGGGCGGTTACAACATATTATGGTTTCTCGACACGCTTTCATCTTGGTAGTTTAGTTTTTTGTCGGTCATGAAAAAAAACTCTTCGGCTTCCGCCCATTTTAATACTGAAAATACTTTTCTTTCAGTCCGGTTCGTGCGCTGCTGCTTGTTTGCTCATATTTATTCATGTTTTTTATATTTTTGATATTCATCGGTGCGTCTGTAGACGCTCAGTTTGGAGATGGAGGTGACGTGAGGACGAGCTGAGGAGATGACGGCGATGAGAGAGGAAGGATAGGATCTGACCTGATTACCATGAGTCCCTTTTGGACCTTGCGATTTATTTGGAAAACCCTGAAAATCTGGTCACGGTTGTGCGACTGCCTGAGAAATCCCAGACGTGTGTTTCTGTTGTGTATTTGCTTCACTTGCCAACTAAGAACATCTTTTTTCCCCGAGCCGCGTGTCCCCACAGAGATGAATGGGTGAAAAGGTTTTGTGCGTGTAGAACATGTACAAATGTGACGTGACTTCAGTGGGGAGCGTGAAAAGGGGCGGGGCCTAAGTGCAGAGCAGAGATTTACAGCTTGCAGGTGGAGAGGGGCTTTCTGAAACGCTACGTGAGCAGAAGTGACAGCTCGCGTTGGAAATTCGCCACGGGACCGGAGCGGCACGAGCTCCTCCGCCAGCTCTGCTTCATTTTAGAATAAACCAGAAGTGAGTTTTTTTGTTTTTTTTGTTGTTTTTTTGTGTGGGGAAAAAAGTCAAAGGAAGCAGGATTAGGTGTGAAGATTTGCACCGCAGCTGAGGTGGAACAAGGTGGAGATAAATGATCCCTCCGAACAAGAGTGTTAAAAAGACACAAAGGACAGCGGGCACAGGACCCGGCCATAAATAATCATGCAGAACATTTGATTGGCTGAGCTCACGTAGGCTCGTTTGAATGTAAATTAAGCGAGTGTCGCTGAGGTGGGGAGGAAAAGTGGAATGTGTGTGTATATATATATATACACACACAAGAGTAGCAGCACAAATCACAGCAGGAAATGTCTGCAAATCAGGAAGACAATGTATATATCAGATGGTATAGAGAAGATGAAAAAGGTATTGATTTTGACAGATAATATTATTATTATTATTAATAATAATAATAATAATAAATAAATAATAATAATAATAATAACAACAACAATAATAATAATAATAAAAATAATAATAAAATAATAATAATAATAATAATAATAACAGCAATAATAATAATAATAATAATAATAATAATAATAATAATAATAATAATAATAATAAATAATAATAACAACAATAATAATAATAATAATAATGATAATAATAATAATAAATAATAATAATAATAAAAAAAAAATCTGCTGTTCCTGATTAAAAAAAAAGAAGTAGGAGTATACTGTTGTTGCTTTGAGGCCGTTTGAATTGTTCACTCAGGATGAGAGCTCCTGGAGTGCGAGTCTGCCCTCGGCTCACCTTGGAACACACCACCATTACACTCCTTCATACTTAGAGAGAGAAAAAAAAAAACATCTATTCTGGAGTGACTTATAAATCACAGCGCTGGACTCTTCTACCTCGAAAAACAAGCATCTATTCTGGAAGACTCCTGGACCTCGCTGCATCATAATCCTATAACATCATATTATATTGTATATTATCATTCTATATTGTGCGTGTCATGTTGATGCATGGTATTCATTTGCCGTGTCATATCCTCAGCTACTGCGTCATGCTGCACCACGCCCTGAGATACTGAGAGCTGCTGCGTCTAAAATACTGCTTCCAGTTACCAGCAGCTTTTAAAAGTCTCAATTATTAAATGTTCTACATGTTTCATGAAACAACAACACAACGTTCTCATTATAATAATAGTCTCATTCTTCTTCTTCTGATTATTGTAACAACACAAACACAAACTTAATGAATCAGATGAAGGCATTTGCCGGACGACTTCTATTGTCGGGTTTTACCTTCACCAGGTGGAGGAAGCAATTACTGTGCATGTTGTGGGTCGGTGTGTGTGTGTGTGTGCAGCCTGTTACACTCATGTAAGTGTGGACGCTGCATTTCCTCCCGTGAGTGTGTCTCCATACATATTTGTGTCTTGCTGTGTGTGTGTGTGTCTCTCTTTGTGTCTGTGTGTGTGTGTTTCCAATAAGTCTGCAATGACTGCACCTTCAGAGGCATAAATATGTATTATTTTTTTTCCCAGCAGCCCACTGGACTGTGACCACTGCATGAATAAGAGGATAAGTGGGGACATGGTGGCAGATGAGATGCGCTCATTTCCATACGAGCTGTGAGTGTGACGCGCGGCTGCAGCGGCTTTTACAACGACATTGTTTTTCATTACAGCCAAATGAGGCAGCGTGTCGCCTTGCGCGTGTTAACAGCGTACAAACGCACAAAGCCCACTTGTAGCACTTTTATCGCACACGCTGCACAGTGTGTGCACATTCTACATATCTGGCTTTTTTTCTGTTATTTGATCTTCATGCATAAAGAGAAAATGGAATATATACTGTATATATATATATACACACATATATTTTTAAATTCTTGCTTTCCATCAATTTTTGATTTTTGAGTTTTATTTTTTTTATTTCCTTTTTTTTTGCCTTAAAAATGAGAGCAGAAATGTGGGGTGGACGTTTCCGCACCTCGGCAGCGCAGAGATTTCTGAAGCTGTCTTGTATTGTGCAGTGAGGAGCCTGGTTTATGCAGAGGAGTCCCAGGAGGAGGTGAAGTGTCTGGCTTGTGTGACTCGACATAAAAATAAAAAAAAATCCTATACTGCACCTTGTGCTGCTCCTGCATCGTCTGTCTCACTTGTTCCATTTTAAAATACTCGAAACTTGGACGCTTTCTTCACTGACATCTAAAAAAGCTCATAAAATCGGAATGTATTGTGAAGGATCGAATGGTTGTGTGTTTTTATTGAAACTTATTTGGTTTGATGGGAATAATATTTTTGGATGTATTTATTTTTAAAAACAGAATAACCAAAATAAACCTCTGAGACATGAAAGGGTTTTTTTTTTTCCGAGACGTCGGATCCAACTTGGACTCACATCAAGGCCGGCTCTGACCCGACTTTGCCAAATCAGTTATTGGCCGTGAAGCGGTCGACTCGCATTAACACACAACTCGTGTGCGCGGTTTGCGCGTTTGTGTTTGTGCGACTTTATCGCCCTCACTCCCTCAGTGGCGGCGGGCCGCGACCTTTGGCCTCATTTCTTTACATTCCTCATGTTTTGGTGTCACCATTCAACCCTATTTTGTATCTGTCGGTTGACACGCACACGCGCACACACACACACACACACTCACTGAGCAGGATGATGGCACACAGCAGGATGGCGATGAGGGCGCCGGTGCTGAGGCCCGGCGTGCTGCTCAGGGCCTCCGGGTTGCACAGCTCCATGTTGCCGTGGCGGTCGCAGGTGCACACGCGCACGGTGAGCGTGCCCGTGCTGCTCTGCATGGGGTAGTCGCCGTCGGTGATCACCACGGGGACCAGGTAGACGCTCTGCTGCAGGCGGCTGTAGCTGGCGCGGCGCGTCAGGATGTTGGCGGTGTTGTCTGAGAGGCGGGAAAAAAAATAAAAATCCCCGTGGTGTGTGAATAATAATAATAATAACAAAAAAAGACATTAGTCTCTGATTCCACCTGAGAACATCTGCTCCGATGGAGAATAAGACTAATGGAGAAAAAAAAAACCTCCTGCAGAGATGAGGTATTCTTTTATCTTTGAAAAAAAAAAAAGTTTATTCACTTTTATCGTGTAGAAAAGAGAAACTTTGAAATCAAATCAAATCGTGATGTTTATATGTATTTATGGTTTAATCACTTGAGATTTTCAGCATCTTGATAGAGGTCTGAGCCAAACACTGAATTTATTATTATTATTCTTTTACAATAGAAAAAAGGACACAATCATTTGGGAAGTCACTGGTTTAATTTGAATTTAAAACATAAACTTATTTTGTGTCTTCCTTACAACGTTTGTGTTCCTTCTGGCAGACACAAATGTCATTAAAGTTGAAGTTTAGAATAAAATACACAACTCAACGTGTAATGTGCAGCCCAGTTCAGTGTCTCTGTGTCTCCTAGGTGTCTCCTCTTTTAAAGACTCGTGGGCTGACTCGCTTCAGGTGTGTGAGTGTTAGAACACCTGCAGCTGCTCACCTGAGCACAAACCCCTCCCTCGGAAAATTAAATAAAAACAAATCTATTCAAAGAGAGTTTTTTTCTCCTTTTTGCTGCATTTAGTTTTATTTATTTTTTATTGTTGCAGCAGAGGATGATAAATCAGCGCATCTCACTCCAGCTCCAGGTATTGGAGTCAGATTAGAGGCCTGTGTGTGTGTGTGCGTGTGTGTCACTGACCCCCGTTGTCCCGGACGGTGAAGTTGCTGCGGTGCGTCCTCTCTGGAGACAGACTGAAGAAGAACTTGTGTCCCGTGGACGGCTCGTCGGCGTCCACGGCGCTGACCGTCTGGATCCGCTGAGAGGGACACACACACACACACACACACACCCATTAAATCCAAGGTTCCAGAGGAGGAAAGTGATCAGTGATGTTGTTCTGGTGACATCAATATATATTCATATGAATATGCTGTGATGTACAGACAAAATATGACGTCTTATTTGTTTCTGCCAAAATAAGTTAATAAATATTTCATTTTAACGACGACGTCAAAAATAAGTATTTTATTTCATATTAATGGGCTCAAATTTCTTATTTTTTTTTGTTTTTGACCAAACTTTTAGTAGAGCTGTGAATGTTTCACACTGACAGGTCTGATAATAATGAGGAGGTTATCCGTATACAGTCATTCCTCATTCCCAAAACACGAGTATGCACACACACACACACACTTAGTGAAGAAATAGTGATGATCAGTGATTAGGAGCAGTGGCAGCGTGTCGGAGGGCGTCATTATATCTGTCTTTTTGTTTTTTTCTTCTTCTATTTCAACCCGTGATAGTTTATTTACATGACCCTGATCGTTAAATCACGCCACATGCATGACGTGAGCGTGTTTTTATGTGCACGTGTGTGACATCTGCCTGGAAGCTCAGATTAGCTCATCAGCCACAAAAGAAGAAAGCCAAGAGGTTTCAAGGAGCACAATCAGCGCCTCACCTGTGTGTGTGTGTGTGTGTGATCTTTAATCCTTCAGATTCAGATTTTTCTGATGCATGATTCAGAGCTGAGCAAAGTGAGTCAATTAGGAAGCTGCAGCGGAATCTCATGAATTGGATCTGGTGTGTGTCAGATGTGCAACAGATTCCATGGCTGCACAAGAAAAAAAAAGTGAGGAAGAATGGAGTCGAAGAAAAAAACAAAAAAAACCCACACCCAACGGATTGAAATAAAAAAATCGAGCCCAGAACGAGTCATTCTATGATTCCACGTTCATAAAAATGAGGATTTCCAGATCACTTCCTGTCAGTGAATAAAAAAAAAAAACAACAACAGCCACCTACTA
>JAFBJU010000818.1:112597-115304 GCA_016785305.1 Colistium nudipinnis
CCATGTTTTCCCTTTTTATCCCAAACCCGCTTCATTTCAGGTCAAAACTTCACCTGACTTCAAGGAGATTTTTTTAAGCTGAAAGATTCCAAACTTTTAAATCTGACAGCAGGAGAAAAAACAAAGAAACAACCTGCTCCTCGGTGATGTGTTACACTGCGATCACAATTAGTCGAGCTGTGATTTACAGATTTATTGTTTTTTTGTGAAATAAAAGAAGAAACCAGACTTTTCTGTTCTGAGTGGCTTTTGATTTTGAACAGAAAAAAAAAGTTTTTCAGATCGTTCAATCACAGGATTGAACGATCTGAAAAAACTTTTTCAGAAAAAAAAAGACCTTTGAACAACCCAATCGTCTCATTGAGATAAGATAGTATGATTGATTACAAATCTGTGGCTTCCGTGTGATCATATACAGCTTCAGGCTCATTTCAATTTCCTGTTTTTTTTTTTTTTTTTTTCTCATTGGACAGAAAAGTTCCACTTTATTCGAACAGTGGTGTGTGCGTGTGTGTGTGTGTGCGCGGTGATCGATACGCGCCGAAGCCTGAGGAGTTTTATTCTGTAAACATCAGGAGGATTCCCAGGGCCGACAGGAGAGCCTGGTGCAGAGCATCGATAACGAAGCTGCAGCTTTCAGACAGCCCACAGACGATAATCTGAACTCTTTAACCTGCTCCATGTTTTCCCTTTTTATCCCAAACCCGCTTCATTTCAGGTCAAAACTTCACCTGACTTCAAGGAGATTTTTTTAAGCTGAAAGATTCCAAACTTTTAAATCTGACAGCAGGAGAAAAAACAAAGAAACAACCTGCTCCTCGGTGATGTGTTACACTGCGATCACAATTAGTCGAGCTGTGATTTACAGATTTATTGTTTGTTGTTTTTTTGTGAAATAAAAGAAGAAACCAGACTTTTCTGTTCTGAGTGGCTTTTGATTTTGAAGAAAAAAAAAAAAAAAGTTTTTCACATCGTTCAATCCTGTGATTGAACGATCTGAAAAACTTTTTCAGAAAAAAAAAAAAGACCTTTGAACAACCCAATCGTCTCATTGAGATAAGATAGTATGATTGATTACAAATCTGTGGCTTCCGTGTGATCATATACAGCTTCAGGCTCATTTCAATTTCATGGGCTCTTGGCTCAGATGTCGTGTTCGGACCTGATTTCCCCTCGTCTTTGTCAGCGGGACGCTTTGGGTTTGGTCCCGGGTCAGTTTGGGTGAATGTGGTTTCTCAGCTGGGACCCACTGAGCCCCGAGTTTCTCTCTAAATCATAAATGAGCTGTGTGGGTGTTGACGTGGAGTCCCCCAGGGCTCCACACTGAGAGCTTTCACCATTAAAAAATCTATGTAAAATTCAGGAGCACGGGTTCAAAACCGTGTTTCCCTTAATTCAGCCGAAGTAGCATTTATTTTCTTGAAGGTGTCTATGACCAATGTCCTCTGCTGCATAAAAATCAACGTCTATTATCCAAATAAAATCCTTTCCGTTACAACGTCTCATTGTTTCCTTAATTAAAGAAAAAAAAACATCATTTCAGGTGCTCTGAAACGTTTTTGGGCAAAATAGAAACGATGAGGCAAATCCATTTCCACTTACTTGACCATGCTGCGAGCGCCATCTGGGTCCATGGCGCTGACCGAGCCCACGGCCACGCCCACCTCGGCGTCCTCCTTCAGCTCCATCAGGTAGCTGGCCTTGCCGAAGAGGGGCGGCTCGTCCACGTCGTCCACGGCGATCCGGACCGTGGCCACCTCTTTGGATCCGGCCGACATGAAGCGAGGATCCGTCTGCGTGTTCTGGACCTGGATCTCCACCGTGTACGACGGCTTCTTCTCAAAATCCAGAGGCTGCAAGCACGACAAACGACGCTCAGGAGTATTCATACAAAATATATATATTATATGTATAAAAAAATGTTGCAGTTTAGCAAGATGCAGAAAAATGTGCAAAAAACATGCCAACTGAAACAAATCAAGGATATTATTCATTTATAATATTTTCGGTCACATTATTGATAAAATGATAAATCGCTTTGTGATATAATGTGGCAATAATGAACCACAAGCATCTTTTTACTGTATGATATTTATTCTACAGTAAAATAGCTACATTATCTAAATATTTATATTCATCATTCAAAAGGTTTGAATAATAATAATAAATAAATTGTGATAAAAAAAAGACGCTGACTGATTCAATCTGGTGACCATTTTTTTTTCTCCAAAAAGCGTCAGGAACGTCTTCTTTGTTCGAGGCCCTGCGGAGTCTCTCAGGTGGTGTCAACATGAGGGGGGAACAAAAGCTTTTTTTTCATCTAAATACCGATTGTGATCGTACATCGGTAAACACACTGGGAGTCATTTGTGAAAACTCAGCAGCATAAGGAAAAAAAAAAAAAAAAGGCGAGTGAATTGAGACTGCGGGACGTGAAGGTAAAGATGAAGATGAAGCAGAAGTTTAATTTGGTTTCTTTCATCTGCCCGGGATTTGCATATTTAACAGAAACATGCAGAAGAGACGAGGCGGCCGGGATCTGAACCAGGACTCCGGCGAGTTCTGCTGAATCAGCGGCGCTCGGCACTTCGGTTAAAAAAAAGAAAAAAGAACCAACGTGTCGTGAGAGAAAGAGCGAGATAATTAAACCCCAGACCACGGATGCAGACATTTGCATTTTTTTAGGCCGACTGTGGAATTTATTCAG
>JAFBJU010000818.1:115357-138159 GCA_016785305.1 Colistium nudipinnis
AAATATTATACATTTATAAATATATATATATATATATATTTGGAGAAAAAAAATCCATATTAAGAGATCTATAATCATTATATTTGCTAATACTTCTCAGACGAGGACATTTTTTTTTATTCAGTGAAACTGGGACCCATTCCAAACTTGTGCAGATGATCCCTTAGTTAGAGTTAGAAGAATACCCTAGAATCTGGATTTTTCCACATGCTAATGAAGCATAATTTTAAATTCAGACTTGTGAGAGCCGTGTGTGAAGGTGTGATTCAGCCAATCACCTTGCTCACGGTGATCACGCCTTCCTGCGTGTTCTTGTCCGTGAAGATCTCAAACACGTCCATTCCGTCTCCGCTGACGATGGTGAAGAACATCTCGGCGTTCCGGCCCGTGTCTCTGTCCGTGGCCTGGATCCTCCCCACCGGGCTGCCCGACTTAAACGACTCGGGGACTCTGAACTGGTAAATACCTGAAAAACCACAGAAACGCACAAAGACTTCCTGTTAATGAACCGAGGACGTGTCACACTTATAGAATTATAATGGTTGAAACAAATCACAGCAACTTTTTCTCAGTTTTTTCTTGCGTCAATCAATCAGTGCATTGATTGAATATTTCACATTAGATTTTTTTTTATTTTAAGGTATTATAGTTATTGAACAGGCAGAGACTTTTATTATAATCTTTAATTAATAGTCTCAGTTAATGAGAGGTTTTCTTATCGCGTGCTGACGGATGGAGACCATTCGAATATATTTTTATTTTTTTACTATTTACTCCTTTTCTTTGAGCCTTTTCAGATTTTATACGTATTCTGTACTACACTATCTTATCGTGTCATTTATTCACTTCCCTTGTATTTGCTTATTGTGACCTCTTAATCCTCCAAAATCATTTAATCCCTCTCAAGGTTTTCTGTTTTCTGTCTTGTTTGTTTCTCTCTCTCTCCACTTAAGCTTCTGTTTGTGATTCTTGTCTAATTTGGCCCAGTGAGGCTCTTATCATAAGATAAAATTTTAAAAAATCCTCACGGTCACACCTGAGAAATTCAGGAGACAACAACAGGGAGTATTGATAAAAAAAAAAAAAAAAGTGGTACGGTGTGAGTCAGTGATGCTGAGGAGGATAACGATAGACTTTGTGAACTCCGGCAAAAACAATCAAGAAAGTTTGTATGTATATATGAATGAATAAATAAATAAACAATAAATCTAACAAATAAAACAAACAAACAAACAAATAGATAAACAAACAAACACACAAATAAATAAATATAATATATAAATAAACAAACAAACACACAAATAAATAAATATAATATATAAATAAACAAACAAACACACAAATAAATAAATATGATATATAAATAAACAAACAAATAAATAACATTTTATAACATGTCGTCATAAAGTTAGTGAGACAGCAAGCACTAAAATAAATATTCACCGTAAAAAGATATAAAACAACCGAAATTCTGATGGAAGACAGGACGGATTGTCGCGCGCGTCATGCGTGTGACGTTTGTGATTCCCTTCCTTTGTTCTCTGGAACACGGTTCACGACTTACTGCGCGTGTAACCATCAGGGTTCGTCTCCCGGACGTCTCCACTTTAAAAACTCTCCACACAGTAACGCACCTAAACGGATGCAAATGGGATGTGACTGTGCGACATGAACCCGAGGCGGTTTATAATCAGGATACGAATGTGTGTGTGTGTGTGTGATCCAGTGGTGTGTATAAAGCACTTGAGTGAGTAATTATACGCCACTGAGACACAGCAGGTGTCACACACTCTGGCAGCCAGACAGTCGCCCCTGTTTGGGTGTATGAAAGTGTTGTGTGTGTGTGTGCGTGTGCAGACAGAATCAGATACACACACTGGCCAAATCAGCGGCTGCACGGGGAGGGACGTGAACGTTTAAAATGTTTAAACCGACTATGAAAGCTGACCAGATGTTGTAAAATGTTCGTTCGCTCATTCATCACCTGTAAGAGCCACATTTTATCTCAGGAACGAATCTCTGCCGTGCACGACTGACGGTGACAGATGATGCGATTTATTTATAAATATACTTTTAAATATACTCAAAAGTGAAAGTACTTATTTTTTAATTTTTTTATAAAATCTTATTTGCTTCTTTGTTCAAAACTGATTTGAGCTGAGGCCAGATGAAATGTCGATGTCACACACGAACACACAAACACACACACACACACACACCTCCCCATCACGCACACTCACACACGCACGCACACACGCACACACGCACACAGCCATAAGCAATTTCCCTTCTGTTATTCCAGGAGCTTTGGTTGTGTGTCTGTGTGTGTAACACTGAGACAAACAAGTGTGAGTCTGGAGGAACCCTGAAGAGAGCCAGAGCCCTTTTCTTTCTGGCTGATTGGAGATTGTGTCGCCTCCCGGCTCCGACACGACAAACACTGATTGGAGTCATGATGTGAAATGAATTGACATGTGTGTGTGTGTGTGTGTGTGCGTGTCTGTGTGTGTTCTACCTTTGTGAAGTTTCTGACCTTCAGATTGAGGACAGGGCTTTGGGTTATCACACAGTAAATATACAGCATCGCATTCGGCAATCAATGGCCCTGATAGAAACACAGTGTGTGTGTGTGTGTGTGTGTGTGTGTGTGTGTGTGTGTGTGTGTGTGCGGTGACTCAGACAGAATGATAATGCCACATGCAATCTGTGCAGCAGCTCCTCAGTGGGTCGGGGAGGAAGAAGGGGGGGGCGGTGGATCGCTGTGATTGACCGAGGTGCAGATAGAGAGACAAAGAGAAACCAATTACAGAGAGAGAGAGAGAGAGAGAGAGAGAGAGAGAGAGAGAGAGAGAGAGAGAGAGAGAGAGAGAGAGAGAGAGAGAGAGAGAGACGGAGAGAGACGGAGAGATCCATAGAACCAAGAGGAGGACGGATTAGAGTACGCAGCAACACTTCACGGCTTTTACAATACTACAGTCACTGGGGCAACGCTGGTGGACACACACACACAAACGCACACACACGGGCACACAGACACGAGCACACACACACGCACACACACACACACACGCACGCACACGCACGCACACGCACGCACACACACGGGCACACAGACACGAGCACACACACACACACACACAGGCACACAGACACGAGCACACACACACACACAGGCACACAGACACGGGCACACACGCACACACATACGCACGCACACACACACACAGAAATGACCACATGCAGCCTCTTGATGAGCTGCCATATCTGCAGCAGCTGTTGCCGCGTTCAAACTTCAGCTGTTCTAAAGCTTCTACAGACATGAGATTAAACTGAGCAGAACCACACACACACACACACGCACACAAACACACACGCCGCCTTGACGTCTCATTTCAGAGAGGACGCAACGCATCATTTTGTTGACGTTGGATTAAAAAGAGGCTTGTTCTGCATCTCAGTTTATGGAGCAACATTAATTAAGAAGAAGAAGAAGAAAATTGGAACATCTGTATGGAGCATCTGTCCAGGACACACTCCGAGTGATGATGAGGAAGTCAACAAGGTATTTTAACCAAACAAATCTGAGATCTGTCATCTGTGGTGGTTTGATTTAATCCTTAAAAAAAGTTTTATTTAATTCAGCGTATCATGTGACTTATCCACTGAAATAAAAATAAAAACCTATAAAAACATACTCCTAACATTAAAAATGTAGGGACCGGCCCGGAGGCCCCTGTCGCTCCAGGATATATTGGACTATTTATGGGGAATAATCCCCGCGGGACCCCTTAGGGACCCCTGTGGGACCCCTCGGCCCCTGTCCTGTGCTGAACGGTGACATTTAAAAAAATTCAGCCATGACATTTATTTTTTATTTTATTTTTCAACAGACACGGAGCTCGTGTTTTGCTCGGGGCGATCCGCAGAAATACGTTCCAGGGGATATTTCATCAAAATATCATAATATTCAATATTTCTTCAGGCCATTTTAGTTTCACTCAAACTTGTTAATCCCAAATTTAGTAAAAACCTGTAGATTCATTTCAGACGACTACATTTGACTCATCTGCTCTCACGCTTTCAGTAATAAACTTGTCTGTAAACTCATTTATTTATGAGCTGACCACCATGGGTCTATTGCCATGGCAACCAGGGCCAGAATGAATATTCTGATAATGATTTGTATTATTTAATATTTATGGTATATGGTTATGGTAAATATATATATTTCATATTTTTTTTCTCTCCAGTCTCCTGAGGTAATGCGTCAGACATGAAGTCGAAGGGACCGACCAATCACAGCTGAGCTCTGGTCACGCGACCAGGGACATGAGAAAAAATGAAAATGTCGGCTCGACCTTTTACTGCAGATTTAAGGTCGTGATACTTTGACCTTTGACTGTTTTTTTTGTTTTTTTTTATGCACCTTAAAGATCACTGCATTCCTTCAATCCCGGATTTTCATCTGCTTTACTTTATATTTATACTTTTTGAGCAGAAAAGTAAAAGTGAAAGTATCGAATAATTAACCCTTAACTGGTGATATTTTGGGGATAATTGCAGATATGCTTCCAAACTCAGTAAGAAATGGGACAAATGTTTAGAATCACCAATTTAAACGGATATAAACCCGCTGACACATTTCCGCCTTTTTTTCTAGAGCTTCGCGGTCACGCGTGTTACTTTGGCCATACGTGTGCGACGCGGCGCAGACTTACTCTGAGTGAAGCGCGGCGGGTTGTCGTTGACGTCGGTGAGGCTGATGTTGACCACCGTGGTCCCGGTGAGACCCCCCCGCTGCCCGGCCATGTCTTTGGCTTCGATCACCACCTGGTAATGTTCCCGCTGCTCCCGGTCCATGTCCCCGGGACCCAGGGCCGTCCGGATCACGCCTGAACACAAAAAGCAACCAGCACATTAAAACAACAATAGCTTAAAAATGCGTTTTGTTTTGCTTTGGATAAATTGCGGTGCTTTTCTATTAGCATTTGCGTCCCCCAATGTAAAGTCTGAATTTGGTCTTAATTGTCCTCGGAGAAACGAGCGAGCTGGACAAAGCCCGGAGTTCAGCGAGCGACGACCCATAACCGACGGCTGACTAATTACATGGCTTCGTTAATTACAGCTGAATATTCAGGACGGGTCCGCGTCTCACTTGAAAACCCTTACGGTCCTCATAAAATCTATAAACTATTTCTGCTCCAGGATTCCCTGGCCGGACTGACACAGGGGAGATTGAAAGGAAACGATGCGTGCGCGCGGTTTGCGGTGGAATTTGAGCTAATTGAAAAGCGCCATGTTTAATGAACATGGGCTCTTCTTCTCCTTCTTCTTGCTCTGGCTGTTTCACTGTTTTGGAAGAAGTTACTGTGACATCACAGTGATGAGATTTTTTTTTTATTTTGGCGAGCTCACGGGGGAACCTTCCTCTCCGCGCGTTAGCGAAGGCGTTCTATCATGGCGGCGCAATCCACAGGCGGCGTTAATCTGAGCGCGGCCCCCGACGCGTCTATTTGTCAGAAACAAACAGATGAGCGGGGGGAGGGAGATAATGGCTGAGTTTTTTTTTTTACAGAGGAACGAGATGAGAGCAGTGAAGGGGCCATTTTCTCTTTCTTTTTTCCCGTGTGAGGATAAATGAAAGTGAAATGCAAACTGTGCATTTAGTTTTCATTGCTAGTTTTAGTTCTTACTCGTAAAAAAAGAAAAAAAAAAAAAAGAAGAAGAAGGATTCAAAACCAGCTGGAAACGACATGCAGCATCGACACCTCTTTTTCTCCTCTCTTTTTTTTATTGTAGCACCTGCTTTTTTTTCTTTTTTGTCATGCTTTGTGACGCTATGAGAAAAGACGCTTTGCCTTGGTTCCAAACATCTGAGGATCCTCCGGGGACAGGTGGGTCTCCCCACCTGACCGGAGTCAGATATCAGGTGAATCTCTGAGTCCCTTCAGCCTTATTTGATCCAAAAAATGTGGTCAAAAAAAAAGCCAAACTGACATTTCCTAAAATCCTGCTGCTATTTCGCATTAAAATGAAGAATTTGAACGTTTTTCACAGGGCGATCATTTGCCCCGAGGTATTCAGCTATTTTTTAAAATAATAAAATACAGTTTAGAATGTATAAACCCAGGGACCGGATTTGGACGCGCACCTGTGTTGGGGTCCACGGAGAAGTACGGGTGTCCGTGGCTGATGCTGTAAACCAGTTTTGCGCTGCTCCCGTACATGCTGTCATCGGCGTCAGTCGCCGTCACCTGGATGACGGACGTACCTGAGGGAAAAAAGATGCACAGTGTTATTTTAGATCAGGGCTGGGCAACTGGAGGCCCGCGGGGCCACATGCGGCCCCCCGCGCTTAGTTTGTGCGGCCCGCTGCGAGTCAATTTACAAAAATCAATTCAATGATTTGGTTTCACAGTTGTAATGAAGCATAAAATACAATAACATAAAATAAAATAAAAATTAAATTAGATAACATAACATAAAATAAAAATAAAATAACATTACATTAAATAAAAAAAAAATGCAATTAAATTAAATTTAATTAAATCAAATGTAATAAAAATTTAATAAAATAAAAATAAAATAACATAAAATAACATAAAATAACATAACATAACATAACATAACATAACATTACATAAAATAATATAAAAATTAAATAAAATATTAATTAAATAAAATGTAACAAAAATAAAATAAAATTATATAAAAATTAAATAAAATGAAAGGAAAGGAAATGAAATGAAGCAGCCTCACCGATGTCGGACCTCTCGGGCACGCTGCCGGTGTAGACCTCTTTGGCGAAGTGCGGCTCGTTATCGTTGATGTCGTGGAGTTTGACGGTGAACTCGGTCTCGGGCTCCAGCTTCTGACCCGTGTGCTTGTTGACCACCGTGGCTTTGAGGATATAAAAAGACTTCTCCTCGCGGTCCAGACGGCGGGTGGCGTGCAGGTCGCCGTTGTTCTCGTCGATGACGAAGGCGGTGCCGGCGCCCTCGCCCGACAGGATGTACTTGATGAGGCCGTTGCCGTGGTCCTGGTCCGACTGGAGCTGCACACACACACACACGCACATCATCAACTCAGGGATTGTTTTATACCTCAATGACACCACAAATTACAAAGACTCTTGTTCTGCAACATCTGAATGGATTTTTTTTCAGTTTCTACATTTTCCATCGTTTCCAGGGAACGTCATTTATAAAAAGGTAATTATACAAGCCAGGTTCTGATGAGGATGCAAGTGACATTTACAGCCCCTGACCCTCCAGCATCCAGACAACGACAAACATCTTGATACTTTAAATGTCCCAGTGATGAGTTCATTGACCTGCTGTCTAAAATAATCACAAGCAAATGTGGATTCATCCACTGCTGGAAATAGTCCCCAAAAAAGCGCTGGACTTTTTCATAGGCGGATAATAACCTTATGGAATATAATGAGCTGTATCCTGTTGTGACGAGACTCGTACCAGTACGGAAATGAGAAAGATATAACTTTAGAAGTATTTATTCATTCACTGGCGAGTTGTTTGTGATTATTGTAGTTTCTCAGTGGAGAGAAAAAAAATCAATAAAATGAATCAATGCTCAGTTTCCTCTGTGACATCTTATTTGACGTATGGACCAACCTCACACACAAATGGACACGAGCACACACACACACACTCGCACGCACGAACACACACTCGGACACCAACACACACACATACATACGAACACACACACACACCCAAACACACACACGAACACACACACACACCCAAACACACACCCAAACACACACACAAACACACACACATACATACGAACACACACACACACCCAAACACACACACGAACACACACACACATCAATAAAATGAATCAATGCTCAGTTTCCTCTGTGACATCTTATTTGACGTATGGACCAACCTCACACACAAATGGACACGAGCACACACACACACACTCGCACGCACAAACACACACTCGGACACCAACACACACACATACATACGAACACACACACACACACCCAAACACACACACGAACACACACACACATACACAGACACACACACACACACATACGAACACACACACACCCAAACACACACACGAACACACCCAAACACACACACACACACACAGAGACACACAGACACACACACACACATACAAACACACACACACACCCAAACACACACACGAACACACACACACACAGACACACACACACACAGACACACACACACACATACGAACACACACACACACCCAAACACACACACACATACAGACACACACATACAGACACACATACGAACACACACACACACACACAAACACACACACGAACACACACAGACACACACACAAACACACGCAAACACAGACACACACACACACAGACAGACCCACACACACAGACAGACACACACCCAAACACACACACCTACACACAGACACACACACACACATACGAACACACACACACACCCAAACACACACACGAACACACACACACACACAGACACACACACATACGAACACTGTTTTAAGCATAAACAGGAAGGGGGGTCAAACAAGAGGACGGACCAGCCGGAGGACGCTGGCGGCGGGAGAAATCTAAAAGAAGACGAAGCAAAGCCAGAAGAAGAAAGAAAGAGTGGTTCTCAGATTGTGCAACAAAACAAGTTGTGAAGCCGCGAGCTACACAAAGTCAGAGTTGGTGTTTCGCCTGAAGGAGAAAAACACAAAAAAAAAAACATCTATCGGATCTGCAGCTTTTAACTCTCACACCTGCCGCTCTCGTCTTTGTCTCCGTCTGTCCACCTTCAGGTTTTCACTCTTCACCTTTCATCCCTTCATTCCCGACTCACTGCTGCAGGCCAGCTGTGTGTGTGTGTGAGATACAGCAAGCGGTGACAGAAAAAAAAAGATCTTCACGCCTGAACCGTAAAAGGAGTTTTCGTTATCTGCACAATCAGCATCAAGGAGAGCTTCTATTTGGATTCCCTGCACTTCATTATGAGACTAACTGTGTTACACAAAGAGTAAAGTGAGCCCCCCCGCCCCCCCCACGCCACACACACACACAGCAGCCAATAAGTCAATGGCTGTGTCGGCCTGGCTTTCAAATCTCACTTTCTCACCCCACACCAAGGTTCATTGGTGTGAAAGCAAGAGTGCTGACTCACGGCCTCTTCTTCTTCTTCTTCCTCTTCAGGAAACAATTTAAATAAATAAATAAAGAAATCCAAATCTGCAGACTGGGCCTGTTGGGAGATTTGCTGGCTTGTCAATGAGAGGATTTTCTCTTTCAAGCTAATATCTTTGTCCTCACAGAAGTCCTGCGCCAGTGTAAAAAAAAAAAAAAAAATCCAAGGTCTGCTCATTGATGGGAATACAATGCAGGGAGTCTCTGAAGGGAAGCTAAATTCTCCCCACAAACACACGACGCACACGACGCACAATCTGCTGGGCCACAATGTCTCAGTCTGTTCCTTCTTCCTCTTTCTGAGCCTCCCATGTTTGCTCCTTAACGTTCTGAATCTTCTTCTCCTGTCACTGATTAACCCCCACTAAATATCACATAAATCAGAGGATGTAGTAGCTAATGCAAAAAAAGAAACTTTTACTACAGTGAAGCCTTAAAGAGGCAGGAGAGAGGAGTCCTTCTGCGGAGATGTTTTGAAGGCCCCGAGGGGGGGACTCATTAGGATCCGGGTTGCCAGGGTGTGAGGCGTCCGGCTGTATTTTTAGAGTAGATTTTACAGCTGATCAGCTCAGAGGTAAACTAATCTGTCCTGCTGCAGATTCCGGATGGACCAAAATGTCCAGACGACGGAAGTCCCAACGTTTTCTAACCCGGAAAAAGAGTTTTTTCTATGTTGATGGCGCAGAGTTGAGTTTTAATCTCGAGACTCTGCACAGTTTTTGAGAGTTTGAGGTCCGCAGGTTCGGTTTCTGCACCGACATCTCATTTCTGCCGAACGAGGTTCTTCGGGCGCGAACATCGTTGAATCATCAGCAAACCCGAGTAAAAGAAGTTGTAGTTTGTGCCTAATGAATAAGGCAGAGGAGCTGATTCATTAACCATGCAGCAGCTTTGTGTTCCTGGAGAGTGGTGCAGGAGTGATCAGAGAAGACAGAAGCTCATCTGCTGAGCCTTTTATTTTTCCTGCTCCTCCACAGTGGACGCCTCACCTCCAGAGCGAGGAAAGTGTTTTTTTTTTTAATCTGCTCTTGGACTCTGACGGTGATGAGAGCGACAGGAGGATTCACGGAGGCTGTCACTCAGATTCAGGTTCATCACTCACACGCTGGATTTATACGTCCTGATGTGTCACACCATCTCTGACCTTCAAACTTCCTGTTTGACAGCCGCCTCAGAGACTCACGTTTGTCTACGTTATTTTTTATTTTTTTGGTAATTGTTTTATATTTCTGCTGAACCTGGGTTTACTGTGCGTGGACTAAAATCCCGAAAACCTGGGATTAGGGATTCATTTAGTATAATGCAACGTTCAGATGATCCAGGAAAGAAGCAGGTTTACAATTTCATTTCATTTCATTTTTCAGAAATATTCAAAGAATTGCAAAAAAAATCGTATTATATATATAAAAAAAATCTTTGGTTACACCAAGGCAGAAATAGGATCACGACAATGGATAAATCCATAATCATTCTATGTCTATCACTTCCTGCTGCCAGCAGCCACTCACACAGAGTTTACATGTGGACTGAATGAGGAAGTGTGATGTCGGAGTGGTTCAGGAAAAAAAAAACAGCTTTGTCTCGCTCTCTGAGTTTAAGATGTGAGTCACTGGACCTGAATAAAATATTCACTACCAAATGGTGAATTTACAGCTCCAGGCGTCCGACTGTGATAAAAGTCTGTGGCGGTTGTTTTGATATCTGATGTGGCACAGAAGCTGGAGAAAAAAAAAATAAAAAAATGAGCTTGTTTACTTGTGAAATGTCGCTGTCACCACGAAGGTCTGTTCCAAAACCTGTATTTTCAATTATGCCGTACGTTACAGTACAGTGACAAACGGCAACAACACCAGAATGACCACCCCTGACAATATATGTACTATGTGTCTGACACACGTGTCTGCAGGCACATGTATGTAGCGAGAAGGGATTTAATAAAAAAAAAGTGGTGTCCATAGACATATCAGGTGAGGGAACAGCGACTCTGACCTTTGAACTTTTACCACCAAAATTAAAAATTTCACAGCATTTTTGCGTCGAGTTTTTGGCCTGAACTTTTTCATTATTATTATGATTATGATGATGATGATGAGTATTATTATTGTTATTATTATTTGTAATAATAATAATAATAATAATACTAATAATACATTATTATTGTTATTATTCTTTTTTGTATAATAATAATAAAAATTATAATAATAATTATTATTATAATAATTATGATGATGACGATGATGACGATGATGACGATGATGATGATGATGATGATGATGATGATGATGATGATGATGATGATGTTTAATGAGTCACTTTTCATATGTAAATCCTCCCCTCTGGTACTTCTTAAGGATTTAGGTTTGTTTAAACTGACTTTATTAGCAGTGTCCAAAAAAACCTTCTTCAGCATTGAGGCCCAGACCTGAATTAAACAAACAGAGATTAAAGCAGAGAATAATGGTTTTAATAAAGTCTGTGCTGAGGCTGGACTCTCTGTTCTGGTGCATGATGGGTGACTCTGGGAACAACTCGACCACGGTGAAAGAGAGAGAGAGGGAGCCTGCACGGCTCCGATGCGACGGAGGGGATAATTAGACTCTTCTACGCTCGCACCACTTTTCAAAGGCTGCAAAAAAAAAAAAAAAAAAAAAGCTATTTTTTCCCCCCCAGGTTCTTCCTGGCTCACTGCTGATAACTCCCCCGCCCCCCACTTAACCACCAAGCTTTTGTTTCTGTGGAGAAACTAAACTTCACCAAAATCACTGCGTCTCATCTGTTGCCCCTAGCAACCGCTAACGAGGGCGTTTACATTTGGAGCCAATGGGATGTCTTCGGGAACCAACAGAACACTACACGGTGATGTCCGAACGGTTCTTTAAACAGGATCTTGACTTCCCGTCTCGCCCTCTGACTCAGATTTACATTTCTTTGTCAGTATTCTTTTTAGGTCACGAGCGACCTGCAGAGCGAGAGAGGTCAACGGCGATAACGCCGCTCGTCCGGCGTTTTTCATTTCCTTTTTGCGCCAAAGTCTCCAAGTTCATTTGACATTCACTTTTTAACCCCACGATTTAAAACTGAGAAACTCCAGAGGAAAAGAGAGAAAGGTCGTTCTCACGCCGCCTCGTTCGCACGGAGCAGAGCAAGCGGCGTGTTGGAATAATTCCTTGCGACTGGCTGCTGCAGTGCAGGTGTGTCTCCTCCAAATCCAACAAATCGCACATCATATCAAATCAGTGTCATGTGTTCTCTCAGCAGCTGGGTTTCAAACTCTGCCGTCTGGCAGCGTGGACTCAGAGCACCATGAAAATAACCTACATTTCATTTTAGAGCGTCTCTGGGAAAATGGAGCCACCAAGATGGGTCTGTCGGAAAGGATTATACGGGGTTCACGTGTATATCCAGGCGAAACCAGAAACCATCCTTTTTTATAATATAGAGATATTGAATAAGAATGATAAGAATGATAATAATAATAATAATAATAATAATAATAATAATAATAATAATAATAATAATAATAATAATAATAATAATAATAATAATAATAACAATAATAATAATAACAATAACAATAACAATAACAATAACAATAATAATAATAATAATAATTATTATTGTTATTATTATTATTAATATAATTATCTGCCTGACAGGAGCAATGTCACGTGGCTGAATGCTACTCAGTAAGTGGGCAACGATTACATTTTTTAATCGCGATTTATTTGTTGCGATTAATCGCGATTTATTCAAACCCACTAAGAACGGCGCTAGTCATCTGACTGCACAGCTCGTCCTTGCTTTAAAGTTTATTTGCCCGAGGACTTCTCACTTGATGACTTCCCCTCTTTTTGCAAAGTGAACAATTTGTTCAATTTGATGTCTTCCTGCGAATCCATTCTCCATTCTCGGAATCTTTTTGTCTTCCTGCAGCCGACTCTCGTTTTTTTTTTTTTACTCTGCCCGTCCTCAAATGTTTCTCTGTAAATCTTCCTGCACTTCTCTCTCTCTCTCTCTCTCTGATCCGTCGGTCTGCAGAGCCGCAACACCTCCGTGCTTCTACCTAACACCAGCTGACGAAGCCTGCGGACATTTTAGCGCAGAGTGGAGCTCTCCGGGTCCCACCAGGCCGCCGCCCACCATCATATCCACTCTGACAACAGAACCGCGTTGATACGCCACCACGTAAAGAACGTTTTTTTTTTCCCTCCTCACTGTGGTATAAGCTCCACAGGGTTACACTCGTCTACCCAGACATTCTAAGAGACCATTTCCTCAGACGGCTGCGGGACCCCAATACGAGTTATTCCATGTCCTAAAAAAAAATCATCAAAAGCTGCGTTTTATAAACAAAGGATGCTGCGTTATATTTTAATGAGATAAAGACGTTGAGTGGATTCGATTAAAAGTTGCAATTGAGCTAAAGGGGTTCAATTGTCGGATAAGCGGAGGAAGATGGATGGATGGATGGATGGGTTCAATTGTAGAAGCTGTTGGTGAATCCACAGATGCTGTTTTATTTTGGAGCTGATGTGAGAGCGTTTTTTTTTTCCACAAACATCCACAGGGGGCTGAGGTCTCCAACGGGGGCCGACAACACGTCGGAGCTCGTGCGCTTCTTCAGACGCGTCTTTAAATCATTCTTGGCAGCAGAAGCACAACTTTTAAAAAATGTTTTATTACATTTTTTTTTTTGGCAATTTTGCAACTGATAATAATGAAAGAATCGCAGCGGGTCAAAGTTGAAACAGGAAGTCGCCGGGTAAACTGGATGATTTTTTTTTTTTTTTTGACAAAACCAGTATTGAACTGGAAAGGCCCAATCCCATCAATGTCTCACAGCAGTTACACACAACTACACAAGGGATGTCCTGGATTCCAGGATTAGGATTGGTGTTCACCCACGTGTTGTTGTTTTTTTTGTGCATATACAGTGACACATCAATGCTATGTTATTATTACAGATAAATATTCCGCACACGTCGCCAGAGGTAAAAAACGCGGCCGCTTATCTGACCCGGCGCAGTGAACGAGGCCTCGTTCGCCTCCATCGCACCCAGCTCTCGTTTGTTTCAAAGCGGACTTTGTTGTGTTTTTTTGTTTTTTTTTTCCCTCGGCGCCTTCAGACGTCAGACTTCACACGCGGCAGCAGCAGCAGCAGCTCAACACCTCGCGGCGTCTGGCTGCTGATCAAACAGCAGCAAAAATCAACACAACAATAATCACCGTGTTGGAAACTTCACTAATGGGCCCAGAATCTCCTCCAGATAACAAAGCGGAGCTCACGTTCCACTGCACAAGGTAAGTGAACATTACACACCTCGTTACCGTGACGATAATACATCATCAAAGGGCATGTTTCATGCACGGCGTGAGCGAGGGCCTCCGCCATGAATGAATGGATGAAACCTTCCTTTGCCCCCAGAGGATTCTTCAGCAGCACGGATTTGATACATTTCTTTTGCATGAGGCGGCCTGTGGTCACTGTGCGTTTTTTACGGGCGTCTGGTACTTATCCTAAGAATGATACAAATCCTGAGACACAGACGAAGCAAAGCAAAAAAAAACAACACAACCACTTTCTCCATCGGTATGGAAAATATATGCAAAAAGTACTTTTCTTGAAATAATGTAAATCTGCTGGTGTGGAAAAAAACAAAAAAAACCCCGAAACAAACTGAAAAAGCAGCGCCGAGTCTCTCAGACCCCGTGTCCTGAAGCTTCTGAATTTTTCATGTTTCTCCTCATTTATTTCAGAGCCTGTTTGGTCAAAGAGAAGAAGAACACACGGCCGGGCCTCAGATGCTGCCTCTGCAAGAACTGATCCACTTTAAACCCCTTCTCCACTTCACTAACTTAATAAACCTCCAACCTAAGGTGCATCCACGCACACACACACACACACGCGCGCGCGGGCGTGCACACGCACGTCTAAACTCGCAAAAAAAGAAGAGAATCTTCTTTCCCTCTTCGTCCAACGTGGCGGTTTGTCAAAAATAAAGTGGAGGTGGTTTCCAGTTCGATTTCCATACGTATTGATCTTATCGACTTTTGACATCATTAGCATAAAAGCAACTCTTTCAAAAGTTTTTTATAATAGGAAAAAAAAGAAAAAAAAGTCATGGCAGCGATTAACTAATTAATGAATTGATTAATAATGTGTTTAAAATGAAAAACATCACAAACTAAATATACACATATATATATATATGTAAATATATACTATAAAAATATAAATAAATATAAATAAATATTGATATAGTACTGCCATCACGTGCAAACATCCACTTCCTGTCTTTTAGCCATTTTCTGCAGGTCAGCCTCCGTCTGGAGGCCAAAATCTGTGTCTGTCAATCAACATTTCAAACTACAACAACGGATCGTATCGATATAAATACAATGACACATCCAATTTTGTTTCTACTTATCCTAACAGCCTCAAATGAGGCTGCACACTAAGGGCCAACACCCATCAGTTTGTTTTTACATGTAACTCTGGATACAAAAACACCTGAAGCACCTGTGTCCCAACCTGAAACGGCGCTGCTCGTGATTAACGTCAGCGGAGGTCATTCGTTAAGCCTCTGAGGTCATCAGCAGAAGGCGTGCAGTGATTTCTTGGCATCCATTCAAATGAAAACGGAGAAATCCGGCTCTTACCTTTCCGATGTACTGGTAGTCACTTCCTGTGTACTCCTCCTGCAGGATGAACTGGTTCCACATCCATCCTCGCCTCACTCTCCTGAGCGGCGCCTCCGTCCTGCGTCCGCCCAGAGACAGCGCCTCCAGGGCGGCGCCCAGACACAGCCAGGCCACGCCCACTAACATAGTCCTCATTGTGTGTGTGTGGAGTGGGGGGGGGGCAGCTACAGCTCACCAACGATTTATGTCGATTGACGGCTTTCCAGTCATAGTCCGTCAGAGGAAGGAGCTGCAAGAGACGCAGAGACACACAGGGATTATAAATATATGCAAATGAAACAAACAAAAACATCTCTCAAACAATTTCATCAATCTGAAATGACCCCGGCTGACCTCTGCTGTCACCCACAGGAGCGTCTCCAGAAATAACACCAGCCGCGAACCCCATTTCTGGATTCATTCATTTTTACGCTTAATTTTTTTACGGCCTTAATCCTCGTTAGTCTAATGTTCTGACGCCAACAGACCAATAATCAGTGATAAATATTAAAATATCAATATTAATATCTCTCCTGTGTTGTTCCGGACTTTAAATGAAAAACAGATTTCCCTCGCAGATCCGATTTGTCCACTGACTTCCTGGTTGCAGCAGTCTCAAAAAAAAAAAAAAAACAACCGCTCCAAATCTTGGCTTTGTGCACTTAAAAACTGCAGCCGATCAATAAATCCATAGGCATTCATGTCAGAGGATACGGGAGAAACTCTTACACAGCAATTACAGCAGTGAAAGGAAATGTGCTTTTATCCTCCCACACGGAGCTCGGTCAGAGTCTGCAACAATTATTTGGGATTTTTTTTGTCTGCACCTTTTTCCCTTTCAAAATAAAATCGCTTTCCTTGGCACCATTTTTTTTATTTGGGCACCCAGCACAGCCACCAATGGCTGAGAGGCGGACCGCCGCCGTCGCTTCCCGGATCCAGCACTAGGGGGCAACGGTGAGTTGACGGCTTCACCACACCCAATCCGATTAAGGCGGAATCCAAAACTATTTGAGGAAAGTCCGTGACCGGACACACACGCTCCCACCCTGACGACTTTTAGAAGAAAAAAAAAAAAGAGGCCCGGTTGCTCGTTCTCTCCCCGTCTCTCGCCCTTCCTGGTCTCCGCCTCGCTTTCGTCCCATTAGCTCGGTGCTTTATGGAACAGGCTTTAATTCAATCAGATGGAAAACACACAGGAGACTAATTGATTCTGGCCGGGCGCCCTTCGCTCCGTCTCTAACGAGCCGGCCCACTTCCAAGCCCAGCGTCGCCTTCAAGTGCTCTGGAGCGCCAGGGGATTTCCCAGCATTCACCCGGCGTTGAGTAAAGCGCGGCGTAAAGCAGCCGCCCTGCCGGCGCACGTTTGGTCCCATAAGAAAAAAAGAAATCACTGCAGTGTGTGGAACGTGCGGATAATCCCTTTCCCGTGGTTTATGGGCGCAATCAGTGCGTCTCAAACGGCCAACCACAACGTTCCTCTCTTTTTCCAATATCCTACACCTTTGTGCGTTCATTTTTCAGCCGACAAACAACACGCCCAAGCATCTGCGTCGTCTGGAATGAAAAAAAAAAGCCATGATGTAGAGTCTCTGTGATTTCTTCACATTATTCGCACAAGAGAAGAATGCGCATATGGGCTTTTATAATTCCTGCTGTCCCCGCTCGTTCAGGTGGTTTTCGGTTCATTTTAGAGTGGTGTGAAAAAAACACACAAAAAAAAAACCCCACGATTGGATTTGAAGTGGCGACAATCAATCACGCCGTTACCATCTTCTGTGTGCGGCGGGATGAGAGGCCTCAGAAATGACTGGTGCTTAAACCCAGCTGGAGGGAGAGATTGATGGAGGGGTGCGGCCCCTCCCCCCCAGGCTAACCGTGAACCAATCGGCTTCACGCATTGGAAAAACTCTCCACGCCATATTTCCAGAGAAGCTCATGTGCGTTGACATGGCGGCGCTGAGCAAATATCGGCGGCGCTCTGGGCGCATTTTTTGGGGTTCAAACCCGCCGGCGCTGGAATCCTCCCCTCCATCTGCTCCAGATGGATTTCATGAACAAATGCCGCACGGACTCACCGCAAACGCATCGGGAGGAGACCCGCCTGATTGGTCCAGCTGAGATTGCAGAAGAAAAGGCCAGCGCTCAACCGTTTGAAAGATAAAACAGGAAAATAAAAAGGAAATATAAACTGAGCTGAAATCTCTGACGACATTTGCAAGATCGTTTTGTTTATGTTTTTTTTATTCCGCCTCAGGCTGTGGTTTGGAGTATTACCACATATGGTCCCTTTCACTAATGAATCACCAGCCTGATATTAGACCTTATATTGCGCGCGGTGGGTTTATCGTTTTTTTTTTTTTAAACGCTCACGTTTTCAAAATCCTGACTTTTGAAATGTTCCGAAAAATGTGAATGGCGGCAGGATCTGCTGCAGTTTCGCGGCCGGATCCACTTCTTCACAAATGTTTCCCATTTCAGAGAGAAATTCCCGATTTTTCCAGCCAAGTGAAACCAAACAGGAAGTGGACACGGCTTTTTTTTTTTTCCCGCCACTTTAAATGGCCGAAAAGCCAAAAAAAAGCCAAAGACGGACGCCATTGATCCGCCTCGCCACGTCATGACAGAGACACCCGGCGCCCCGCCCGCCTCGGACGCAGGCGCCTTCAGCCGCGCGTGTGTGTGCAGCGCGTGCGTGTCTGAAAAAGCAGCGCTGAGATTCAAACTGACTTCCTGTTTCCTCTCTAATCTCCTCCGCTTCCCTTTTTTTTTTTTTACAAACACTGATAAATGCTCCTGACCTTCAGGTGGCCATCACAGCGCCTCCATCTCCTGCTTCTCCTGGTGCTGCTGGGTCGCGTGTGTGCGCGCGGGCGCGTGTGTGCGTGTGTTTGTGTTGCAGACAGCCACGGAGACCTCTGACAACTCCCAGAGGACCAATTAGAGGTGAAAAAAGGAGAATGTCAGCCACCGAGCAGCTTGTGTGTGTGCAGCGTGTGTGTGTGTGTGTGTAGGTTGTGTGCGCGCGCGTGTGCACATGTGACAAGTACAAACCCGACCACCCCTTCCCATCAGAATAGACCATCTGAAGGCAGCCAACAGCATCCGCACCGCCTGTCCACTTTTAGCTCACACACACACCCTCTCCGTCTCTCCTTCACGCACACACACGCGCGCGCACGCACGCACGCACAGGCGCGCGCACCCAGCCGTCAGATAGTCCGGTCACTTGAATTCGGGGGTGTGAAGTCTCATTATGAATAAACCATAAACGAGGAGCTGCACCCTGACTTTAGACACCTGACGAGGAGTTTTGTTCAACTTTTCCTGCAACTTTTTGTACGTGTGTGTGTGCGCGCGTGGGATCCGCATGACGCGGCCGTGAATCATTCGGTTTCCATGCAGACCAGAGAGAGGCACGGTGTCAATTAGCTGCTCCGTCACTCAGACCCAGTTGAGGATTCACCGCTCGTCACTAACCCCATTTTTGATTTATTTTTTGGATCCATTTGGATCTGGGTTCCTCAAACCTCAGAACTGGGTTATGAGGTTTGAGGAACCCAGATCTCTCCTTTGAGAGGAGACTTCCTGTTTCCTTTCATTGCACTCAGTGCGTGACAATAAAGTCCATTTGTTGGAGGAGAAGAAAAAGTCTATAATTGGAGTTTGATCAGGAAAAAAAAATCAAAGTTCATTCATTACGCTAATGCCAGGATCTATTCTTGTGAATCCCTGTGACCAGCTGCGATTGGTTGAGGTGGCCACAGCCGAGCAGTGATTTTTGCTCATGAAGGAGAGCCAGTGCGTCAGCGCGCGTTTTAATAATAATATTATTATTCAAAATAAAGACACAGGAAAACCAAACCGCCACTCATCGGCTTCTTTTTTTTTTTCCATTGAAAAACAGGAAGTGGTTATAAGCTCTAAGAGCATAAATCCTGAAGCCGAGAAACTCCCAGGAGGCCACATTAGTTTGAGTAGCGTGGTCCCCCTGGTCCCATTTGGCGAGAGAACTTTTTTTGTTTTGTTTTTTTCAAATAAATAAAGAAAAAACTCAAAAATAAGAGCCGAGCATGAGCAGCTTAAACCAGAGTCAGCTCACATTAAATTTTTTTTTTTAATGTCTGACAAGCATTGGTCAAAACTGAAGCTACTTTTTTTCTTTTTTTTTTGAACTCTTCACAAAATTTGCCTCACACACATAAATCAGCCAAAAAAAACATTTCATACTTTAAAGTATGAATGATTCGAGTTTTTATTCGATTTTTAAAAAAAATAAGATAGAAGAGGTAAACTGGCAAAATGTGAGAAATGGCTTCTTACTTCCTTTATGCAGATTTTTTTTCTTTTATGGCATGGTTTGCATTGACCATATTCACGAGAGCTGCCTTGAATCCTACACAAAAAAATGACACACAAAACAATCCATATATTTCATCTTCCAGAGAGTCCATGAATCAAGACTCCTCTCTCTCTCTCTCTTTCTCCACCGACCTCTCCTCTTGAATCCAGATCTCCTGGTCTCAGCTGTGAGCTGTGAGCCAATCACAGGTCGTCAGCTGTAAACTGACTGAGCTGAGATGCCATGTCAATACAACAGTGTGTGTCTGTGTGTGTTTGTGTGTGTGTGGGTGGAAATAAATTAGTCGATGGGCTTTTTTTGCTAACTGCGCTCACGAAATGGATTTAGTGTGAAATCACTGAGAAGAGATTTAACACCGTTTCTCAGAGTTTTATTATTATTATTATTTTTATAAATGCTTGTTAAAAATTATAAAAAAAAAATACAACAGTAATATCAAGTTTGAGTTATTCTGAACACACGAGGAGGGTTCGGGTTTATTTTGGGCTTCATTTGGCCCCAGACTGAAGTTTCTTGCTGAGCCAGATTTTGGCAGAAAAAGCTGATCCTGATCCTGAAGTAACTCAGATTCACTTTGGCCCAACTTCACATAGTTATGCACAGGACTTTGAGTTGTGTGTGTGTGTGTGTGTGTGTGTGACCCAGTTAATGGTGTTTTCAACACTTGTGATCCGCCAAAGACATTTCTTTATGACCATAACGGGTCATTTAGTATTTTTCACATGTTGGCACAAAGAAACAAAAAACGTCAGTTTGTCGTTTTACGATACGTTAAAAAAAAAAAAAAAGGTATTTGGAGAGAGAAAAAAAAAAGCTGCTGGTCTTTTCCCCCCTCTGCTCTTCAAAGCCCCTTAAATTCTTTTGAAATACGAAATTGTGTGCAGACTGCGGACCACCTGCTTCGAGACTCAATCCCGGCCTCTCAGAGAACATACACACACAAAAAAAAACATGACACTGAAAAACACAATATAACATCAATAAAAGTCTCCTTGATGTTATTTACAGCTCAAATCTTCATCTGCATCACCGGTTCTATCCAGGTTACAGTTTAACTTTACGCTGGTGAACAAAAAAATCACCTAAAACGTGAAAACAAAAAAAAAAGTGTCTTTTTTTGTGTATTTTATGTTGCAGACATGAGATAGAGCAAAAAAAAAACAAAAAAAACAGTCCATTGTTTCCAGCACTGAATATTCGCCCCAAACCATTCTGTCATTAAAGAATCAGTGCACACGCCTGATAAATGCCACGCGGCTCATTTATATGCGCTGATTTATTTATTTATTTTTAACGATAGGCCTCTGACGAGTGGCACCGACTCTTAACGACACAGCTTTATTTGAACCAATGAGTTTATATTGCACGAGGAGAAAAAAAAAAATCTGCGGCTAATTTGAATCCTCTCAGCCGCCGTTCACATTAACGACGGCGACTCTGGCATTTATAGGCCACTGAACGTTTCCGCCTCGCAATAACAAAGAAATGGCTCCGTAATCGTTGTCATTTTACTCAAAGCGTAAAATGGCTGCAAAGTTACGATGAAAAAAAAAAAACCCCAACTATCTGCATCATCGTTTTCTTATTTTCTTTTGTATGCTCGCAAATATAGGAGTGTAACGTTGACAATAAAACGCAAATGTAATGTTAGCTCTTACTTCCAGTTGGAAGTGGTTTTAAACCACCTGCTCTGAGCCAAAAAAAAAAAAAAAATTAGCTTTAGACCACAATTATGTGAGGAATGTTTAAATCTCCTCGCCCCGTGGTGCATTCAGGGTCACGCCGCGTTTCGAGGGGATCGATGAACTCGTTGATGAGGTCGCTGACATCACAGTGAGTGACTGGAATCAGTCGGCCGCAATTTATCCGTCGTGTCAAAGTAGCCACGACGATCGTTAGGACGCTTTTCAGAATGGCGCCGTTTCCCATTAGCATCTCCGACCAACGCACAAAGTGCCACGACATTAGCATCTTGCAGACCGTGCACTTCCTGTCCATGCCAAAACAGAACGCGTGCGCGCGTGTCCATAAATTGACCTACATATTCCGGGTTTGCCGTGTTTCTCTGGACGCGCACACACACACACACACAGAGTGAATGGACACTAAGAGCCGCGGTTGCATGCGGACGACACACACATCGGATCTAAAGTCAGGCTTTTAGTGGAGTGTCACGGTTTGGCAGGAACGGACAAGGCACACAACAGGACGCGCACAGTGTGGGTCATGTAATCCCTGACCCCCGCGCTTGACCCCCACACACACACACGCGCACACACACACAAGCGCACAAACGCACTCACTGGGGGTGACCCTTTCCCAGCAATTACAAAGTCCCCAACCGGCCTAATCCCCCCCGATGCAACCTGAGCTGCTTTAATCTGAACAAAGGGGAGATAATAGAAGTGTGTGTCTGTGTGTGTGTGTGTGCGTGTGTGTTAGTGTGTGTGCTTAAATGGTTTTGCCGTCCATCCGAGACCTAGTCCATCCGTTTTTATGCCTGTGCAGAAAGTAGCGTGTCCATTAGGTGCAGCAAAGCCCTCAATGTGTGTG
>JAFBJU010000818.1:138168-167508 GCA_016785305.1 Colistium nudipinnis
GTGTGTGTGTGTGTGTGTGTGTGTGTGTGTGTGTGTGTGTGTGTGTCTGTGTGTGTGTGTGTGTGTGCCCGCCAGAGATCCCTGATGACTACGGCCCATGTGCCTCAACAACAATTAGCGATGGATAGTGTTGTTGGTACCAGATGGTACGTTAGGATTTACAGTGTTATGTAACCGTGGCGATGACTTGGGGAGACGAGGGGTCACCGGGACCTGCCGGAGACCCGGGCACGTTTCATCACACGCCAACACAACCACAAACCACTTCAGGGACGAGTTTGGAGAAAAAAACCAAAACAAATCCACAACACCCCCCCTGACCAGGCATCCTGGGGGTGACATCACCGCGTCAGTGTCTCGCTACAGCTGCAAATAATAATAATAATCTGTTAATCAATAATTAACAGATTGGTTGGAATAATTTTGTCCAATCGGTTGCAATTTACAACCAGATAAAACAGACACAAGAGAAACCCTCACGGTGGAGGCCAATAAGTGACTTTTCTTGCTCTAAATCTTCTTTGTTAAATATTGATTTGGATTTTCTAATCACTGCGGTATCAATGATTTGATTTCAAATTTAACGAGCTGAATCTGAATTTGTAACTCGGGTTTAACGACCTTTTTCCACTTGTTTCCCCACTCACTGAACTCTGGCTGAGTTGACGTCATGTTTTCATCTAACCTATATTCCTGTTAGTGTCTCTCTCTCTCTCTCTCTCTCTCCTCCGGCAAACTCTCACTGGGATCATTACAGACGCACACAGTAAATAAATTAAACTTCCTCCCAGCTCTTTAAGAAAAAAACAACGTTACTCCGGAGACAATGACAAAAAACCAAAAACGTGAATTAAAGGAATTAAAATAGTTGTTTTTTTCCAGAACTTTTCCAGGTGGTGATGTGTAAAGACTCTTGTGTTTTTTGTCTTTTTTTACCGTGTGAACTTGTTTTTTTTTTGGTCCTCGTGTGGGGTCGGCGTTTACGACGGTTTGTATAGCGGCGCTCCTGTTTGGCCGTTTCCTCTCCTTTTATCCCGAGAGCTGCTGTTTTACGGCGGAAACAGCAGGAACACACACACACACACAGGTTTTTTGTTTTTTTTTGTCAACCTCCCGTTGAATGTGGCAGGTCATTAACATGCAAATGAGCAAACGAGCAGCGCGTGTGTGTTTACAGGAGCGAGTTCAAATAATCTCATGGCTTTCTTCCCCTCCCGGGATTTCTCCCGTTCCTCCCGATCCTCGTCCGTCTTTATCTTAATCTCTGCCAAAGAGGAATTTGGAAGAGAGAAAAAAAAAATGGACGGGTTCCAAAAGTCCAAAATCAAATATTCATGTTGATCCAGCTCCAGCTGGTTTCTGTGTCACGTCCAGAGTTGATTAATAAGCTCTGTGGTCTCACGGAGCGCTGATAAAAGATGGAGGACGGCTTTCTCTCTGTTCATTAACTTCCCGGTAAAGACTCTGAAGACACAAAATAAACAACTGCCCCGCTCGTCGTCACGCTTCTAGTGGAGGAGTAAATCAAAAATATTGATTTAATAATAATAATAATATATATATAAAGACCCTATACATGAAATAAGACCATAAATAAAAGGAAGAATCAAGCATGAATAATAATAATAATAAAATAAATAATATAAATAACTGCTGAATTACGTGGAATTTAGTTAGCTCTGCAGATGGGGAAAAAAAAACGTTTTTTTATTCACCAGTACGACCCTGATGTGGAATTGCTCCGTGCCAACGTATTGATGTTGCGGATTTGTCTCTACGTCACAAACGTTCTGTGACTTTTTTTTCCCTCTGAACTCAGATGAGCGCAGGTGAATTATTCACGGAGAGGAGGACGAGATGAAAACTGACGTTCTCCTCTTTCAGGACCCGTTACTCGCCGAGGCATTAGTCGCATCCCTCAAACTGAGGATGAAACGTGGCACAGAAAGAAAAAAAAAACACACACACACAAAGTCCTGGGTGTGTCACTTCAGCGAACCTGAATCAGCGTTTTTTTTTTTTGCTGCTGTTGTCATGGCACACATTTCCGGGCAGATCATTGTCAGAGCCGCGCGGCGCATCCTCCTGCGACCCTGCGCGCGCAGCGATGGTAGGAGATCCACATGAAGGCGTCCGATATTTTTCCCAATTTTATTTCTGCCAAAAATAAAATACACAATATTTATCTATTTAAAGAACGACACCCAGGATTACGGCGGAGGTAAAAAAAAAAAAAAAAATCTGGGACAAGGAAAGGTGAAATAAAAATTTGACAGCGCCGTCATAAAAGCGCTTTGAAACACGGCCTTGTTTTTTTGTATTTTTTATTTTTATTACGCCGTTTTATGGCCGCGGCGCGTCCCGTTCCATCCAATCCGCCGAGAGTGGACCATAATCAACGGGAATAAAAGTGAACGGCCCTTTACAGTAACCTCTCACATCATCCAGATGTTCACACACACACCCAGTCAACGACAGCTGTGGGACTTTTTTCTATTTCAATATTCTGTTCCACTACTACCACTTTTGGCTTCTCCCCTTCACTCCAATTAAGGCAGACAAAGCCCCCACCATGAGGAAGAGGATGATGATGATGATGAAGAGGATTTTTTTTTTTTCCACAGCCTCTCGGAACAAAATGTGGCCAAATATGGGTCAAGAGTGTTTGGAATTGTTCCCGTTCAGCTTCAGTTTTTAGCTCCGCCCCGTCTCAGGTGTGAGGTCACTTTCTCACACCTCCACCTTTGCTAGTTTCATTTGATTTATTATTATTTTTTTTTCTGGTGATGTTTGGATCTAAATACAAAGCTGGGCTGGGAGTGTTTACTCACCTGTTGTGTGTGTGTGTGTGTGTGGCCCATTGTTATACACCCAACAATGAAAGGTGAAGTGAAGGTGAGATTTCACCTTTCACACCTACAAGTGGAAAGTTTTATAACAAAAAAAAAAAAAAGTACAAATTTAAGGGTACCTGTACCTTCATAAAATATGAAAATATTCAAATATGTCTCACGTCAAATATGCCGCAGGCAATTATCAGCAACGCGGCATCGTGGAGCCTTTTTTTTGGTGGGTTTTCTTTGTCATTTGCGTGTTTTCAGCTCACAACACAACTCACAGGTGCATACGACACACTCAGCACCACACAACAGACACACAAAAGCCGGGTCTCACGCGTTGTAAAGGTACCAAAGCAAAGTTTGAAAAGAAAAAGGAGGGGACATTAGTCTTCGCACGACACGTGCTGTTGTACACTATGTGTGTGTGTGTGTGTGTGCGTGTTCAGCTTTTCTATTTTCTAAAAAATAAAAAAGTGACATCACCGAGGGCTCTGCACTTAAATCACAGCCGGTGTTTTCCACAGTGAACTCCCAAGTCTCGGAGTCGACCTTGGAAGTCGCAGCTGACGGTTTTCATGACTCCCTCGGCAAGGTTCCCCACTGAGAATAGATCTATAGACATAGATCTATATCCTGTGTTTTCGTGTGTATTCGACACATCTCTGCTCGCTTCTCCTGTTTGACAAAGTTCGTGCTCAGATAACGTACCAGACATTAATTACACGCTGTGGCTGGAGCGAGGATAAAAAAAAAAAAAAACTCTTCATGCGATTTCCATCAAAGCCGGCGGAATATAAACTGAGGAGAGTTTTTTTTTTCTTTCTGATGAACATCCATCTCCTGCATCTGCAAACACGACACACGGAGAGCTGTAATTGGAGGAGCTGTCAAAAGCCGAGTGGAGAGGAAGGCCGACGTGGTCTACACACAACAATCGTCGGCGTGCCTGTGTGTGTGTGTGTGTGTGTGTCTGTGTCAGACAGATGCTGAACACCTGTCAAAGGAGCAGCGTTCATCTGAAGCTCTCTGCGGCAGCGTGTTAACAGCCGCGCACGCTCCAATCGGAGATCTGCAGGAGAGCGCGAACCAGGCCTTCACTCTGTGCTCCCCATGCAAAAATAGGTGTGTGTGTGTGTGTGTGTGTGTGCGTGTGTGTGCGTGTGTGTCTGTGCGTGTGTGTGTGTGCGTGTGTGTGCGCGCGTGTGTGTGCGTGTGTGTGTGTGTGCGTGTGTGTGCGTGTGTGTGCGTGTGTGTCTGTGCGTGTGTGTGTGCGTGCGTGTGTGTGTGCTCGTGTGTGTGCGTGCGTGCGTGCGTGTGCGTGTGTGTCTGTGCGTGTGTGCGTGTGTGTGTGTGTGTGCGTGTGTGTGTGCTCGTGTGTGTGCGTGCGTGCGTGTGCGTGTGTGTGCGTGTGTGTGTGCGTGTGTGTGCGTGTGTGCGTGTGTGCGTGTGTGTCTGTGCGTGTGTGCGTGTGTGTATGCTTGTGCGTGTGTTTCTGTGCGTGTGTGCATGCGTGTGCGTGTGTGTATGCGTGCATGTGTGTGTGCGTGCGTGTGTGCGTGTGTGTATGCGTGTGTGTGCGTGTGTGTCCGTGCGTGTGTGTGCGTGTGTGTGCGCGCGTGTGTGTGCGTGTGTGTGCGCGTGTGTGGCTGCTTCTTAATCCACTTAATATACCTGACGATGCACCTGAACCGCATCAGTGTTATCACACACACACACACGAATAACACACAAACGCGCACAAACAGACACGCGCACATACACACCACACACAAACGCGTGCACAAGCACACACACAAAAACGCGTACAAGCACACACACACACAAGCACACACACACGCACACAAACGCGCACAAGCACACACACACACAAGCACAGTCACACGCACACAAACGCGCACACACACACACACAAACGCGCACACACACACACACACACACACAAACGCGCACACACACACACACACACAAACGCGCACACACACACACACACACAAACGCGCACACACACACACACACACAAACGCGCACACACACACACACACACAAACGCGCACACACACACACACACACAAACGCGCACACACACACACACACACAAACGCGCACACACACACACACACACAAACGCGCACACACACACACACACACAAACGCGCACACACACACACACACACAAACGCGCACACACACACACACACACAAACGCGCACACACACACACACACACAAACGCGCACAAGCACACTCACACACACAAAGACCATTGTCGGGGGGGTCCGTTGTTGATTCGCAAACAAAGCCTCATTAGCATCCAGAGGCTCCTACAACTCAATGCGTGATGACATCATCATGCAACATGTGACGTCAACGTCTCAGCTCCTTGGGGACCTCGCGCCCAGAGAGGAACCACCTTCCGTTCAAAGAGGCTCAGATAGTGGGAGGTGGGCGGAGAAGGTCTCCTCCATCGCTCCTCAAAAGTCAACTTCTTCTTCTCCAGAAGAATTTCCCGGAGAAAAAGTTCACTTTGCAATTGGCGCAAATGACCTGGAATAAGAGGAGGGGCCCCCGGGGCGCCAATCAGGCACATGCCGAAGAGAATAAAAAGTTGGATTGAATCTTCACGAGGAACAACATCTTCTTCTGTGGAACGATCGCAATCACTGCTCTTCATGCTTGGACACAGACGCTTCTTTTAAAATGAGCAGGGAAGAAATAAATCAATGCTTCCTCTCAAAGAATCAGAGGATGAAAGAAAGCGCTGAAAGACCGCTCGCAGCCTCGGATAATAACCAGCTGATGAAAAAAAAAGTTCTTCAACAGGTTCTCACACTCAAGCTGAAGATGTGGGGACTATTCCGATGACGGAGGTTTCTTTCGGACAAACTTGCACAATGTGCAGATGTAAAAAAAAAAAGGGGTTTTCTTTGATGGAATTTGGGATGAAAGACAAATATCGGCCGCTCTCTCTCTCTCTCTTAGATTATTAAACGCTTTCTTCTCGAATTTGGAAAGGCAGGCTAAAATACTTTTCCCGCTCATATCTCAGGAGACGTGCAGAGGATTACGTTGCTTTTTCATCTCTTCAGTGACCCGTTCAGGGGCCTCCACCAAAAAAAATAAATACATAAATAAAAAAAGGGCGAGCGAGGAGGCCTCGGGCGTGCTGGAGTCAGGATTTCACCTCCAACAAAGAGACGGAGATCTCCGTGTTCCTGCTGTTTTTTTTGTTTTTTTATCTCTGTGAACCTTTGACTGGGTAACTGGACACAAACTGCTCCAGTGACCCGACTGAAGGTCACTGGACAATTACCCATCATGCATCAGCGGCTCCAACAACGTCTAGTTTCCATGAAGTTCCTGCTGACGTGTGGGTTTTTCTCCACCCATTTGTCATTCGCATCACTTCCTCCTGTGTCCTCCTCTGTTATCTCTCCTCAGGTGGGTGAAAGTCCAGGAAAATGAAAGTAAGTGGACCTTGAGTGAAGATGTTTTTTTTTTTTTTCAAGGTACAACCTGAACCTTCTGATTCATTAATAAAAGGTAAATGAGTTTTTTTACCTGTTAAATCTGAGCACCAGCACAATTTTTCTATTACTAATATTATTTTTGATTTTACTGTGCACATGCTGGTTGATTGTTCAAATGTCTCTTTTTTGTGAGACTTTAAGTTTTTTTCTTTTTTTTCCATATTCAGGAGCAGGTCGGGGGAAAGTGCAGCACAGATCCGAGACACAAGAGCCTTTTTTGTTCCATTTAGACTCAACGAGCTCCAACAGTGACACTTTGGGATCGACCCTTAGATTACAGAGTCGGGACCACCCTGGGGTTAGAGCCCCCTCAGAGGATAATCTGCGGGACACAAAGGGCCCCGTTGTAGTTCCTGAGAGTCGCTCGTTACGCTCATAAAAAAAATATATACATATATCTTGAATCTGCGGGACAGACGCTCCTCCCAGCAGGTGTCAGTGTCATTCAGGTCCTTTAATCAGAGAAAGGACACTGGCTCTAAAATGAACCCCTTCTTGTTTCTGCTTGTTGGCCAAAAAAAAATGTCCGGAATAATTGGCCCAGTACAAATGGCCCGAATTCATCGGAAATAAATCATAAAGCTCCTCCAGTGTTCTTTAAAATGTTTTATGAGTTTTGACACTTTGTATTAAACCTGTGCAATAAAGATGAGTAGTCCAAGAGACAAAACAGTTCTAACTTTAAGAGTCACTTCATCATTTGATTCAAAAAGAAAAAAAAAAAAATCTGCTGAACCGAAACCATTTTTTTCGCTAAAAAGAGACCAAGTGCGTGTGTGACGTCATTTATGGCTAATACTGTTTTCATTCATATAAAACGAGGGTTGAAATGATTTAACTGGAATTAAATACACACCCATGTTTCCATCTGGAATGGAATATTGCAGCTACAAATGATCAGGAAGTGCATGCTGGGAAATCTGTGATACGCTAGTTTTGGTTTTGGCTAACTCGTCAGCGGTCTGACCATTACACTTTGAGATATTCCAAATCACTTCTACGGGATTTAAAAAATGGAAATTCACATCACACCACATTGTGTTTGGTTGGATTAGGAGTGCAGTGCAGTGATTTATTTTTTTTAAGTCGACCCTCATGGAGCTGAGGTGAGTCAGCCGTGGACTCAGGTCATGTGGACGGAGAGCCTCGGTGCTGTGTGCGTTTCCACATATTCGCAGGCATGATGGGAAATCCTCCAAAAATATAAGTCAAGGGACCAAACATGTTCTAATATGCAAATTCATCCCCACTTCCAATATTGTTGTACCTCCGTCCAACACGCACACCACTCTGCCATTTGTGCCTCCCTCTCTTCAGCCCTCTTGGTTTCATGGTCTCGGTATTTGTGCATTTGGACAATAAAATTGAATACGAGATGTTTTTCCAAAAGATGAGCATGATAAAAAAAAAAAATCTGACTTCACAAGGTTTTAAATCCCCAAAGACGACCTATATCCACACACACACACACACACACACACAAAAAGCCATGTTCCAATAATTAGAGACGACATGGAAATGATGTTACTGCAGCTGGCCAGATGTTTCAGCCCCCCCCACCCCCTCCCCCCACCTCCTCCACCTCCTCCTCCTCCACCCATCTGTCCCTAAAATCCAGCGCTGCCTCGGCCCTGAACGCTGCAGCCGTGACGGACCAGGCTGTCCGAGACTCACGTTTTACAGCTGGGTGTGAAACCAGCGCGTACAGCAGGTCCTTAAACACACCACGCCTGGATCAGTGTGTGTGTGTGTGTGTGTGTGTGTGTGGGGCCACTCAGGTCCTGAGATGCACCAAGAAGAAAACTGATAACTAATCTGGCTGAGGATGCAGGAGAGATGGAGAAAAAAAAACTTCACATCTGCTTTTTGGATTCTAATGGAAGGATGGAAGGATGGAGAGAGTGGAGAAAGAGAAGAGGAGCATGAGCGGGGAATGAAATCAGCATCCCCTCCATCTGCCTCCGAGAGGACAAACTTCACACCACAGGCTTCCTCAGCATCTCCAGCGCAAACCATCAGACCTTCCTATTCAACTCCCAATGTTTCCCTTCAGCCCCATCTCCCCAAAGACACACGCGCACGCACGCACGCAGGCGCACACACACACACACATCACAGAAACCAGACAGGAGACCTATGAAGGTAGGAGCCAACAATAAAACGTCTAAGCCACACATCCGCGTCACTGTTCATGATATTGAAAGCAAGTCATTCATAAAAATGTAAACATTTAAATGTATTGATTTAATTTGAAATATCAGACATAAGTTCCAGGCACGTTCGGCTTCGAACTCACACCCGCTGCTGGCCACAGAGAAATAATCCATTTGAATTTGAAAACCAACTCAAGTCCGAGAGATTATTATTATTATTACAAATAAAGTTTATTGCGAGTTTGGGGATTTTTTTTTTTCCCTCTTCCGACAAGAAAGATTCCAACAGCTCCGCGTCCGTCGCCGCGGAGCAAATTACACCACACAAGTTGACACACACACGCAGACACACACACACGGACACACAACACGTCCACTGCGGCTGGACTCGGTACTCACTGTGTCCTCAGACCCGGAGAAGATGGAGCGTTAACGCGTGCGTGCGTCCACAGGACGATCCGGGGGAGACTGACTCTCTCTCTCTCTCTCTCTCTCTCCCTCTCTCGCTCTCTCTCCTCCGCCCCTCCCTCTCTCCCTCAGTCCCCTCCTCAGTCCACACACACACACACACACACGCAAACAATCACAACCACACACACACACACACAAATTGAGTTGGAATGGCTGCTGATTGGTCATTACAGTGCCGACAGGGGCCGGCATGCACCCGCACTAGAGTGTGTGCGTGTGTGTGCGTGCGTGCGTACGGGTGTGTGTGTGTGTGTCATATTGGGTTATTGGTAAAAAGCTGATCAGGATGTGATCGATCACAGCCTGAAGCCACGCCTTAAAGTATACATAACTATGATTACTATTATTGTTATCATTATTATGGCTACACACTAATATATTTTCAGTTCAACTGACACGCACAGGGTTGTGTTGTGTTTTAACAGGAAGCAGATTGTCGCTTGGCTGTTGGTGGTTGAGTTCCAGAAAATACCGTGGACAGTGATGGTGTACGAGAGCAGTGATTTATTATCTGGGAGTGATGACCAGATGAAACTGAAGCCGGCAGTCCAACAAAATGTGATTGAATGTTACAGGGTCCAGGGACACACATGTACAAATCCATAATTTCATGTCGGACATTGGATCAATGGAAAATGTGGAGACCTGGATATGGACGTTTTTTCCACACAAAGCCACCGAGGGTCCAGTGAAAGTTATGGTGGGAAACGTAGGCTCCAACCTGAGGGACCACCCTCCACCTCTTTTAAAAAACTCCCCGAAATGAATCATAGGAGAGAAAAGTGCAGCAGTACATGATCAGGCCCTCGTTATTTTTATTCTCCTGCAGCCTGATCCCCAACGCCACGACAAGAGTGGGGCTGATCACCAATCAATCAGCGATTGATTGATTCAATTGTTTTGACACGAAAACACATGGAACTCTGCACTGTGGCTTTTACACAGGCATTCAGATTTTTATAAATGTTGTTTCTGGAATAAAGCTGAACAACATGAAACGGAGAAATCAGCGGGTGATCATCTCGTTATTTTCTCTACACGACCACAACCGGAAAAGGTGCAAAAAAGGTTTTAATGATGTTTATTTTTCTGGCAAAAACAGATTTGAATGTTTCTAAACACCAGCTCGACACAAAATGGCTGCTCGCCTCACGCGTGGAACGAAGCGAGCACCGGCACAGGGCCAGGGAACACCAGGGCCGTTTAAGCAGGAAGGTGAAGCGGCAGCAGGTGGAAACAATCAAGGGGCGGGGCTAACACTGACGAAAGGCGGGAAAACACACATAGACAGGAAGTAAAGGAAAAGGCCAGGAAATAAGAAACCAGGAAGTGATTGAGTTTTGCCTAATTGATTAAATATGGTAATAATTGTAATATTGGAGTATGTTTTTGTACTTTCTATGAGCCGGAGCAGACTCACTTTGATTAAACGCACACACACACACACAGTTTTGCGTGGAGTGAACTGTGGAGGCACCACCGCATTGATCCGCAGTAAGGTTACGTCCACTTTTATATGAGCAGCTGCAGTAATTGTTCTTAATTGTTCCCCGGAGTCTGTGAGCGGCAGCTTCGGCAGACTCCACCTCGGAGAGAGTCACCGACCTTTGAAGGGGCGGAAAATAAACATTACAGAGCGGTGTTTTGAAAAAAAAAAAACCCACCACATTCACCAACTTAGGTGTTTGAATAAAAGAGCCACTGCATTTCACTGAAGAAACACACACAATCCATTTGCACACACACACACACACAGACACCGACCCTTCCCAGCTGTTTCATGCATTTTGTGCTTGATAAAATCCTGTAATATAACATCTGTTTGTGTGTTATTAAAATGTGGTGTCTCTCTGCACTCGTAAACTCATTAAAATCAGATCAAGTTTGATCACAAACAGGAAACCAGCTCTGTCCAAAGGCTTCACTTCCGGTCGCTCTCTCCAGCGTACGGGGTTTTTCGTAACTTGTGTGAGAAATCTCGAACTTGGATTTCTTTGGTAAATGAATGAAACCTAAATTAAGCTAAAAGTTAAGTTTGAACCTTTAAGGGGACAGTTGTATAACAGGAGCAATGAATATGTCATGCGTATTGAAAATATGCCACATTTGAATTTCTTGGCCTAAAGAAGACGTTGGCAGCGTTTTCAAAAAGAGGGTGAACATTAAAGTTGACCGTGTCTTAGATTATGATGCATCGGTGATGCAGCGTGTTCCTGTGAATTTGTGGAAAATAGACTTATGTTGTCACAATGTGGAGGTTATATACGTGTGGACCGTGATGTCAGTTGTGCGTCGGCCATCGTGTAATTACCTGAAGGAGAAACAAATATATAACAATAATTGCGATAGAAAACATTACAAATTAAATTCATATTTTTTTTCAGGTTGTTCAGTTTGCAGTTGTTGGGAAAATGAGTTGAAAGATTTCGGTTCCTGCTCTTCGCTGACTTGGTGGTAAATTGTGAGATGACACGCGTGGTCATTAAAACATGTTATTCTATGTGCATAATTCCTCAAGTACCATATGCTAACAAATTGAAATCAGTTCAGTTTTGTGTTACTTAGGAGTTAAAAATTGTAATAATCGGTTTTACAACTCGTAAACAGGATTTACATAAAACAAACTAAATCAAATACAACAAGAAATCATAATTCTGCTAAATGTTTAAGAAGCGCGTGTCCACTTGGACCATCCTCATCATCCTGCGATATTCTTCTTCTTCTTATTATTTTTATTATAAATACACCTGGTCCACCGGTGGTGCTGTTTTGTGTAGCGTCTTTAATGTGCGTCCACTCAAAGATTGTGTTTGAGTTGTTCGCTCTCCTTCACACACGTCTGACCAAAGCTTTTATTTGAATCAACACGTAGGTAAACACAAAGCCCGTGATGTATTTTTACTCCATTTTCTAGCCGTTTTTTTTTGCATAAACACAGTGATTATGAGTTGAGCTCTGAGTGCTTCCAAATGACCGGCACTCAGCTTCTGTGCGTTCACACACTCAAAGGCATTTTTCACATGTTTTTCTTTTATATGAAAATCAATGCTGGGTTAGAGACATCATGACGCAGGCGTCGTACACAAATCCCCCCGAGAATATACATTCGAAATACACTGAATTTGATGTGCATTTGAAGCTGTGCGTATAGCTTATTATATAACAATAAGCAATATGTATATGGATAAAAGAGAAACAGAATAACTGTGTCTATCGTTGAGAACGAGGAGCAATTTTTTTTTACTTTGAAAAGCTTTTTCCAGGAATAAATAAAAGTCACGGTGAAGACACACCAAAAAAAAACAAGGAAAACACAAGAGATTTTCTTTTTCTTTAAACATTCTTTTTTGGAAAGGCTGATGTGTATATTTGAAAAAAAAAATGGTGCTCCTGTCGAAAGTCCACAAAGAGTCGTCAGGCTTTGGGTGGCTTTAGAAAATATAATCACGTCACATGTTGCGGAGCCAGCCACCTACCACGGCCCAGAGTATCACAGGATGCAAACATCTGACATAAGATGCATTGAAAATGCCTTTTGTTTCTTCCACTAATTCAGTCCGTCTGTGAATATTTGAGAGGATTCTCTCAGGCTTAGCATCGGAATCTCTAATCCGCCTTAAATCAGTTACACCATATTGGCTGACTGGCTCTGGCGGAGCTGTTTACTCGGCCCTGCCAAGACAAAAAAGAAAAACTGGAGCTCTGACTGAATAAAGATGCTCGGGTGGAAGCGGCAGAATTCGCTTTTTAAAAAAAATATATATATAGTCGGGCGTCATCGACGCGTGGGCGGACAATTTCCACGGCGTGAAGACAATTCCAGTCAATCTTGTCCCCATTGGTGTGGATCGATTCTGTTTTTGTACCATATTTTCCGCCTTTCTTAATCAGGAGGGTTGTCGGACCACCCTTCCTGCTCAGAGAGGAGCAGTGATTGCGGGAGGCGGTTCGTTTTCGTTTTCGACTCCTATTTACATGTCATCAGTGGCAGACGTGTTGTCTTATCGGCCCTGTTCCTCTCTGTGATTAAAACCCACTGTCACTGTATGATTCATTCTGACGCGTGTGATCAGATTTAGACACAAACGTCATCACGGCAAAGGTCAAAGGTCAAAGGAAGCGATGTTAGACTCGAGGACGGAGCTCGCTGTTTGGTGAAAAGTTGGAGATTAAGGCAGATTTGGCATCATTCATATTTACGTAAAAATAAATACATTCTAGAGGAATTAGATTTTTTTTTTTTACCGGCATGTATTATTATTATTATTATTATTATTATTATTATTATTATTATTATTATTATTATTATTATTATTATTATTATTATTATTATTATTATTATTATTATTATTATGCGGGTTCATGCAGATAACATCCTAATCGCAGCTAAACTCAACTCATAGAGTCCGTGCTGACATTTTTAACCCTTAAATCCAGATTAATATTGTTACCTGCTCTGGGGAGCTCGTCATTGTGCTGTCGAAGGCAGACGGAGAAACAAAAGCCACTCATTTGTTTTTTCGGCTTTTTGCCAGAAAATGACCGACAGGGATTTTTTTTTTCCCTTTCTCTTTCTCTCTTTTTCAGGCTATTTTTGTCTCGCTCACAAAATGTCAAATGCAAATAATATGCTGATTCTCTGCTCCATTCAAATTGTTGGCATATTTTTTAATTGCAGGCTAATTAATCAATAACTGCACAAAGTTTTCAGCAAGTTCCTCGAGAATGTTTAAATATTAATTGTGCACAATATGCTGTTTCCATCTCTCCTCACTCATCCATCTTTGTTTTCATCGAGTCACCTTGTCAACCAGAGGTTGGTGCATCAGAATATCATTACAAACCCAACAGCACTCTGTCTCCACACTTGTGTGTTTGAGTGTGTGTGCGTGTGCTTTAGGGAAATTATTTCTCGTTCCAGCCCTGGGAGTTTAGCGTCATCACCAGGACGCAGTGGTTCAGGTGCAGTAACTGTCTATAACAAATCATAAAAAAAGCCCACACACACAAAAAAACAACGAGAAACACAATGAATCATAAATACATTCATGACCCGGCGACCCTGACGTGCATCTGACAAACAATCAAACAGACGAGGTCAAACAACTCAAGAACAAAAAAAACAACACGTTAGAGATGGAAGGTTTAACCATAGGACAGGAACTGTTCAAATCATGCACTATTTAGTTTAATTCTGTTGTGTAGGTTTGAAGGTATGGACTAAAGTGGAAATGAGTGATTAAATAAAAGACGAGGTCCGTTCTCTGGGGAAAATAAATGATTTCATAATTAACGGGTTAGTTTGAATCTGGCCCAAATAAATGATAAATATATTAGTCCGGCTTTAGTTCAAACATGTGTCCTGAGAAATAAAATGTTTGGATGCATTCACACTGAACTCAGAACTGTCATGGAATCGATGGCATCAGTCAGGATGGAGGTGGATATCTGGTCTGAACCAGAATCCCCCCCAAAAAAGACCAATAAAATCAGCGATTTATATTAAACTGAGTCAATGAGTACGAGACGTGCCTAGCGAGGACAGGTGCAGAGACATTAGCTCTGAGAGCTTCCTGGTTTTTATTCTAAAATCCTCCGGTTGCCTCCGGCTGCAATGGTGCGTGAGCCGCTGATTTGGCCTAATTCATGAAACGGCTGAGACCGTGTTGTTAACTTTAATATCCTCTCGAAGGGATTTGCCACGAGGCCTCGCACGGAGAGCAAGACGTCGTCAACATAGAGAGTGAATTTGTGAGTCCTGGCTGTCTAAATTCCTCCGCTGAGAGTACAGGAAAAAAAATACAGCGGTGTGTTTCTTTTTTTTGGATGACAAGAAAAAATCACCTAATGATTTTTTTAGCTCCTGTTGGTCATGTGACTTTCATCGTGTCCTTGTCATGTGTGTGTGTGTGTGTGTGTGTGGGTGAGCGTCAGCTCAGAGTTCGGCTTAGTCAGCTCCAGCCTGTAAACAAGCAGCAGACCCCCCACTGTGACACACACACACACACACACATACAAGCCTGCACGCCACACAGAGGTGAAATATGAACACATATATATAAAAACATACAGTATACAGTATATAAACACAAACACACAAACATTCATCTAATACACGATCCAGATACACACACATATAGAGATTTGTCATGTTCATCAGCTTAGCCAGTGACACATGGGTCTGCCAGTTTCTGTCACCCTGACACTGTGTGAGTGTGTGTGTGTGTGTGTGGACTTTTCTTGAGCACAGCTAATCACTGAGTGGGGCATCTTGGAGCCCTATGATGTCCTGTGAGATTCCTAATAGACACACACAAACACACACAGGCACACACAGGCACACACACACACTTGGGGGAGCTGGGCTGCCTGAGGCCAGGGGAGAGGAAGAAGAAGAAAAAAGGAACTCATTTGTGTTCCTCTCCTGAGAGAGAAAGCCGGTTAAATACAAACAACAGGTTTAATTTAATGTCTCTCTCTCTCTATCTCTCTCTCTCTCCGTGGATGAGCTGCAGCACGGTGGAGTTTATTTCGCAGCTCTTCGCTTCCCATTAGAAATCAAATTACAAGCTCGTCGTGACCGAGTGTTGACGAACAACACGGTTAATCCTTCGCCATGTGCACACGGAGACTCCTCCAGGGTCTCTGCTGTAGATCCAGGCTGGCCACACACACACACACACTAACACATTGTTAATAACTCTTTTGAATGTGCAGTTACAAAGGCTCCACGCGACCCGCCTCTGTGACCTCTGTGACCTCGTACCTGAGCGTGGTGTAACAGGGCTCCGCCCCCAAAGAGCAAACACGTGCTCCTGCAGGAACTGTAAGTTCCTCAAAGGGTTGAAGAATTACTGTAAAACATCAGAGGACGCATATCCCCCCCGAGCCTCTAATTCCACTAAAACCTGTGATTATGTAAAGATATTACCCATATCTTTACATAATCTGTTCATTAAAACACATCCTCACTTTTCTTTTCCTCCACCCTCAGGTTTTGGTGCAGGGAGAGAACAGAAGCTCATTGTGTCTAATATTATAAAATCTATAGATAGTTTTTGCTGCGTCAGAGACGTTGACTTTGCTGACTGTGGTGAGTTTGTGTTCACATCAAAGACGAAGGCCGGTCGGAGGCTTCAGTTGAAATCCGGAGCTTTACATTTGTTTAATACTGTCCTGATTTAAGGGTCCCACTGGACCCTCATCGAGTCCGAACCCAAACCATTCATCCATACATGTCTCTGATTGGCCCCGATCGGTTTCAGGACGCACGATTGGTTCAGTGAAAACGACAATAATGTCCAAATGAATTTCACATTATGTATAAACTATAGTACTAGTACTATATATAAGGTTAAATAAAAAATAATAAAAATGGAATACAATAAATAAACAAAACAGCCAGACATTAAACCACACACATTTACATCCGAGCCTTTCACTTCACACACACACACGCACACACACACACACACACACACACACACACACACACACACACAGATCCTAAAACCCTCGGCTGGAGTATAATAGCCTCCTCTCTTCTTCCCATTTTACAGTATTTTCTCTGTCCACTCTGCTGGGTGTTTGTGTGTGTGGGGAAGGGGGGGGTCTCAGAGACGGAGATTACAGACCCCCCCCCGAGTCCACAGATGGACACCACCCCCCCTCCTCTTCCCCCCACCATTATATTCCTCTCAGATCACACACACAGCTCTTTTTGTGCATGAAGTGGAGCTGTAGGGTGGTTAGTACCACAGGCATAATAAATTTGGTACTCAGTCATCATTTATATTTTTTGGCTTTTTTAAAGAAATTCCCATTCGCTCGGATTCCTTGGTCGCACCGAACCTGGCTAACTTGATGACACGCGTTCATTTAAACACGTAAGACGGTGGAATCGTGCTAGACTCAGAGACGTTAGCTCCGTCCGGCTCGTGGGTTTGTAAAAAAAAAAACACAAAAAAAAAAACTCCAGGAAGTAGGCGAGAGGACGGAGCCTGGCACTAACTCGATTTCCACAGCTTGAATAATGTCATTTTAGGGTTAAAAGCCTGAAGCGTTGGTGGGAAATTCATATTCAATGCACAACCTTCCTTTTTTTTTTTTCTTCTGGATTATGATCCTGAACTACACTTTCACACTTACAACGGTTGTTTATTGGAATAGTGAGGCGTGACATTTAACACCACTCAGTAGTTTGTAGTTTGAAGGACCTGGTGCTTGCTTCTTCTGAGGAGCACGTACAGACATTTAATCATTTTATTAACTTTATTCATTAATTTAATTAATGAATAAAGTTGATAAAGTTCGTCACATACAGGCATTTAATAATTTTATTAACGTTGTTAATGTATTAATATAATTAATTAATACAGTTAATAAAGTTCAGAGAGAAAAAATTCATGCACTTGTATTATTATAATGTAGTTGTTTTGACCTAACATTTATACATATATATATATATTTGTGTTTTTTTATATATGAACATATACATATATTTATCCCTGTTTGATATATATACTGTATATATATATCAAACAGGGATAAAACATTTCTGCAAATGATGTAAATGTTTCTGCTGGACGGACACTTGACGGAATAAAAATATCCTCAAAGCGGCCTCGTGTCGAATCGTATCCGTCGCTGGTCTTTCATCATCGGGACCATGACCACGGTCATTACATGTTACGCTGGCGTACAATTTGACCCATAATGCAATTATTGGGCATTAAGAATTTCTGGGTTTGAGGAGAGAAAAAAAAAACACAAACTGTGCCTTATCAGGGCTTTAGCCATTAATCTCTGGCCACTCGGCTCTGCCAAGGATAGATTGGCACACGCGGTCCACCCACAGGACATGTCTCAAAAAAAAAAGAAAAAAAAAAAGGGATGTAGGGAAATGAAAGAAAACTGAAAATCCAGTCATGCTTGTCATCAAGTGTGGGTCTGTCTGCCGCCATTTCCATTTCTGCCAAGTGATATAATTCACCCAGTGATGTGAAATATTCATAGTGGAACTGAGGAGAATCCGTCTTCCTTGTCCATCTTTTGAAAAAAAAAAAAAAGCGCCGCCCCCAAACCCCCCGCCGACTCAGACAAGCATGGCACAAGGGATTCGATTTATGACATGTAATATTAAATCTACTACAGAGGAACGAGAAAAAAAAGGAAAAATAGAAAGAATGGATAGTGCATGGTGAAAGAGTTATGTGAGGCCTTTTCAGGTGTACAGATTTAATCCACACTAAGGGTATCTGCAAGGGTGGGGGGCGGTAATCCCCTAATGAGAGTCCACCCTTAACCCCCTACCTTCCTTCCTCTTGCCTTCATTTCCTTCCCCTTTATCACCGGAGCTTTCGCCGCGCTCCTCTCCCGGGGACGCCCCCCAGTCGTCCTTCTCCCCGGTGGGTCCCGGCCCTCCTACCGACCCCCTTTCCTGCCTTCCTTTTTTACCCCATTCATCCCGTCACTGGGCGGACGGCGGCTCCCAGACAGGAATGCTCGACGCGTTAACGTCACATAACACGCCGGACCATGCTGAGGAGGTCAGAAAAGGTTAAAAGCTCGGAACTCATACTAATCTGAGAAAGTTTGGTGATTCATCGTCGCCCGTGTTTCCAACATGAGTCACGCATGTCTCGGAAAAGTGACACAACCCCTTAGTCGCATGGCGCGCGTTCACCTAGACACAGTGGAAAAAAAAAATAAAAAAATCAACCTGTTTGCAGACGACTGTGTATTGTTTGTCTGGGTTCCCCACCTGGGGGTCGCACCCCCCCGCTGAGCTGTGGATCAGGATCCATTCAAACCGACAGAGTCCTTTTCTCTTCACGAAGGATTGAAGTCAGTGTGATCACCGCCTGAGGCCTCGTCCTCGCCAACGTGTCGACTCTGTGTCAGAATTTAACACACGCCTGAAACACACAACTCACCAAACGGACCACACGAGTCAGTCAGCGTTTTTTAAACCGAAAAACGGGACCCGGAAGGTTCCAAGGAGTCTTTGTTTGAAGGAACTCAAATATTCTGTGTGAACGTCAGACATAGATGAAGCTGCAGTGACGCTTTTTAAAACTAAAATGTTGAAGCTTTAGGCAACTTGTTGACGATACATATAAAGACATTTTCAAAGTTTTTAAATGTCAGGGTGAACATCTCAATATTAGGTCCAATCCTTAAAATCCCTTTTAAAACTTTTCATTGGCACCTGATTGGCTGACGAGAGACCACACCACCACGGTACATCGTGACACAACAGAGGAAATTAAGCGCGGCCGCCGGATAAACAACCTGAGAGGGGGTGTCCGGGTCCTTTTATTCATTCTATTCATACGATTTAATATAAAGACCAAAATGAAGACAAATAAAACACGACAATAAGAAGACACGGTCGGCACCCTATGGATTTACGAGATGTTTTATTTGTCTTTTTTGGCCAAATCAGAAAATTGGCCGTCAGGCGTCCTGGGATAACCCAGTTTGGAAAATTACATTTTTCTCGACCTGAGAACACGTTGTAGCATCTAATTTACAGAACCCATTGACCCGGTGAGACGCAGCTGTGATGGTTTGTGTACCAGCGACACATGCCCTGATGTAAGTGGTGTAACTGTTATCAGTCCGGAACCCCACGTGTCCCTGGTGCACCTTGAACCACAGAGAGCGTTTCCACTTCCTGTCCCCGACTTCCTCTCTGCTCGTCTTTATGACCGCCACTCACTCGCGACGTGACAAAACAACACAACGTTTATTGTGTTAAAGTCTGGTCTGGGGTTTACATGCGGGTGAAAAAATGGACTCAAAGGCTCAAAATCTCCAAAAACGTCATCAACATATATAATGTATATATGTTGATGACCGCAGAGGATATTTTTCATCTTAATTATCTGTATGTGCAATTCAAATTCGGGTTTATACTTTTCCAGGTCCTGGTACATAATTGCTTGCAGTCAGACAATAATAAACTCGCTGTAAGTTATACAACAAATCATTTTTCATTCTGTTCACCACCTGAATATGCATGGGAATATTTTTTTAAATTAGCATTGAAGATAATATACAATAAACGAGCCAGATGAGGAAATGTCAGTGTTTTTTTTTCCAGCTTGAACTGGATAATGGATAATCATCATCATTTGGACCCAAAACTGTTTATCAAGAGGAATAATATCGTTTTTCTGAAATGCACGTGTAATGTCCTCACCAGGACCGATGCGGAAACTCCTGCGTTTTCAGCAAATATTCGTCGAAGATAAAAGGGATACATGAGCAGACCGGAGCTGGATTTTCCACCTCGCCTGTGATTTGCCCTTTTAGCCTGATTTTTTATTTTTTTTTCCAGACAGGCTGCATCAATAACATTCTATTTGTCTGATTTCATGCAGATATCTGATGGACAGACAGAGAGAGAGAGAGATGTAACTTGACTGTAAGCAGCGTGAAGGGAGATGGAGAGGAGTCAGCGGGACGCGCGCCTTTTAAATGTGTCCCCCGCCAGAGCTCAAACACTCCTCGTGTGTTTGTGAGCACTGACCAAAAAAAAAAAACATGATTCACAATCACGCTCTGCCACCGAGCCTGAGAAATAAAACGAGAGGATGTCTTGATAGGATCGTCTCAATCTCACAGTGAACGGAGCAGCTGGAGCTGGATCATATGCTTCTGGGTCCGCTTGGGTCTTAATCCAGCATTAGAATGACATCTATGGAATCTGCCCTCACCAGAAACATTGACAGAATGTAACACGCGGCAAAAAAAAAAAGCAAAATGGGATTTTGTTTCGTTTCAAAAGCTAACAAGCTCTAGATTTGCCAATCCCTGCATTAGCATGAGCCAAACTCCAGCTGTTTGCATTGGTTTATATGGAGATGTGTTTTTTTTCACGACTTTGAAAATTCCCAAACAAGCCAAAGTATGAATTACACAATAAAGGTTAACGTGATATATTACGAAAACGTAATGTTCCGGTAAATAATGTCTCCGGGTCTCAGAGGGGCCCCCGGAGATTTAAGGTCTGCGAGGGAAGGTTTACTGAGAGGGGAAAAGCAAGGTGGATATAAATGATGTGAGGCTGGGAAAGCCAAAAAAAAAAAAAAAAAGCCAAAAAAGAAATACACAAAAACTGCGTGAAAAAAAAATAATAATAAAAAAAAAGCAACAACAGGAGACAAAGTGGGAAGCAGAGTCACCACAGAGGAACAATGAGCTGGATTTTAAACTGCAGAGCAGGTGGAGGCCATCAGCGCGGAACGAGCAGCAGGTGAGCGCGCACACACCCACACACACACACGCACGCCACACACACACACACAGACTCTGGCACGCATACACACCTCAAACTAACGGGAACCCAGGCAGATTCCCAACAATTTCACAATATTTAATGAACTTGTGTTATTATTATTTTTACATTTGTACTTTAAGTAAAATGTATTTCAAATGATTTAATATTATTTAATATCAAAACAGTATTCGTTTTCTGACTATAGGAAGAAAGAAAACACATTTCCTCTCTTTGGTTTTAACAATGTATTGATCAGAAGAGTCTCACTGACCACAGCAGTGGAACAATCCACCTTTACTCACACACACACACACGCGCACACACACACACACACACACACGCACACACACACTGTGTGTTTGTGTGCCTGCCAGTGTGGGTGGGTGGTGGGTGACTGAGGTCGCAGATAAGACGCAGAGAAGAAAATGTGAAAGATGTGCCGGGTGGGCAGGAGAGAAAAAAAAAGGGGGGAACGAGGGAGAGAGGCGAAGAAGTGAGAGAACAAAGAGAGAGAGAGAGAGAGAGAGAGAGAGAGAGGTGGGATGTTTTTTATTCTCTCTGGTCTTCTCCAGTAAAATCTCATCCATCCTCTCCACCTTCTCTTTGTCTTCTGTGTATATCAAGGCTCATCTCTATAAATAAAAGTTGCGCCAGATTGTTTTTTTTTTGGGGGCGGGTCTGGTTTGACCAATAATAAATCACAAAATTCACCCCATTTTCTCTTTCTTTCATTTATCTGCAGTCATTCGCTTTATGTATTTCATTTGATGGAAGAAAGAGCCCTGAGAATAAATCACAGGCAATTAAATGAACTTTAAGAAAAACAAAACCAAACTAAACCGGCAACTTTTTCTGTACTTATCACCTTAGCCGTGATTCATCCATCTGAGAAAATGTTTTAATCACAAGAATCAAATCTACAAAATGACTTCCAGCCATGTAGAAAGGAGTTTTGTTTTTTTTCCGCTCTCTCTTGCGCCGCCTTCAAGGACGACTCCGACACCGAAGCTTTCAGAGGCGCCTGGCAAACATCGTCTGAGATTGACACACACACACACACACACACGTACATTAAGACGCGGCGTGTTTGCTCATTGTTTGATCTGCAGAAATTGAAACAGGAACGAACAGCGGAAAATGTGTCAGTGGTGGCAATGAGCGTCGCACAACACAAACACAAGCGGCAGTTTGTTGGTGACATTGAAAATTGGCCACAATGTGAACAAAACTTGCTTCAACAATCGAGGCCTCGCCTTTTTTTTTCTTCTCGGGGAACTTATATATGAAATAAAAATGATTTCGAATGGAATCAAAATTGTCAAATGATATTACTATTCAAATAGTCAACAGATTCAGTGAGCCCGGTCATGAGCGCTTCAAAAAAAATCTTAAAAAAAAAAAATCGAACTCTTCAAAAACAGAAAGTGCATTTGTCAGTTTGCAGGTTTCGCTCCAGATCGAGACTGGAACATTTCAGCAAACTGCTGCGAAATAAAACGTAATCCCATCTTGACGTTGTGTCGTGACTGAACTATTCATAATCAGATCCAATGAAAACATCTGGAACATGACAGCTGGTGAGGAGCATTTCTGCAAAAAGTTGTTTGTTTTTGTCCCTTCGCTTGTGTCCAGGGGTTGGGGCCTCCGTCACCTGACCAGCTAATCCCCCCCAGATTCATTAGCGTCTCCTCCCCGCTGACTGGTAAATGTCACACTGAGAGGAGACGGACGGAATAAAAACGATAAAAAGATCCAGAGCAGGAGAGCTCTCTCCGGTTCTAATTCTATATTTCAATCCTGACAACTGGACAAAATTCAGAAGATTCATTATATTCTCCACCACCTCCACGGCAAATTTATTCAGCGACGCGCACGTCACAGCTGGCACCAGAAAAACAAACGTGTGGGACCACCACTGCGACACGGACCGGCACACGCATGTGCACATTTGAACGTGTTCACGGAACTGCAAGTTTTCTTTGATACGCGACAGGAGGATTTTGGCACTGGATGGCATCCAGCCATAAATAGATGAATATATAAATAAAATATATTATATATATATAATGATGAGATATTTACAATTAATGTCCAAACTCTGACCAACTATCTTCCTGAACAACTTTAAAACCTATAACTTCTATGTTGACTCAGTTTTTTTTAGGTAAAACCAAACAAGTCATTTTAAATCCATAAAAATAAATAAATACGTAAATATAAATCAATGAAAACAAATACAAATGAATAAAATCAATAAAAATAAATAAAAAATGTACGTAGAATGGGCCTCGGTTAAGGTCTATGACACAGTGTAACACACACAAATGCCCATTTTTTTTATTATCCATCCATCCATCACCCCTGCCTCTGTCAATCACACAGTGATTAGTTGAGCTGCGTCGTGGCACCTGTCAATCAAATGTTCCCGCTTCTACCTATTCGCCAGTTTGTTTTTTGACTGAATGTGTTGGGCTGTAAAATAACAGGTGGACACTTCCCGTCCTCGTTTTTTTTTGACAGCTGCAATGCATCTCAAATCAAATCCTCCCTGAGTCATAAAACGAATCAAAACCGACACTGCTCGTTAACGCTGGGATTCATAAGGAGTATTTATAAAGGTGTGGCTGACGATCGGAACTTAAATCAAATCATTGGTAGATGTGGTGAAAATGGAAATCACTCACTTTGCTTGAGGGACACGAAAACGCTCCATAACACAAATCAAAGGTAACGTGTGTGTGTGTGTGTGTGTGTGTGTGTGTGTGTGTGTGTGTGCGTGCCCTTGACTTATTTTGGCAGGTGTTGGAAAATCTGTGTCGCCTGTTGATCATCAGGAACCATCTGTGGTGATAACAGATTTACAGTGTGTGTGTGGGGAGGGGGGATGTTGTTGGAAGATACAGAATAAAATGCAACAGTACACATATCTTTTTGTATGATGCTTATTCGCAACGTGTGTGCTCATCATGTTCCAATTCCTGCAGCAATAATACAAAAAATAAAAATAAAAAAAATGCAGAGGTGGTGTCACTGAGGTGTTCTGGGGATCTTTGGACCTTCTGGCCTCCACCTGAAGCCCCCGACCACACATGAAGGTTTCCACGGTGATCCATTGGATAGTTGACATTTCTGCGTGCGGTAGAAATGTCAAATACTCGGTGGAGCCGGAGAGGAAAGTCCAGAGATCACCGAGTCATTAGGGTTTATTCTCTCATTTTTTATTTTTGCTCAAATTTCCAAACTCGTCCTTCCTGCTCATGCACTCCAGAATTGCACCTCATGTCATCATAAAATAATGTAAAAAGATTTTTTTTGTGTTTTCACAATAGATATAATTATAGTTACAATAAGGATGACTTCATAGAAGCTGTGAAACGTTGTGATGTAACAGGAACTAAAAAATTAAAAAAATAATGGTTTGATGTTCATGCAATTATAATTTAAATGACTTTCAATGGTTCTCACAGCATCACCATCACAAATCTTTCAGTAGCCATTCATGAAATACACATTCTTATTTCAATAAAACATCAATTAATGAATTATTATTATTATTATTATTATTATTATTATTATTATTATTATTATTATTATTATTATTATTATTATTATTATTATTATTATTTTATATATATAATTTAACTATTTTTTAGTTTTTTTAACAAAGTCCTTTTCCTGTCGAGCTATTGCAGAAAACTACTTTAAAACTCCTGGACCAAACGTGGACGCCTTCAGAAGAATCACCGCTCCTGTTTCTTTTTTATTATTATTATTATTATTATTATTATTATTATTATTATTATTATTATTATTATTATTATTATTATTATTATTATTATTATTATTATTATTATTATTATTATTATTATTATTATTATTATTATTATTATTATTATTATTATTATTATTATTATTATTATTATTATTATTATTATTATTATTATTATTATTATTATTATTATTATTATTATTATTATTATTATTATTATTATTATTATTATTATTATTATTATTATTATTATTATTATTATTATTATTATTATTATTATTATTATTATTATTATTATTATTATTATTATTATTATTATTATTATTATTATTATTATTATTATTATTATTATTATTATTATTATTATTATTATTATTATTATTATTATTATTATTATTATTATTATTATTATTATTATTATTATTATTATTATTATTATTATTATTATTATTATTATTATTATTATTATTATTATTATTATTATTATTATTATTATTATTATTATTATTATTATTATTATTATTATTATTATTATTATTATTATTATTATTATTATTATTATTATTATTATTATTATTATTATTATTATTATTATTATTATTATTATTATTATTATTATTATTATTATTATTATTATTATTATTATTATTATTATTATTATTATTATTATTATTATTTTATATATATAATCTTTTTATTATTTTAACTATTTTTTAGTTTTTTTAACAAAGTCCTTTTCCTGTCGAGCTATTGCAGAAAACTACTTTAAAACTCCTGGACCAAACGTGGACGCCTTCAGAAGAATCACCGCTCCTGTTTCTTTTCTTTTTTCTTTTTTTTTTTTTGCTGAAGGGACCGGCGTTGTGGGCTGATGTGTGGAGTCGGTCGGCCCCGTGGCCGAGGAATAAAACATGAGCTCCAGAAGGTGTGTGAAGGACGACCCTACGATTCAGTGACAGACGCTGAACCTTCAGGCTCCTACCAACACACACAGATTTTTTAAATGAGGCTCATTTAGTGAAACCATTAAACTAATCCCATTGTTGCTCGTTAGAGGAAACCAGCAGATTCTCCGTCTGCCTCGTTCATCATCGCAGGCTCTGGGAAAACAGTCACAGGCAGAAAAACAAATGAGTATTAGAGGAAACACGTGGACTGAGGTTTGGGAAAACCACTTGACTCAGGTTATTGTTTAAATGTAGATTAAATACAGCTAAAGCATCATCACATATATTTTGTTTATTACTGTATTATTGTTATTATTACTACTATATTGTTATTACTACTATATTATTATTATTATTATTGTTATTATTGTTATTATTATTATTATTATTATTATTATTATTATTATTATTATTATTATTATTATTATTATTATTATTAAGTATAATATCTGGACCAAACTCACTCTGCTGCAATGATTGATTATTATTATTATTATTTTTTTGTTTTATTATCAATGACTGAAGGTTTACATCACGTGACCACAGAAACACTCGGGCCAGTGTGAGCAGAAATCATCTTCCCCAAGCCTCACAAAGTCAAACAGTCAAAACTAATAAGTCAAATGTTGTTGTTTTTTTTTTCCCATCATCGGCTTTTTTATTCACCACATTAAAATGTTCCTAAACCCTCTGCCAGGCGAACTGAGTCTCGGGTGAGAAGCCGAGCCGGTTCAGATTCGGCGCTGCCGAGGTCTCCGGCTCACCAGACCTCAGTTGGGCATGAATTTTTAAAGGCAGTTTACCAAAAAAAGTTTTCTGGGTAAAACTTGTTGGAAATAACTGAGAAAATGCAGAATTGTGCTCATTTATAAAGAGAAATGGTTTGGTTACAGTCAGGAGCTTTATCTGTATCCTCCAAGGATACTTTTGGATTTATATTTATGAATCATTTTGATAATTGATAAAGTTGTGTTTCCAATTGAGGTAGTAGACAGTAAACCGCAAAATAAATGAAATCGACCCGAAACACCACAGATCATTTGAAAGGATAAAAAAAAATCTAATAAATCAGGATTCTGTGAGAGATGAAATTAATTATTTTAATATTATTAAATTCTTTTTAATTTAGACTCATAATATGATCACTGACTGTGATGACTAATGACTCGAAAAGTGAATATAACTTGAGACATCATTTTTGCTTCTTTATCCATGGGATCAATGTTTATGTTACCTTTCTTTGCCAACACATTTTTTGATAAATTGACGTCATAAAGCCTCCACTTGAATAAATGAGCAAATTCTCACGTAGGAGCCCATGAGGGAAATAACACAATCCTCATTAGCGGAACACATCCAGCGTTTTGGTTGGGTTTTCTCTCCTTAAGAGAAATGCCGAATCACACCAGACATGTTCTTTTTTTTTTTTTTCATGTGTGACACTCACTGAGAGTGTTTGATCAACCTGTGGAATGGCACTCACACACTCACTTCTCAGAGGCTCAGAGGATGGAGAGAGAGCCCCGATGACACGTGTTCTAATTGGACCACAGTCTGCCTACTTTTAATTGTGATCAACAAAACCAGTGTTTTTTTTAAATATGAAACGCTAACCTCATTTGTTGACGTGAGTCTGGAGTAATGAGGGAGGTGTTGGAGGGCTGATGAGGTCAGACGAGGACACGGAGACGAGCTGTAATTACGGAATGCTTTCACCCAAACTCATTAACATGGTGACTCTGTGTGTGTGTGTGTTTGTTGTCGTCTTCACGTATATTTTGTTCTGGCTTCATTTCTCACCGCCACCGTTCAGGTTCATCAGCAGCGCGTCGACCTTTGGCCTTTTGACCCCTCCTCCCGTTCTCCACTCTTCAGTGATTGGCCGCTACCTGGGTTATGAATCAAATCACAATAGACCAAAAACAAAACCCATGTTGACGTTTGTCGTCCTTTAACATTCAACCTCACAATAGATTAAGCATTGAATGATGAACTGAGCGTTGTTCATACATTTCATTTATTTTTATTTATTTCCGCAATATTCACATCATCTGTCTGAAATTCATGAGCATATTATTGTGCCCTGAAGGATCCAGATATCATGCAGGGAGCCAACATAAACACAGAGAATGATATTCTATATTATTCTTTATTATTTACTCTTCATCCACTCACGTTGTGTTAATTAATCCATACTATAAAATCACTTCTCTGGATGTTTGTGTGAATGCGTGATGAAAGTGTTTGTAAAGTCATCAGGCAGTCCCCGTGTCTCTCTCTAATTATATCACTTACAATTCATTTAACGAGAACAGCTTGACATGAATAATTCAACACACGCATTGAATCATAATATCAATTTATGAATAACATTCTGTAACCTGCAGCTTTTCTCCGCCGGTGTTGGTTGCCGTTTACATCATGGTCCTGGGGGGGGGGGGGGGGGCGAAACCAAGGAAAAAAAATGAAAAAAGGTTTTTTTTTTTGTCGTTTTTTTTTTTTTTTTTTGGTATGGTCGTTATATTCTCACTCATTACTATTGAAGCATTTTTATGAAATGAAATTTTCTGGAAAGTAAAAAAATCTAATGGTGAGGTGGAATGTCACTCAGAATCTCAGTGTGTCACAGGAATAGATTTTCAATTGAGGAAATAGGCGTTTTATATTTCACAAAGAATATATGTATTATAATATATACTTATATACTCCAGCTGTATATTATTCAGTTATCACAAAATGACTTTGTCGGGTTCATGCGTAGTTCACGGCTTGTGTTGAAATACTCCTCTTCACATCGTTAACCAAAAGACAAATATTAAAATGAACCCGTCTCCTGAATATGAAGCTCCGGATTCGAGAGGAAAAGCTGAACATGCACTTTGGAGCAGAAAAAAACAAAAAAGGCCTCAGCATGTTTGTTATTGTTTCAAAGCGAGGTCACGTATGTATAGAACATTAGTTTGGCTCAGATCACATTTAATTTATCTCTGGCCCGGTGAGCTCGGTATTATTTGGATTTTAAACATATTTATTTCCCTTTTATGGTTTTCTCATCATTATTATTTCACCTTTTCATTCATTGTTTTTTTCCGTTTTTTTCCACATGCTGAAAATGTGCTGATGTGATTTTTTTTTTTCTTCTTCTTCTTCTTTGGGTCAATTAGCGTCAGACAGAGTCTACACCTACAAATCTGCCTGGTTTCTGCACAGAGACACAATTGAATAGAGAATGTGTGTGTGTGTGTGTCTCTCTGTGTGTGTGTATGTGTGTGTGTGTGTGTGTGTGTCTGTGTGTGTCTGTGTGTGTCTGTGTGTGTGTGTGTGTGTGTGTGTGTCTGTGTGTGTGTG
>JAFBJU010000818.1:174618-204519 GCA_016785305.1 Colistium nudipinnis
GGTAATTGTGTACATGTGTGAATGTGCGTGCTTGTGTGTGTGCGTGCTTGTGTGTGTGCGCGTGCTTGTGTGTGCGCGTGCTTGTGTGTGTGCGTGTGTCTGTGTGTGTGTGCGTGCTTGTGTACATGTGTGAGTTTGTGTGTGTGTGCATGCGTAATTGTGTACACGTGTGAATGTGCGTGCGTGTGTGTGTTTGTGTGTGTGTGCGCATGCGTATGTGTGCGTGTGTGCGTAAGTGTGTGTGTTTGTGTTTGTGTGTGCATGCTTGTGTACATGTGTGAGTTTGTTTGTGTGTTTGCGTGCGTAATTGTGTACATGTGTGAATGTGCGTGCTTGTGTGTGTGCGCTTGTGTGTGTGTGTGCATGTGCGTACTTGAGAGCAGAAAACTTCAGCGTTCCTAATAAACTGCTCCATGAGTACAGGAGCTCGATACCCTATTTGTGTGTTTGTGTTTAGATTTTTTGGGTGTCCTGGCTCCTCCCCCTCCATATGTTTCTGCCCACAGTCGTCCGAGAAGAACGACTCCATTATCTGCATTTATGATTCCAAAGTATATGAAAACCTCCATCTTCTAAAAGAAGGTGAAGGGTCGCTTTCGAAATCATTCAAATGTTCTCAGTCTGAATAAAAACAGCTGTTTCCAACGCTCAGCTTCTGTGAGATGATTCCCTGATATATGTCTCACAGATATCTGTTTTATTCCACTAATTATCTACCATACTTTTAAAAACATCCAATGACTGGTATAAAGACGGTTTCATAAACACTAGGAGACCACCTCAAGAGTTCAGCTCAAGTGAAATAGGTTTCATGGTTTTAGTGTAAAACCGTGTGTGTGTGTGAAAAAAAGTGAAAAAAAACCGAAACATGTCTGGTGACCTAAGTTCAAGTCCAATATCATCGCGAAACGGTGATCTGTTTAAACGTGTGCATAAGAACACACGTGTGCAGGTGCATGAACGAGGGGTTTTAAAATAAGGTCATCTGACCCCTGGATACGTCTTGAATCCAAATATTAGTGTGGCGTAAATAGAAAAAATGGCTTTAAAAAGCAAATTCAGTTCAATTGAAATAAAAAGCCAGAGAGAGGAGTGAAAATCATGGTTTCCGTTTCATTTAAACCTGCTTCAATTGAAGGGGCTGCGTTGAGTCACGCACACAGCCTGTTAGCCGATATTTGAGTATGTGCAGAAGGGAGACGTGGGTACACTCGTCTCCACGCGTCCCCCCAAAAAAATATATAGAAAAAAATCAAGGCCACGTTTCCACTTCAACTCCGTCCAGCACGCAACTCACTCTCAGGATTAGATTTCAATTTTTGAGCGAGTCCACCCGGGTTTGACCTACATCCCAGGCGCTGTGCGATATGTGATTTTTAATCCGGGAATAAAAATTACCCAGCATGCCCCCCCCCCCCCCCCCCCCCCCCCACAGGGAGCCCCCGGAGGGTAAATAGTGATCAAAAGAATGATACTTCACTCACCTGGCTGATTGCCGCACACGCGTGTGATAACGTGGTGGGACATGTTGTTGTTTTTGTGATTTCACGTCCCACTAATTCCTTTTCAAGATGGTTGCAAACAGTAATTACAACTAAGCTACTTTATTCAAACAAATAAAGCCCCAACATCTGCGCCTACACTGACGTCCCCCTCATTAATGATGTGGGGTTTTTTTTTTTCTTAAATCTTTGTACGTGCTGTAATGATGTGTGAGATTTCCTCATGTTGGCATTTACAGTATTTACATTTTTTTTTTTGTAGTTTTCTCGCTCACTGGGTCGTTCATGTGCGGAAAAACAAAATAAAGATGAATAATAATAATAATAATAATAATAATAATAATAATAATAATAATAATAATAATAATAATAATAATAATAATAATAATAACTTTCGGCCTCCAAACACCTGGTGTCAGGTGCCCCGATTGTAAAAGGACCTTGAGTCATTCAAAGTGTCCAGAGAGAAACTACATACCGTATAAATATAAATATATATATATTATTAAAAGAGAAATGTGTGTGTGATGTATTTAAAATGTGTGGTGTACTCGTTTTTTAGCGAGTGAAGCACTAAAGTCTTTTTTCGTTTTGTTGCATGTCTTTCATCAACAGCTCAGCCTTTCCCCTCTTAGCCTTCAACTCCTCGTATTCACCTCAACCCTCCTCTTTGAAGTCTGATGGATTTTTTTATTTTTTTTCACCTTTGTTCTGCAGCAGAAGTTTCCATCTGCAAATGGTGTCGTTTTCCCCGGCTTCGCACATCTGATGCTGCATTCTTACTCTTTGTCTGCTCTGTAAAATAAAGCAAAGAGACGTGTTTTTGTTTTTTTTCCAGGATCTGAACCGCTTCAGAGTGGGAAATAAAAAAAAGAATACAATCTTTAAAGAATTTTATTTTCTGAGGATTTGTGCAGAAAAAAAAAAAAACATTGGATATTAGAGCAAACATGAAAAACCAAAGGCCAAATGGAAGATGCTGCTTGAAATATCAATTTTCTGCATCAGTGTGAAAGTGTAAATCCACATTTTCATCTGTGCCATCCAATAAAAAAAGTCAGGCTCATCCACGGCCGCTTCCCCTAAAAAACAAAGTTTGGATTTCACGTAGGGAACAAATGGATCTGAGCCAAGTTTAAATTAGAAGTCCCCCTACAGATTAGGCCCCCTCGGTCCAGATTACAGGCATGGAAATGTTGTATCCAACAGATTATTTCCACAATGAGCCACAGATTGTGTTCATTTGTGATCGTTATTTCAGGTAGAGTTGTTTTCAATATTTTTTTTTATTATTGTATAATAATAATAATAATAATAATAATAATAATAATAATATAATAATAATAATAATAATAATAATAATAATAATAATAATAATAATAATAATAATTATTATTATTATTATTATTATTATTATTATTATTACAATTACAATTACTATAATTATTATGATTATTATTATGATGATGATGATGATGATATTATTATTATTATTATTATTATTATTATTATTATTATTATTATTATTATTATTATTATTTAAATGCAGAATAATGGATCAAGATTTACGTAGAAGATTCCCCAGGTAATGGAGGCAGATCAAAAAACGCCCTCTGAATATTATTATTTTTCTCCCTCGTCCTCCATCTCTCTCTCTCTCTCGCGTCGCTCCGTCAATGGGAATGCTGCCAAATCCGAAGTACACCGGGCTCCACGGGGGACATCGCTGTGATCACAGCCCAGTCAACAGGAAGTCCACGTGTCCACGCCGGAGCTGGATCACAGGAAGCTGAGACTTCTCCGAGGGAACCGGTTTATCCCGGCTCACCTCAATCTAACGCGCTCTCGGTTTTCTCTCCTCCTCTTCTCGCCCGGAGCCCAACAAATTGACGCATTCTGACGCTTCGTCAAACCACACACAAACTGGATGACAGGTTTTTTTATTTATTTTTTTTATTTTTCCCTGACGACAGAAAAGCAACATTTATTTAAAAAAAATGTTGCCGCAAATGGCATCCGATAAGTGCCGGTGCCGTGGTAAAACATGGCTGACCTTTCACAGCTGTCAGTCAAACGTTGCAGAATGACTCACCAGTTTGTGTCTGAGCGCCACGGTACCTCCAGAAAAAAACAGATTTTTTTTGTTTCTTTATTTTTTTTTTTGCTTAAATGATCTTAGGCCAAAGATGAAAGGAGAGAATCTGTATTGTTCTCCTCCTCCCACTCTCCCTCTCATCTGATCAATAGGCCACGTCTGTACGGGGTCAAAGGTCAAGCTGGTCCACTTTAGTCTATTCCCTTCAGAGGCCTGGACATTTTCAGGTGTTGACCTTTTTTATTTTTGATTTAGTTTGTATACTTTGTGTGTTTTTGATTTACATTGTTCATGGGTCAGGGTTCAAAATCGACTAAATAGAAATACCTCAGACAAACCAGGTTCAATTAGAGTATAATTGGCAATTTAGTAACACCTTATTTTACGTAAAGAAAGCATGTGAGTCAAAATATGTCACACAATTTGATCGCACAAACGTTGCGTTCTGATAGCATGCATGTACGCGATTTATTGATTTATTTTATGCAAAATGAATAATTCCACCCTCTCCACAATTCCAACAATCGCCCCGAACCGTTTTCACGGCTGAGGCGGACGACGTTGACCTTTGACCTCCGGCTCAGGGTGGCGACCCACCGCCCCGGCTCCTCCTCCTCTGATGGTTGCTGGCGCTCGTGCCGCCGCGGCACTACATCACAGCTGGGCTGTAAATATTTCATAAAAGGGAAGACGCGGAGAATACTGATGGCCAGCTCCGACGCAACCAGCGTGTTCACATCGCTGTCAGAGAGACACACAAAGATAGTGTGTGTGTGTGTGTGTGTGTGTGTGTTGTACAGCGTCCTGGGTGTGTGTGGATGTGTGTATAGACGTAAATGGCCACCTGTTATTACATAGTAATTATAGTTGATCATCCAGAAACTTCTGTGGTACATTGGGGGTTAAATCAAAATAAATAATAGATGCTTTATACATTTTTTGACTTTATAATAATGCTCAGAAATAAATGACAGGGTCCACATGTGTTGGATGATGGATTTTCAGTTCTTGATCAGACACACTGGGAGGATCTCGGGAGGATTATTGAGGTCAGCAGATTTGTAGCTAGGCCTTTTTCTTCTTCTTTTTTGATTAAAACCTGCTAAGTGCTGCGTCTCCTCAACACCACGTGGCGTCGTCAAGAAACGCACCACCTCAGCCACTGTGCGTCTGGAACGTATTGTGTTTATTATCTTTGAGGAAATCTTTTGAATAATCTACATATTTTCTGCCTGGTTTTATCCACCGTCCAAACTCCGACTTGACTTATTGGCATTTTTGAAGAAACTTTAATGTCACCACTAGAATGTTAAATAGTTCTGCCCATCTCGCAGCAGAACATATATTTCTATAGATTGACCCACTGGTGGTTTGGGCCGGGTGAGAGAGGTTAAAAAATTCTATATGGGCTGCGAAGACACATTTTAATTTCAGATTTGGTCACACAGCTCCTCTATCTGGTTCAACTGAGTTTCAAAATTGAGTGGCAATTAAAGCGTGGATATTGCATTTCGTAAAAGAATATTTCTTCCTTTTTTCGATCTTCTTTTAGCAATTTTTTTTTCCTGTGGCAAGTATTCATGGTAATGTTTCAAAACTGGCTTCGTAGAGAGATGCATCTGTTCTTAAGTCCTACAAAACGTTTTTTTTTTTTTTTTTTTTCCGAATGCCCCGATTTCATTTCAATAGTATGACCTATTGTAATATTGTACTTTTCTGATGTTAAAAGTGAGGGGGGATTTTTTTTTGTGTGCACGTGTGCTTCCTATTTTTTGGAAAACCTTGAAACCTCCACGCTCCCTTCTGGAGACAAAGGGACAGATTTACTCGTCCCAGATGGATGCGGCGGATACTTTCTGCTTCCTGCGAACCAGATAAAACCAGACGTTTTGCATTGTCTGCACCAACAGAAGTCGTAATTATGTCATCGTCATTGAACTGTCACAATCCGGCCGTTTGCGTTTTTCAACGACACATCCTCGGAATGACTGCTCTCATCAGAGTTGTCTTATTCTCACCTGGACACTTATTTCCCTGAATGTCTTACTAATATTTCCACAATCGTGAACCTGAATCTCTGCCTGTGGTGTGTTGTTCATCACCGGTGAAGTGTCAAGGTTTTCGTGAGAGTCAGATTTTTTTCTACTTGCTTGGATAAGATGGGCAAAAATTGCTACAATATTGATATTTCTTTGCACCGTGGCCTTGCTTTTAACGTGGTGGCCAAGCTGGACACCACGTTTGTCTTGAACAGTTGGAGATATGCTTAATACCAGAAAACCTGCATCAGAAACAATGTGGTCTAAAGGGATGAATAACAGAGTGTCATCTGCGTATGGCTGAAAGTTTGCGCCGCATTAACTGGTGAATGTCGTATATATCTGCTTTCACATCTGAAAGATAAATGTTTACTATTAGCACAACTTGAGCAAAAGCACAAAAAAGTACACGTGCAAAGTTGTCCACAACATTTTTTTTGTACCACCAAAAATACAAACAAAAAAAACAATTAAAAATCGTCCTGAAGACAGAGCTCTGCAGGATAGAATGAGGGAGACAAAGTGGGAATGTGGAATTGGAAACCTGGTCTGACATGACACAACAAGGCACTTCAAACAGTAATCCCACCTGGGGAGACTTAAATCTGCAGGACGGCTGATCTTCCTGCCGCTCCACTTTGTTTTCTCAGTTCAGATTCATCATTTAAAGGATTTAAAGCTCTTCCCCTTTATCTTAATCTGTTTATCCACTTGTTTCTTTTTTTTTTGTCTTTTTGTGTCAGTTTAATACCCAGTGGGGCTGCGGTATCTTTTTTCATAATAACATTGAGGCATTATGTGGATGATTTCTCTGTCCCTCTCACACACTCACTCATTCATTCACTCTCTCTCTCTCTCCCTGCCTCTCTCTTCACTCTCAGTGTCCAAATCCAGCTTTCCAAGTTACAATGGAGCTGTTTAAAGCCTCTGAAATGCTGAGCGGGCCTGTGCGGAACTGTCCTTTGAAAAGTGGGCAACAGATGGAGAGTGAAAGGAAGAGATGGAGAGAGCTCAGGAGAGAGAGAGAGAGAGAGAGTCAGAGGTTGGTCTGAAAGCTTCAAAGTGCCTTAAAGCGACGTTGGATTAAGGTCACAGCAGAGTTTCATAATGACAACACACAGCGACATGTCATTTAATATCACAATCACTCACGTCCTTTCACGGCCACAGTGGGACCATCCCGCCGCGTCACGGCCAACGCTGAGTCTCAACATTCCACTTTCTTCCATGAGCGGCGTTCCCAAAGGAGTCCAAAGAAAAAAATCCCGGCTAATCCCCCCCGCCCCCCATCACGACCAGTTTCCACTGAACGATTCAATTTCCCTCTCATTGTGTCACCCTCAGCCGGCCTTTTGTTTGTGCGCGAGTGTGTGTGTGTGTGTGTGTGTGTGTGTGTGTGTGTGTGTGGAGGAATGCACTTGCATGTGTGGAGTGTGCGTGTGTGTAGTCAGTCTCAGGTCACCAGTCTTGAGTGTGTTGCGGTGAAAGCTTTGAGCCACGGGTGTCGGAGTTTGGACAATAACAGCGACGGAGCATGCTCAGTGGCCTTTTGACTGACAGCCAGGAGCAGTGGGCTGTGTGTGTGTGTGTTTGTGTGTGTGAAGTGAAATAATGACTCCGGCGACTGCCAAGGTCTGACATTAAAAACATGCTTGTTATTCTCCCTCCACACAACTGTGTCATCGTTCATTCATCACGTTTTATCAGTTTGTGCCCAGTTAATACGATTTATCATAGAAAACTCCCTGAGTGTTTGTGTTATTATATTCGGGTGGAAAACTTCTGTTTGCTTTCAGGATGTGGATCATGACGTGGTTAATATTCATCCAAAAGTAAATGTGGATTCGAAAGTCGGACGTTGAAATAAACCTGGGAGAAAATGAAATGAAAATGAAGCTTTTTTTCTTTTTGAGTATTTTTTTTTAAAAGCATGTTTATCTTTAGTAAGCAACAAAGGGCCACACACACACACACACGTGACCATTAGCTCTCCTGGTTTACGAAAGCTCCATTGTTGCCTTTGATCAGGTTTTGCTTTTGTTAATTATAAGGAACCAGGGGATGGCAAAAATATATATAAAAAAATAAATCACTCCGGCGTTATTTTGACCCAAACTGGAGTAACACATTTATATCAGGTTTTAAGTGCTAGCTAAAGACATACAGTGATTATTGATTGGATGATTATTATTATTGTCAAATTGAAAAAAAATGAGCATCAACATACAAATATATAATAATAAAATAATAAAAATGATCCGCTCCTGAACACGGAACAATCTACGAATGCTACGCTAGCTAATTAGCAGACGACTCGGCTGTGGTGTGACTTTTATTATCTCAGTTTTCTTTCGGAGTCTGTTGGACGGAGCTCCAGGTGGTTGTGTGCTGCCGTGAAAGGATTCCACTCCAGTGTGGAGAGACCCACTCCTGTCTCCTTCAACCTTCCAGTTTTTTCCTGAATATTTTTTTGCGTTTTGTAATAAAATGAACGAACCTTTTACGACAAAATGAGAAGAATTAAATCGGGCGCCGCTTTGTACCTGAAGCACAAATACGAAAAAAATAAATAAATCCAATCTTCTCACATTATTTCTATTTACCGTTACAGGCGCGACTCCACCACATGTCGCGGTGTTCAATCCTCTTCTCGCCAATTACGACTCGATTTGTGGCGCCAACTCATCGTAACAAAGAGCAAGCGACGCCACTTGAGAGGAAATCGGCGTAACGCGACGCCGAGGAGCAGCTGACGCCGGAATCTGCCTCCAAGCCGAGCCAACGGCCTGAAGAGACGGAACGGTGGAGGGATCGATGACGGGCATATGGCGGCGGAGAGAGAGAGAGAGAGAGAGAGAGGGCTAGGTGTGTAACCGGAGAGGGCGAGCCAGATGCTTCTCAAACACGCCGTGTTTACACCGAAGCTTTCAAAAAACCCACTTCGATGAAAAAAAAAAAGGCTCTTCAGATGTTATTGATTTTTAAATGTGACCTTTGACCTGTGTCGACTCGGCTTTGATTACGACACCATAATAATCCATAGAAAACAGAGAGGTTGCTCGTTTGGGTTGTAAAATGTGAAGAAATAAGAAAACAGAACCAATGTTGAGGCCATGGAAAAATAAAAAGGAAAAGGACGTACTGAGTGAATGGAGAAACATGTTACATGTTACATGTATGACAAGACTTGTTTTTACTCCCACTCTCCAACTGGACAATAAAAGTCATTCATCATATTCCCCGTGTTCCACGGAAAAAGAAATCTCCATGAGCTGAGGAGAATTCAAAGGTCAAAGGTCACTGTGACACTTTGTACATTTCCCTACAGCCACTGGCTCAATAAAAATAGTATATCAAATATTTGGAATTTTCTGTTGTAACGAGCGCCTGTCTAATAGTAATAAAATATAAATTGGGCAATACATGGAATATACTTCATATACTCCTTACGTCCCCTTTAAAATAAACATCTGTGCTTCTTTTTCATTCTTTTTGAATATATTGTCCATCGTGAGTCTGACATCTTACGCAACCACAGTTCACAAAGGTCCCGCTCACTCACATGGGAGGTTTTCACTTTTCTTTCCTGCGTGGGAGCACATATACATAAATATAATACATGATTACAGTGGAAAAAAAGAAAAGGGCACTGAAGGTGAAGGGGCAAATCGCCATCACACCGAAGGAGCTGTGCAGCTCTCCACTTTGATTACCGCGTGTTTCTGGACCTAAATACGCAGCTTCCATTTCTCTCCTTCACGGATAATAATAATAATAATAATAACGTTGAATGAATAAAATAGAACATTTCAATCTTTCGGCGCAAAACAAAAAAAATCCAGCCATGACTCCCTGAGTGCACCATGTTGTGCGTTTTAGCGTTGAGGAAGCGGTGAAGCTGATGGCTCTTTTTTTTCTTTTTCCGCAAAACAAAGGCTCCACTCCACTGTGAAGAGGCGGACGCCTGAGAGGTCCAAAATCACACACTTGCGGTTCACGTCGCCGAGGCCGAAACTCTCCCCTCACTTGTCTTCCAGAGCAGTTGTCGTTATTCCGCACGCACAAAAAACCTCGCAGACCCGAGTTCCAAACAATATGAGCCAGACAGTTTAAAGAATCCTGAATTTGTTCTAATTTCAAATGTTCTAATTCATTGTATTTTAATATATGCTAAATACTGAAAATATGATTAGTGTAAGACAAATGTGTGTATTAAAGTAAGAATTTCACTCTGTATTAGGGTAGGGCATCTTTGAAATGACAGTTTCAATTAAATGACAATATTTGGGAGCAATAATAATAATATCACACGCATTTACCGACAGAATCAAAAATATCCCTCCGCTCACGTGGCCGTTAACTCATTTTGACTCTTGAATGGATTCTCCAGAGCAGCGAGTGTCAAACTTTTTTTTTTTGGCGCTTTTTTGTAAACAAATAAATATATCCCAAGATACACCAGCAAGAATGTAAAGAAAAATGACACATTTTGGCTTGATACGGTCTGTCAAATGACAAGAAAGTCTCTCGACTTGTTTATACTCACTCAGGGGGAAATCTGGGGCCTGTTTCGAAGCGATTTTGCCGTCACGAATGAATATTTCAGGACCAATTAAGTTTCCCAAGGCACACCTGATGATCTCGCACGAAAAATGCACAGCTGGTTTCAGATATTGGTGTTGTGAATTTATTCCACGAAAAAAACACAAACACAACCACCGACAAATATCGTGACATTTAATTGCAACATCAAGTGTTTTCCTTTTTACAGAGAGTCACGAGTGACCGCGTGCGACATTGACGGAGCCCACCGCACGACTCCTAATGAATCCCCATCAGACTTTTTACTCAATCTGCTCTTTTGTCCCAACGCGTGTTCCTCGCCGGCTGGAAATGTCATCAGTCGTGGCTACCCCCTATTTCCCCAGGATGCTTTGGAGTATCCCAGCATGCATCACACATGATCCCGCAGGGAATGTTTGTGTGCATGCGTGTGTGTGCACATGTCCAAAGCATTGCGGGATAAATCAGAGAAGTTTTAGTCATTAGAAGGAGTGAAACGACACATAATGCAGCAGAAGCTAGATTTATAACAAAGAGTCAGATTTATTCCTATTTATTTGTTTATTGGTGATAAAATATATATTATCAGCAGGACAAATAAAGACGAAATATTACACATCATATATTTGCAGATGTGTATTTCAATCTTTTCCACACAATCTCTCTGATGAGCAAGTTCCACAGATTATGATCATCCTCGTGGCTAATTTTAATGAGACGTTATTTCCGTCTCCTCTAAAACAAAAAACACTCCTGTGGGCGGAGTTTGCCGCATGCGCCGTAAGTGACATGTTTGAGAGTTCGCGCCTCTCATTTTGCCTCAATCTTCCATTTTGTGTTTCGAAATAAACTTTTTCCTTCTTTGCAGCATAGAAGTCATTGTAGATACACATGGGGGAGTGGTTATGACCACGATAACTGAATGAAAGTGAGTTTCACGAGAGAAAATTCGAAAAAGGGCTAATAACGATGCTGTTAGCATAAACCACAATCGTAAAAAATATAAATATATATATTTGTTGGAACTAAAAATCAAAGACTATATTCACCAGAGAAGGTTTTTTTTTTTTTGCACCCACAAGCGTTTCGGTTCCTCAACTTTAACCACAGCGTGAAATGATAGCACCTCAGCTTTTTTCTTTTCCCCAACATTCCCGCTGGGGGGAAAAGAAAAGCTTCATGTTACAGGGGTTCACACGTTTTTTTTTTTCCTGGTACGAGATCCCATAGTTGTGTACGAGAAGAAGTTTTCTGGAAAGAGCCATGTTACGTGTTGGTAATTGGGTCAAATATAATATTTGAAACCCAAGCAAATATTCAAGCTAAAGTCTTCATAATTTATTATTGGAAACTTTTATTATCTCCTTATTCGCTGATTTATAAACTCGCCCACAGACTTTGTTTTGCATGTTCAGCAAACCTGGAGTGTACCAAGTAAAATGCTCCCTGGGTTTATCCCAGAGATAATTTATTCATCTGCATGAATTATGTACCAACAATGTCTTGCCATTGATGGCAATTGTACCTCCATCTATTGCGGAGGAGAAAAAAAAAATCCGCTCGAACTAAACACGGGAACATTTCCAAAAATCCATGTTGAACCTCATGTTTCGGAGCTTTGGAAAGAACAAGCCTCCAGATGTGATGCCTTTCAAAACAGCAGCTCGTGTTTTGTTGTAGAAGAAGAAGAAGAAGAAGAAACGGGCGCCCTGCGGTGATTTCAAGCCTTTCAGGATTCACAAGGGGGGGGGGGGGGGGGAGGGGGGGAGGGGGGGGGGGGGTGATGCTGGTAAAGTGAACGAGACTACTTCCTGTTGTTTTTCTCTCTTTCTGATCACTGATTTGAAAATGATCAAATGCACAATTTCTTCAATAACAGGTTGGCCTTCATTGATTGAAATGTACATGATTCATGCTTGCAAATATTCCGTCTAACGATGACCTGAATCAACCTTTACATAGAACATTTATAATTCATTTGCCAGAATGTAAAACAAAAATGGTGCTTGATTAAATTATGTTTTTTTTTTTATAAAAGCGTCTGTGGACAAACAGTGGGAGTGCCGCGTGCATAAAAAAAATAAAAACATTTCATTGTTTTGTGTGATCATTGGATTTCAATTCTCATGCGGATTTAATAACCCGACGAGCAAATAAAGCATCGGACCCTGGAACTAAAGACAGGCCAGAGGTCGGGCAGGAACATGCAGGCACGATGAATAATCAGATAACTAGTGCATGCTGCAACAATGCATGCTGGGATATGCCTCAGACCCCAAAAACAGGGATAAGCCGGGTTGAAAATGGACGGATGACGGAATTCATAGGTTTAAATGAGGCAAAAGTAATTAAAGAGGATGCCCTATGCAAATATGAATATGGACGCTACATTTTAATACCACAGAAAGGTGTCCTTCACCTGAGCCAATCGCATTTCCAGATAATGGAATTTACAAAAAGGAAATAAAATAAAATGATGATTGAGTCCTTGAAGCGGCCGTGAACCTGGAGTCCATTTGAATGTTTTTTTGGATGAGAGCTGTTGACGGATGTTCACCTGCGAGTGTGTGTGTGTGTTTTTTTTTTTTTTTTTTTCTGTTCACTTACATTTCAAAAACATCGCTGCTGCTCTTTCCCTTTTAAACATGGAGCCCCCAGTTCTTTTCAGCCGCTTTTTCAAATTCACAACGACCAAATGAACAAAACGGAGAATGTGTGGCTCCAGCGCGGGCGGCCGACCTTCAGCGCTTTGTTCTCCCACAGAAAAGAGAGAGAGAGAGAGAAAGTACACTTTCAGGTAAGTTGTGCTCTCTCTCACATGTTGTTTGGAACATTTTATATTCCGAGCTGAATTGAATTGGGTTTTTTTTTTGTTGTGTTTTTTTTCTTTGAGGTTCTTCACATGCAGATCAAATTCATTTATTCCACGTCCAAACTGTACCAAAAACTCAGAAAACAGGAGAGTGGCGATAATAATGTCGATATCATATTTATAATTATGTTTTTTTTTTTTTTGTTCAGGTATTGTTTTTGTCTTCTTTGTATATCTGAGTCTCGTGCTACTTCCTGTTTTATTTTGTATTTACTCTCCTTGTGTGTTTGTGTTCAATTTTACTTCCTGCCTTTGTTTAGGTGTGATTGTTTGTCATTACTCTCAGCGGTGTCTTTTTTAGTCTCACCTGTGTCACGTTGTCTCTGATTATAAAGTGTGTGTGTGTGTGTGTGTGTGTGATGAAATGATAATCTAGGAATATCAGTAGATTATCTTTTCAAATTGTTCAATATTTGACAAAAAGTTTGATTACCTGCAAATTGACAAATGCTAGCATACCAATAAGCCACGTTATGATGTAGCGCGGCGGTAATTAGCATTTAGCTTAAAGTCCTTTATCATTTTGAGTGTTTTGTTGAAGTGAGTTGAATCCATGTTTGAAAAGCAACATTCACAAACCAACAAAAGGACAACTTTAGATTTTTGTACAAATTCTAACCTTATATCGAAAATTGATGAAATATTTGAAAATGTGGTTTCATATTTATACGATCAAATCGATTACAAATCCCCTCGGACCACCTTAGAGCAGGAGATGTATAAATGTATTTAAAAATTCCACATGTGAACCCTGCTTTAACTTCAGCAACATCCAGAGACACTATAGATTTATATCAGCCAATAAACACAGGCAGGATAATGGTATGGATTTATGGGCCGGCTTAATGACACAGTGGAACACGGCCTTCGGCTGCGACCCGTGTGTGTGTCATTTGTCCAGTTTCCATGTTGTGTGTGTGTGTGTTACCATGAAGTTTATTAACCAATAATCCACTTTGTGTGTCCCGTGTGTGTGTTTGTGTGTGTGTGTGTGGGGGGGGGTGTTTGTCCAGTGTTGCCACAAAGGAAGTTCATTAACCAGTAATCCACTCTGTGCGTGTGTGTGCGTGTGATTATTCTTTTTGTGTCACTCCTTTTGTGGACCTGCGGAACTTGCAAGACATCAATAGTCTCCGTCCATAGAGCTAACCCGTCAATAGAGTGACGACTAAACCGGACTGGCTCAGTAAATAGTTATATAAGAATGTGTGTGTGTGTGTGCGTCTTATTCTGTGTGATTGTGTTGGGGGGGGGGGGGGGGGTTTCTTCTTTTTTTTCAGTCAGCAGGAAGTAGAGCGGCTCTCCTCTCCGTCAGCACGTTTTATAAAACTCTGACAAAAGCGACGTTTGATAGGACCCGAATAAAATCCAAATCAAAGCCGAGACGTTTTTACTCCTCCCGTGTTCCTACGTTTATGAAGTCTTCAAACTCCATAAACTTTCAAGAAAACTTGAGTTCCATCCCATAAACGTTCAAGGTTCTCAAGGTTTCAAGGTTCTTAAGGTGTGGGCGAGTTATTTTTTATGTTAATGTTAAAGCTGGGCCTCACGCGTGAACTTGCCCTAAATCTATCAGCCCTGTTCATCTCATTCAGAGATTAATCTTTAAAAAAAAAAAAGATCACTTTATAGCCTTAAGGAATGTTACCCTCCGCAATCTGGAGTTCTCTGACTAATGCGCAGAAGGAAACTTCGTCATGAAGGAATTTTCTTTTCATCCTCAAGATAGTCGGGTAGAATGTAGGAGGACTTCACCGAGTGATGGAGGACAAAATGACTTCTTTCATCCTCATGCAATTCCTTCCCTTTATGCTCCGCCGGTCCCTAATCTCAGCTCGAGACCTGATCCCAAACTGTTCCTGGATGGAATACCAGGGGCGGAAAAAAACGTCAGAGATACAAACACACACTGACCCACACGCACACGCACGCACACTGTCAGCTGTGATTGACACATCACATTCTACATCTCAGAGCTGCAGTTATGCCCAGTGGGCTCTTTTGATGTTAGTGTTTGTGGGTGTGTGCGCGTTATCTTTCACGTCAGTGAAAAGATTCCATTCACTCTGTTGAAAGAGTATTTTTTTGGGGGGGGGAATTTGGGTTTATTTGAATCGCTGCTCCACCATTCATCGTGTTTTGTTTGACGTCAGCTGTCAGCCGCTCACACACTGAGGACAATGTGTGTGGAGAAAAAAAAAATGAAGTTACAGACATGTGAAAGAATGTAGTAAAAAACTATTTTAACCTTTGGATGCATCCTTTATATCCTCCATCCTTTTATTTATGTATAAAAAAAGCAGGCATAAATATAGAAATGTAATCTTGAACCATGTTGGTGGTTGTGTGAGTGGACATTTAAAAAAATAATAGGTTAACCTTACGTTTTTTTCCCCATTTAACTGCACTTAGATCAAAGAAATGACAATTATTATTATTATTAATAATAATAATAATAATAATAATAATAATAATAATAATAATAATAATAATAATAAAGTATTATTTCTAATCTCAGCATTGAGTCAGTCATTAGTATTATTATTAATAATCTTATTATTAGTATTATTAGTATTATTAGTATTATTTGTATAAGTATAGCCTCTGAGGTCTAGGATAGGAGAATATATTATTATAATTTGTAAATGATTAACTGACTCATTTAAATCTCTCACTAATGTCCAAACTCTCCCTCCATCGCACATTTATTTTATTTCCTCCTCTCCTTTGTCCTCGGAATGAACTTTACAGTTTCTCGGTTCTGTTTTCGCCTCTTCCTAATTACAGCCTTTGCTTTGTTCACCATGGAGCAGTTTGCAGGGGCGAAGAAATGTTTTGTTCCGGCCTCGCGCTCATTAATGGACGTTAGCGATGATAGCTTTTGGATCCCCGTTCATAATTTTTTTTTATTTTTTAGACATACGGTGGAGTCCATGCAACCAGGATAGAGTTACAGTTTATAGGGGTTTTGCATTTTCCAACTAGACCATGAAGTCATAATTATCTACTTTGTGTTTTTTTTTATGCTTTGACCAATTTTTTAAATGTCGTGTATTAGAAAACACATCAACAGCATCAATTAAAGAAAATGTGAAATGTGTGAAATGTTAAAAAAAAAGATTAGGAGGAAAAGTGTCATTCAAAGGGTTTAGAATGAAATGTTGGTTTCGATCCAAACACAACACAACATTGAACAGAATCCATGAATTGTATTATTATTTTTCATAATAAATATCATTATGCTGTAAAAAACAGCATAAAAAAGGACATTTTAGTGTCGCGCTGTGGTTGTGTCTCGTTTCAAATGTTTGACTCACACTGAGGTTGGAAAATCACCAGCGGTTCATGAAAGGAGGATGGAGGGGGTCTGAAAGCAGGAAGTGGGCGTGGCTCTCTTCATTCTACTGCTTTTTCCACAATGACTGAGCACCCCCCCCGACTGTTTTGCTTTGTCTTCCCCTCACAGCACAGCGCCGGCTTTTTATTGTCGTCCCCGCAGACGATGAAAAAGTAGAAAAAGGTGGACAACAAAAACCCAAAGAATCTGAGATTTTTTTCAGGATTTTTTAAAAATAAATGTTTAAGTGAGGTGTAGAAAATAACATCCCCTTGAATCAAACATCCCAAGAAGGTCATACTAAACAAATCTGGAAAAATATAGTGTTGGTACTGTTTTTTTTCTTTATATTTATACATTTTGGGGCAAAATCAAACCAAACTCTAATTATATATATATGTATTATTTCTTCTTCTTCTTCTCTGCAGACTTTCAGGCTCCGGACCGGACCGACTCGCTCCACGCTCCTCCGGAGAGACTTTGGGGTCAATGTCACACAATCCCTCAGACGGCACGCACAAACAGTGCGTCTCATTTTACACACCAAGGTCACATTCCTCGACATGGGGAGCTTTGTCATGTCTAAAAATAAAAAAATAAAGATGTCGATCCATCAGCATCCTCGTGATCATTTATCACGGAGAGCCAGCGCCACGTGGGAAGCTCTTTATGGGATGTTATCAAGATGCATCATGGGAACCAGAGGATTAAATGAGTGATTTTATTTAGGCCGAGGAACTTTAAAGTCTGGAATTATATGCAGCATGAATTTGCATATATGTTTAAAAAATACGTTTTCAAGGGACAGGGGCAAAGACAGAAAATAAACACATAATTATATGACAACAACGATGAGTATTTCAGATTAAAGTCACAAACTTACAAGAAAAAAAAAAGGGTTTTGTTTTTGGATCAATCTCAGTAAACCACAGGCGCCTGCAGTTTTCATGTCCAAAGGTCGGCAGCGGACCATCTTATCAAATTAAACGTTACAATCTGATTTAGCCCGTACAGGAAGTACACCCAGAATGATGTTTGAACAGGTGGAACCGGGTTGGAGTGATAGAGCGAGAGATGTATTGGGGGAGACGAAGAAGGACACACATGGAGCGGAAGGAAGATTTTTATTTATTTATTTTTATGTTTTAATGGAGCAAGTGGAGATGAGCTGGTTATAGAGACGAGTGAAGAATACGAAGGAGATCCTCCAGCTCCAGGGACAAAAAAACAACAACCTAGGAGTAGAAATGAGAAGAAAGGAAACATTGATGGTCTGAAGCAACTGTCCGAAAATAACAGAGTCAAGAGCAGGAGGATTTATACACAGCACGGGGTTAATGAGAAGATGGATGTCAGGTGTGTTGACCAGTTGGTAATCAGAGAGAGAGAGAGAGAGAGAGAGAGACAGCTGCATCTAATTTACCTGCAAAGTGAAATCAGAGTTTGTAGGGCAGGACAAAAGAAACGGAATAATAAAAACACCACAACCTTCAACCCAACAAAGTTGCACCAATAAATAAATCTTTAAAAATGAAAACAATTCAACTCAACTTCAAAACAAACTCCGTTGAATCCGTTTATTATGCGATTCATCATCATCATCATCATCATCATCATCATCATCATCATCATCATCATCATCATCATCCTCCAAATTCCTTCTTCATCCAGGTGGCCAAGAATGTTTTGGAATGTTTTTATTATTATTATCATCGTCACATATTGTGTTGTGTCACTTGGAAATAATGCTGTGGGAGGAATTCAAGATTTGACTTTGGTGAACTTTAAAAGAAAATTAGCATTTACTTTATAATTTCGAACAATTACTGGGAGAAGGTTTCAGGCGATGACTAAGCTCTTAGTTTTTTATTGTCACTTTATTTTGCTGATCCTATTATTCCTTTATTTTTTATCCGACCTTATGAATGAATGAATGAGTTTAGGCGACACAACATGTTTGATGGACTCGACTGGAGTTGAATAAAATCCCAATTAATCCCAGGAAATAAGGCCATTAATCGTGTTATCATTGCCCAGCAATAATATATATATATATATATATATATATATATTCCTTGTCCTTCTGAATTTCAGCTATTTTATGTTCAGCCTTATTTTCCCCCCGACCTGTGTGTCCTGACGATATGCAGAAGAACAGAACGTCATGGTGAAGAAGAAAAAAACATCAGAGGAGCCCAGATGGAGTCTGGTGGTGCACTTATCCTCCTGGTGTGTGTGTGTGTGTGTGGTCTAGGATTTGGACATGAATGGGCAGGTTTTGGGACCAGGGTGTGTTTAATCTGGATTGAGCCAGTTCCTCCAGCACGGTGCAATGCAGTATTTTTATTATTATGACTTTATTCTTCATTTTTAATCATATATTGATTCATTCCGACTTATATGGCATAACTGGTTTCAAAACTCCAAATAAAAAGCCCCTATAAAGACTGTGTGTAGCTTTTATTGCTCCTCTGAAATCTGCGGAGACAAAGCGAGGATCAAATCATCATCCCGTCGCCGGGAGCTCCGTCTGTCATGAGAGGACGAGAAGGTCAAAGAGAAAAATGCTAACTGTCAGAGAAAATTAATCTGACTTGCTCCCAGAGCCAGAAATGCGACGGGTGGGTAAAAAAAATCGGAGTATTATATTCTACATTCATAATATTAGCCGTGTGGATACAATTTGTCGTATCTGGAAACTTTATGAGCAGGATCAGCGTGAAAGAATTCAAAGTGCAAGGTGTTTTTTTTTATATCTGAATACCACACAGATAAGGTCTGAGATCTTACAAATTTCCCAGTGGATGTATCTGACCTCATCCTCCTCCTCCCTCCAAAACCTGACCAAAACTAATCGAGAATCTCAGGGAATAAGCCACTCTGCTGACACATTGTGCGTCGCACAATGAAAATATTGTTATGTTCAGCTGTGGAATCGCACGAAATGACCCCCTGCACGTTTTTGGGAGATGAATAATAATCTCAGTAGGTAGTAGTGTTATGGTGGTCCTTATTCAGTTTCTAATTCCTATACTCTGACCCCCCAAAAAGTTTAGTTTTCGTTAAAACACCTCTCACGAAATATTATGAAAATTGAACAAATTTTAGCGGCTGCTCAAAGCACAGCAAGTTTATTCAAATTGAAAACAAATAAATATTTTGTGATTAGCAGCCACGTGAAGGAGATACTACATTAAGTTTGTTTTATTGTATTCCTGTACCTGTGTGTAACCCTAACCCTAACCCTAACCCTAACCCCAACTCCAACCCCAACCCTAACACTAACCCTAACCCTAATCCTAACCCTATCCCTATCCCTATCCCTTAATCCCTAACCCAATCACCTAACCCTAACCAGAACCCTAACTCATGTGGTACTGTTGGATGCTGAATGGCCATAAATGGGGGGCAGAGTGAAACAGAAAGTTGATGAGACTATTTCACCAACTTCCCAACGTCGTACAGACTCACAGATGGTACCGTTGGATGCAGAAAGGTCGATATAGTGGGATCGTTGCTAACTTCCAGGTCTCTATGACCTTTATATCAAAAGTAATCCCAAAAAAGGGGCCTTCCCAAATTGGTTTTCATCCCAATTCCCTAACCCTAACCCCGACCCCAAGCCCAAGCCCAACCCCAACCCCAACCCCAACCCCAACCCCAACCCCAACCCCAACCCTAACCCTAACCCTAACTATACCCTAACCCTAACCCAATCCCTTAACCCTAAACCCTAAACCCTAACGCTAACCCTACCCCCTAGCCCTAACCCCAACCCTAACCTAACCCTAACCAGAACCCTAACTTATGTGATACCGTTGTGTGCGGAATGGCCATAAATCATAGGGCAGAGTGAAACAGATAGTTGGTGAGACCTTCCTATCAAAAGTTATTCGCAGATAACGTTATGAGACTTTTTGACTTTTTGCTATTTCACCAACTTCCCGACGTCATACAGACTTGCGGATGGTTCCGTTGATATAGTGGAGTTGTTGCTAACTTCCAGGTCGCTATGACCTAACACTATCCATAGCCCTGGGGCAGGGGGGAGATAGTGCTTTGCTCATGGGCGTTAGGTACAGTCTCTTATGTTAAGGAGAGGGTTTTAATCCTTCTTTCCTTTCAACATCTTTCCTCGACTTGGCTTCGAACCTTCTGGTTTGAGAGGTGTCGACTCTGCCACTAGTCCACCTCTCCTCAACATATGCTATGCATTTCCATTAAGATATCAAGCAAGTAGTTTGTGTTTTTTGTTGCAAAATGTTGAGGACCCTTTTTAGTTGCAATATGCAGATCAACAAGTGCTCTATGTACAAGCTCATATCAATCTATAAATATAATTGTGAGATAATAGGAGAATATGTAATAGATTTTGCATATTTAAGAGAAAAAATAGGAGTTTGTTTGACTGTTGATTTACGAAAAACTGTGGAACTGTGATCAAAACTGATAAAAAATAAAATCTAATAAAAAATAAATATACACATATATCTTTATATATATATACATATATATAGATATATTTATTTTTTATTTTATTTATGTATTTATCTTTCGTAAATTATAATCACAGTTCCACATGTTAACACAGATTAATTAACACAAAGGAGAGGCTCCTTGGAAATTCCTTTTACTTCCTTTGATCATCTTTGAGTATTGGACAGACGCTTCTCACAGCTGGAGTGAAGGGATCAATGGTTCCCACATTTCTTTTTGAACGGAGCCACAGGTCAGGTGTTTGCTGCCAAATTTCACTTTCAACACCGAAATAATAAATAAAAATACGTCTGCTGGAAAAATAACCTTGTTTTTTTTTGGCAGTATTCTCTGACTGTGGCACAGATTCATCACAGATAAATTCACAGATCTGTGATACGTTGAATCCAAGGCTGAGAATGATAATAAACGGAACCTATACCTTCTGAGGATTATTTCACATTGTGCTCAACATTATATCTGCAGCATGGGATTATCTTCTCGGAAATGGATCTGAACTGGTGCCTTAGTGTTTTAGATTATAAGGAGTAAGGTAAATATTATTTTATAAAAAAAAAACACAATCATTCTGCCAATATCCATATGGTTATCACAATTGAATAGATATTTAATATAATACAAAAGTAACATTTAGTGCAGAATGAGTCATGGCTATGAAAAAAATATATATATAAAAAATTAAGAATATAAAACAAGCTGCAACCACAAAAACTACACAAACACGCCAAGGGACCTCAATCTTAAGGCGAGGCGTTTCCACGTCTCCTCCATTATTTGTGCGTCCGTGTTCAGACGCACCTCTTCAACCTTCAACGCGACACACGACCACAATCTCAACCCCAGGGCGTGATGCAACATTCAGGTCCGACAAAAGACACACACAGACACACCTGGGACGTCCTGTTAGAGAAGTCTGACTTCACTGGAGCTCCTCCATGATGCAAGAGAGAGATGAATGAGTCATGAGTTCTCAGCGCGGAGCTGCACATGAACATGAACCCCTGAGATTTGCGGTACGTACTGAAACGGCATTGGGTGGTTCATTCAGAAAATAAATAAAAGAACTAATTCACCACAGATTACAGAGTACATGCCCCGAAATGGATTTTGTATTCCGTCCGACACATTTTAAATGTGCAGAGGCTCCATAAAGTATATATGTGTACTCTATTTCGTTTAAGAGGGCTGGGTTTGGGTTCAGGTCCCGGCTTCTGCATTTTTTTTTCACCATTTATTCCTCTCTGATGAAAGGTCTGAACTGTTATCGGCCTTGACTGAGCTCCCAGGATGCACTTTGCTCCCCTCTCCTCCTTGTCTATGCATTTATGCGCCATTAATACACGTAATTAACTTTGCATCGTCTCTGCGGAAATGATTTATCATCCATTTGATAAAAGCACGCAAAATCTTAAGTAATAGTGGTAAAATAATATTTTTCCCCATCATTTTTTTACCTGCTGAAAAACAAAACCGTAATTATTTTTTGTAAATGAAGAGATAATTTGGAACGAATGGAGGAGGGAATCCAGCGGGTCTCAGAGTTTGCTTCCACTAATGTTCCCTGACATGAGCAGATCTTAGATAGAACAGATTTATGACCTCAGTTCCTCTTTGCTCCGCTGAGAAACTTTTTAAGGCTGGCATTTATTTGTCCGTCCCCCGTCGCCAGACCACTTCTCACCAGCTCGGGTTTCCTTTTCAGCTTTGGCGTCTGGAAAATTTCCCGATAAGTGATTGACCCGGCAGATATTCGTGGCACCAATCAGGGAGACGATGGGAAATGAGTCACTGGCTGAGCATTGAGAAAGGGTCTTGGATGGAGAGGTTTGAAAAAAGTGAAATTAAAACACAAAACTCTTTATTTGAGTCCATTAAGTTGAATTTTTTGGTTGAGGTCTCAAAAGAATTGTCAGTTCCTCACAAAATTAAAAATCCTCGGTGGACACTTCACAGACCGCGGGAACCAAAATACTATTATGAATCCATGTGGAAGTCACTTTCTGACCTGTTAAGCTATCACACTTACCAAAGTGCATTCTGGGTATCCAAGATCTCTGTGCCACATGCATGGCTCAAAAAGGGTTGTTCGTCCAGTGAAATACTGCACCACTGAATTCAGAGCAACCTTTTGACACACACAAAAAAAACCCACTTTGCACCCACAATGCATCTGTGTGGATTTTAGAAGATCCAGATGCTTTTTTCCAAAGCACAATAATTGGACAATAACAGCTTTTATTGCGTAATTCAATTAAAGTTGTGTGGGTCACTTTTTGTGTGTAGCTGGACAGGCATTGTGCGATGTTGTGTACCTGACACAGTTCCCTGCTGTCCGACAGATCCTCTCCAAACCCCCCCCCACACGCCCGCTCCTATACGAGGCCCCCGGGGGGCTCCCACCATATGCATCAAATCCATTAGCAGGCACTTTCAGGACCATTTATGTTAATGCTGATGTGATCAATGTGATTCCTTTTAAACGCTTTCTTAATTAGACCTTGACCTTGGGGTCAAGTACGGCAATGCTGATGAATTGAAAGAGAAAGTGTGGGTAGAGACCGCGAGGAGATAAAAGCCTCGCGTAGATGACAATAAAATAACCAAAAAACTCTTGCGAATAAAATCTGTGGTAAAAACACACACCCAATAGGAACATTGAGTGGATTTGTGGCTCAGATCAACCTTTCCACGACATTTGTGTTTTTCCACGGTTGTGGGGTCCTAACCCAACTCGCCAAAGTGCGCTGTGATTTGGGGCTGTACAAATGAAAGGAGATGGAATGGAATTGTTAAATACATTTTGCATAAAGCACACAGCGCACCGTTATCAAAAATCTGCCATTATTCTTTATTTTGTTCTTGTTATATCTCATGAAAAGAGCAAAATCAATAATGCATCAGTTCTCTGCAAAACTCTGTGATCACGTAGCCTGAGGCCTTTTGGTTTTCACGCCAATGGGACTCGAAAATATATATTTGCAGCTTTGAAACAGAAGCTCAGTCATTTCCTGGAAGGGTCAGACACTGTATTTTCTGTAAATGGACATTTCCATTAATGGATTCATCCACATTTGGTGCTCTGGTGAGTATCTGGGGCAGTAGGACGGAGCGTTCAGAAAAAATGCACTTCAACGAAACCAAACGTCCATCGTCTATAAATAAGGCAAAATAACAAAGAGACATGTGAGGAAGACTTTTGGACTCTAGAAAAACTTGAATGGCTTAACCGCAAGTGTGATCCATCGTGCTCTACTTTACAAATCAATATGAAAAAGGAATTATTGAGCAAAAAACAAGCGCCAAAAAACCACAGTCCAAAGGACTACCTTCGAAAAAGCCGGAGAATTTATTCCAACGTTTTAGCCGCGGCTTTCCTGTCAACAGGTACTTTACTTTCGTCTGTGAATTATTTCGAAACAATCAGGACATTGGTGCTGGATAGAAAAAATAAAATAAAAAAAAGTGGTGTCTATACGCTTAAAACACAAAAAGAAAATTGTCTCTCCTTTTCTTACTTTTCTCTTATCACCACAAAAAATCCTGTGCATGAGAGTGTGTGTGTTGTTGGGGATTATTATAGGAAGCTATCTAAATAAGTAAATAGTCATGTGTGTGTGTGTGTGTGTGTGTGCAGCCCTGCTGCTCTTATTGCATTACACATGTGAAAGAGCAGGAGTGTGTCTGCAATCCATCCTCAATTGGTTCACATCTGTTGACTTTGGAAATGGCTGATCCTATATCTGATAGCCATTTGGTGAGTGTGTGTGTGTGTGGGTGAGAAGGGGGGGGGGGAGGGGGGCGGGGGGCACATGCCAGAGGGGGTGAAACAGCAGGAGAGCCCCCAGAGAGGAAGAAAGACCACTTAGTTAGCCTGCAGGGGATACTGGCCCTGTGTGGTTGTGTGTGTGTCCGTGTGTGTGTGTCTGTGTTTTAGCAGTCCGTCTGCTGCCATGCGTCTGACCTTAGGCTTCCATCACAGTGGGAGCTGGGTTTGGCTTATCATCGCTGTGATCTGATACAAAAATTGGAAAAAAAAACTCCTCGGCGACGAAGCTGCTGGAGATAAAAACTGCAGGTTTTCATCGGTTGTTTTAAACATGAGAACATTTCCATCGTCACCGAGATAAAAGGTTTCTATACATAAGGTACACAAAGAGTCTCTGGTAAAAAAAACTGCGGTTGTCTTCTCTTTCAAATAAAAAAAAATATATATTATAAAGCATTTAAAGGCTGGACAGAGTGTGACTCTGGTTTATGTTCTGCCTGCACACCATTCGCCTTATTGGTCCAGATGTCTTTTTAAACCAGAGGTGAGGGAGGCAAACCATGAAAAAAAATAAAAATAAAAATTAGGCACAGCTCGGAAATACAGAAAAATATTCTCATGACAGCAATTATTTTTTTTATTTTTTTTCCTGCAGTGAAAGAACTTTCCATCTGGTCCCTCAACCAAACCATTCCGTTTTCCAACAGAAACTGGACAAACAATTATTATTCATTTTTTATAAAGAACAAAACAGCGTTGGTGGGAATCCACACAAGGTTATTTCTCTCCCTGGAGATTTGGTGCACAAAACTAAAACATCATCAGCCCCTCGTTACTTGTTTTACAAATAACTCCCTTTTTTTGTTTATTTTTATTTTTTTACAATCGGCTCTGTTGAATCAATAAATGCAAAAAAAAAATATATATATATATATATATTATATTTTAACAAATGATTGTAGATAATTATGAACGCTCTTAACATCTAACGGACAAATATATTATTATTTCACAGTTGCAGGTAAAGTTTGAGGAAAGTTTTTAGTGCACACTAATGGAACCGGATGTAAAACTCTGAGACTTTGGATTCAGGAAAAATACACAATGAGAAAAAGATGGATTTGAAATAAAAAGCAGAAGAGGAAATATTCTGGGCTCGTGGAGGAACTCGGAGCCGAAGATCATAGAAACTTAAAAAAAAATGTGACTTTAGGCGGGAAAACGATCCGAAATAAAACGGGGAGAAACAAATCAAAAAGGAAAAGATGGCGACAGAAGAAGATTCTCCCTGAAGGAACTGAGCAGACGCCATTCGAAACTGCAAACTCTAAACTCCACGTTCCACCAGATAAAAACAGTTTGAGGTGAAAAAAGGTCAGCGGCATAAATCACGGCAGCGCTTTTTATTTCTTTATTTTTAGTTCTACATTTCTTTTTTTAAATCGAGGCTCAGACTGTCCAGCCGAGCACAGATAAAGATCCGCTCACGGAGGACACGCTTCCCTCCAGCTCAGGTCAACTTTTTTTTCGGTTTGAGAAATGCTGGTTTGGTCAGAGTCCAGAATCAGCTCGACCTTAAATACAAAGACAACAGGAGAAGCGTACAAGAGTACCACAACTTTGTGTATTCTTACTTCAAAACATTTCCAATATATTTCACCTCCAAGGATAGAGTGTATATGCAATATTCTCAGATTCATTCATGCAAATTTTCATTGATCTTATTTAAATAAAGCTTATTTCATTTTGCACCTGGTTTCCTCAATTGTATTAGTTGAATTATATCGTTTTTGTCCTAATTTGCAACATTTAAAATGTACAATCCATAGCTTTGTTTTAAATTAGCCTCTAATGTTTTATTTTTTCAGCTTTCTGTTAAATATTTCTGTGGTAGTGTATGTTTTTTTTTTTGCTTCTTCTTCCCTCCAGTGAAATGGGATTTATGAATAAAGCTTTGTTTTTTCTTCTTTAGTCTCTCGTCCATAGCCGCGCACACACACTGAGACAACTTATAAATAATGAATTTTCCTTGTTCCAAACTGTGAAGTCAAGCTGAGAACAAAAAATCTAAACACTCGACATGAACATGATACAATTTGATTAAATATCAATCACATCACATATCACTTATCCCAATAATCACTTACTTTTTTTTGAATAAAGAATCCTTTGAGTTTGTCTCCCATAAATAAAAGAAAGGATTCCTTCATTCAGTCCCTTGCCCTCGAATCCGTTCTGGACTGATCCACATGAAGTGTTGGACACAGAATCAAGTAGATGAATAAATAAGTGAATAAAAAATACGGGACTTATTCGTTCCACTGCTGAGAATCAATGTGTGCGTTATAAAGAGAGGATAAATGAAAACGCATCCACACGTTCCACCTTTATCTCTCATGTACACACGGAGACACACATCCAAGGGGATGGAATCTAGATGGATCAGTGACCACACACACACACACACATGGTATTAATATTTATACAGTGGTTACACAGTCATTTGTAATGTGGAGTCAAACGTGGTGTTATTTGTGTGTCTGTTGATAGCTACACTTCAGATGTTGTTGCTGTTAAACAAATGAACCCAGTCTCAAAGCATTTCAATAGAGAATAAGAATCTTTTTTTTTTTTCATTTTTAAAAACATTTTCCTCATACACCGAGACTATTGTCCACGTTTCCAGTGCAGCTCATGAACTACGACGCCGTTTGGCCGGATGAAAATAAAGCTCCTTGACTCACACCTGGTTTGTGGCCCAGTGGAAAAAAACAAAACAAAACACAAAATGAAGCAGCACCGGCCCAAGACAAGAGGTCAAAGGTGACAGTCAACAGACACAAAAGAATCTTCATAAAATGTTCATAAAATTCTTATTACTATTTGAATCTTTATCTGAATCATTTCGCACCTGGATACAATGAAGACTGAATTTGACCAGCAGATAGAAAAGTGACGGACGCCATGTTGGTTCTAAATATCCCAAACTACGACTCTGACCTCGAATTGGATTTTAAGGCCCGTCCTCTGTCTTCGTCCCACTCTCCACAGATGTATTTTCCAGGACCTTCTTCTTCTTCTTCTTCTCTCTAATCACTGCCCTCAGACTAATGGGAGAATCTGGCCCTCCGCCGGCTTTTAGCTGGGACCAATAGTTGGTCTGTCGTCTGTGGGATCATTAGTTGAGTGTTTTTGTCCTAGATTTGCACTAAAGGCGGATCCCATTAAAGTCTGAGAGGTCTCCGTGTCGTTATTTTACCTCCGTCCGCACTAGGAATACAAAGGATGTCGTGCAAATTTGGACGAGAAAAACAAATGCATAAACAAACAAATAAACAAACAAATACATAAACCAAAACATCCAAAAAAATGTAATAAAAAAAAAGGAAAAAAAATATTATTACTGCTGACACGTGATATAAATCATATAAAATCTGCCTTATTGAGGGAGTTAAGGCCCACTGTAAACGGTGTCTATTTATTTCATATTTGGGTGAGGGGTTAGGAACTGACAGGAGAGTGATGGAGATGAAATTAGCAGATTAGGACCGTCTCCACCTGGTATCAGGTGGAAAGGTTTTCATACTTCATATCTGGGTAATGTGCCTGTCACCTCCACACAGAGAAAACCTTTCAGAGCTGTCAGCCTGAACAAAGCTTTCTCTCTGAGGCTCCCGTGACATTTGAAGTTTTTTTTTTTTTTTTTTTTTTTATGTCACCTGGGACACCAGGTGCTGAAATAATCCCAGAGTTTGGGTGTCACCCGCCAATCAGATTAGGGAGTCTTCAGGGATTGAAACCTCATCACCATGCTCAATGTTTGGGATACAACAAAAACAAATCCCACAACATTCACATTTCAAGTTGGGTCCATATTTGTATCCTCTTTGTGTATCATCAATCTAGCCAGTAAAGTAATAACAAATAACAAAGCAAAGACAAAAGGCCACAAATCATAAAAGAGGACAAAGGACTCACTATTTATACCGGGAGCTGAGTGAAACTATCAGGGGCGGAGCCAGTGCTGACGAGGGGGACAGGAAATAGGATGGGAGTACAAAATAAAACAGGAAGTGCTGTGACAGACTGGACGTGACACAAGCCTGATAATAAATCATCAGCCTGGATACAAATAAAATATCTACACAAACTTTCACCATTGAAATCATTAAGAAAGAAATTGCTGATTATTCAAATGATCGTTTGATCTAAAAAAAAAAACTTTTAGACTCGGATTGGGGGTGTGTTTACGAAGAGAGCCAGAGAGCAAATATATTGTACTATAGTAACTGTAATATGCTTAAATTCTAAAAGCGACAAATGTCATTATTAGTGATAGATGTACAACGTCAGATATAAAGTGAGTGAAGCAGCAGGAGGAGAGAGAGAGAGAGAGAGAGAGAGAGAGAGCGATGGGAAAGTGAAAAATGAAATGAGAAAAGCTGCTGCTTGGAATTCTGGGAGCAAACAGGTAAGTGACAAGTAAAACGTTTTGGTTATTGAAGAGGAAGATTGTTCCTCTCACTCCGATATCCAAGTCTGAGGGGCTTTGCAAAGAGACGCTCAGGAATACAAATCAGCCTTGATTGCTGGTGCATCGTGGGTAGCCTGGGAATAAAGGGACCAATATTAATGGCAGCGGAGGCGTAATCAAATTTGACAGAACAATAAATGAGCGGAAATGCCCGAGGGTTCAGTTTTGAGTCTGTGCACCTTTTTTTTTTTATAATTTTTTAAATTTCTTATTCTTGCTCCACAATGGCAGGTAATTTATTCATAAATGCGAATTGACTCCGCAGGTTCTTGTACTGCGTCTAATTCCCACCGGCTGCCGACACATTTTTGAAGGATGACATTATATCGGCCAGGGTATGATTTTTATCAGCATAATGACACTGGGGCGAGACTAACGATTGATTTAATAACGAGTATTAGCGACACGTGGGGGTGATGGCGATGACGATGTGAGGCTGGATCCTGGAGCGACCCGGAGACCCCAGAACAGGAAGAAAAATAATGAGGATTCTTTTATTGTTGAAGTGGAGCTTGTGAAATTGGATTGACGGATTTAATAAACCAACGGTCGATATAACGGAAGCTGGAAATCAAGATTCACTAATAATCGTCTCTTCCTCACTCAGTGTCACTCAAATGTATATTTATAAATGTCTTTTTCAGGCCTCAGACGTGTGTCCTTGTAGTTGTTGTTATATGAATATATATATTAATT
>JAFBJU010000822.1:0-103740 GCA_016785305.1 Colistium nudipinnis
CGAAAAAGTCCCCAAAAGCAGGGAGCCGTGCACTTTTTTGACTTTATTTGAAAAAGGTGAAAAACAGTGTGTTGCCGCACCTGCTTTCACTCTGTACAGCATGGTGAGGGTCTCATGGGACGTCAGGGCCGTCACGTGCAGGTTGTGGACAGTGGGCTCATGTGCTGCAAGCGCCGTCAGCTCGTGGAAGTGCGTGGCAAACAGGCAGAAACCCCGGGTCATGGAGGCGATGTGTTCACTGATAGCCCAGGCCAGGCCGAAGCCATCATACGTGGACGTGCCTCTGCCAAGCTCATCTATTATGATCAGTGAGTTCTCGGTGGCAGAGCTAGAGGGAAAGCATGGACAATGATGCATTGAGATTATTGTTAAGCCGCAGGAGTGAGTGAGTGAGTGAGTGAGTGAGTGAGTGAGTGAGTGAGTGAGTGAGTGAGTGTGAGTGTGAGAGTGGTTGGGTGGGTGAGTAAGTGTCTACCGGAGAATGGCAGCGACCTCCAACATCTCGTACATAAAGGTGGATACACCTTTCAACTGGCTGTCCCCAGCCCCGACCCTGGCCAGGACGCTGTCAAACACGCTGAGCTCGGCCTTCTCGCAGGGCACGAAGCAGCCGATCTGAGCCATCAGAGCGATGACACCCACTTGCCGGATAAACGTCGACTTGCCTCCCATATTTGGTCCTGCAGACAAAAAAAGGGGAGAATCAGAGGCAAGGAAGACCGGTGTATCCAAAACATATGAACTTAACAGAGAAGAAATATTATAAAGCCGAGGTCGGACAAAACGCTACGTCTTAAAAATGCCAGTCCCAATTAAGGTTTAACTTTGAGGAAGCTTACGTCGAGTTTAGTTTGCTTCGAAATTGTTAATAAGATAACTGCATTTCTAAAATCTTCTTTCCTAAAATTGATTGACATCTCACTGAACTGTTTCATTTAGCCAAGCCAACGCCACTTTTTACCAGTTATAATGTAGAAGTTCTTCTCTCCATGGACGAAAGTGATGTCGTTCGGTATGAAGCTGGTGTCTGGGTCTGTCTCCATGCAGGGATGTCTGGCCTGCAGCAGCTCCATGCGCCTGCTGCCATCATCTATGAGGCGAGGCCGGACGTACGGCACAGGAGCAGATACTGATGCCACAGCGAAGCTCGTCACGGCGTCCAAGTGCGCTATCACGTCGCTCAGCGTCTGGAGGGGGTCCACGTAACCTGTTGGATAACATCAACACTTGAAAGAGCGACACTGCAGTGTGATATTGGATTTTCTTTTTCTTCTTTTTAAACATCTGATCACACACACTCTCACCATGAAAGTACCATCACAGTACTAGTTATCCAGCATTTGTTGGAAAGGGTAGAAAATCAGTTTGTAAAGGTCACATTAAAACAAATTTCGTGGAATTTATAACATCTGTGTAGCTCTGACGTGGCCTATCTTCTGTTTGTCAAATCAATTTTATGCATACGAGACAGGATGAGCAACATGTGATGAGATTCCTCACCTGAGGCAATGCTGATGATCTCTTTGACAATGGCATTTTGGGCCTCCTCATACTCCTCCCTGTTCTTGATGTACTCCTCATTCAGAGAGCTCAGTTTACTGTAGACATGGGAAAGGGAGCATGAAAGAGTGCAGGACGCTGGCTGACAGGACAAGCAGAGTGATCCAAGGCTAAATTGAGCGGTGTGTCACAGGGGCACTGACCTGTTTGTGAAACGCACTCCGTTCTTCTGAACATCCAGTGTAGTGTATTTCTTGTTGTTCCTCAGACCCTTCTCCGCCTTGCATGTGACTCTCAGGTAGAAACCCAGCATGGCGTTCGACTCCAGTTTCACCGTCTTGCCAGCATCTAGACCTGGAAGGTGGTACAATAAAACTGAAATTCAAAGATCCAAGTATAAAAAAAATATATATTTATCCATTGGCTCCTCCTTGTGTATCCCAAGACAATCCAAGACCACATGAGATAACTATTCCCTCAACCTCTGGGTTTACATTTAGAAAACTGCCTTTAGAAAACAGTATCTAATTATCAGATGACACAGATGATCTCCTCTTATATTATCTGTAAATATTTTTTTTTTGTTAATTTCATGTGTACAGAGCATAATTCGTAGACAAATGTTTTTGTTTTACAAAGGTGTTCACAAATAGTACCCATCAACGAAATCCATCATGTACAAGTGAGTGAGGAAAAGCATGTTGCTCGTTTCCCCCCACCCTCCAAATAAAATCTAGTAAGGTATATAAGATATGACAGCCTTGAGTATTTGGACAGAGTCATTGATCACCCGAGACCTTCCTTGTTACACACGTCATATTTAATATTTCTCAATTGTCTTTTCCCACAACATGCCAGACATCCCGTCTGATTTTTAATCTTCCTCAGTCAGAGGGATATGACGAATTTATTGCATAACGGGTTTTTGCAATCACATGATTGCACTGTGTAATTGACCTTCTTTGGCATCTTAAATCACACCACAATTAAAAGGAAAACTCATCAGGGGATGCGAGTGTGCAGTCACTCCCTTCAAATACACTATCAAACTTTGTTCCAAGGAACTAAAAGTATTTCTGTGAGATGAATAGATAAATATGGTCTCGGTGTTGTGTGTGTTTGTATAATCACCTAGCTCTCTGGCTGCACTGTTCAGCACGGCCTGCATGCTCTCATCCAGCGCGTCCATATTTTCTCTCAGCTCACTCAACACCGTGTCAAACGATGCCTTCACCAGGAACTCATGATGGTCAATCTGCACGGAGCACATTGAAACATTAAAACATTGAAACATTGAAAAGAAAAGCGTGTGTAGTCACAAAACACGATTTTTCCCTCCTCCACAGGTGCAGAAATGTGAAATTTCAGACCTGGTTCATGTCTAGAGTGGTTTCAATCATCTCCTGATACTTGGTGAAATCCGACTGCAGGTCTCTGAGAGGGGAAATGAACAACGCCTCCAACAGAACCTGGTAGTTGCCTAAAATAAAAACCCACAAACGTACAAATAACATTTTGCATAAGAGAGTGGTGATCTGTTCCTTGCATTCTTTTCACTGGCTCAAATAAGACTTTTCCAAATCTCAAAAGTATCTATTTTAAAAGTCTCACCAATCACAATATAACTGCATCATGGCTGCCCACATGCATGTAGGTTTCTCGCTGATTTGACCAGTTAAAGCAACAACGAAAAAATGCAGGTACTAGTGATTCTCCATGTTATGGAGAAAAACATGTCAATAAATCAATGTCGTGCAAACGTCATTACTAGATTGATACAACGGAAAACAACAGCTGAAGACCATGTCAGGTGATACAGTTTTCAGGAAAGTGAGTATAAGCACACTGATTCACCTGCTGCAGTTTGCGTACCTGAGTATCTCTCCAGTGCTGTGATGAGGGAAGCTATCTGGCTCACAGCCTGGTAGACGCGGTAGCAGTCTTGCAGCGTCGCACTGTGACGGTGGAATTTCTTGGCCAGGCGGTGGAGGTCAGGAAACCGTCGGAGCAAGTCCTCCTGGCAGGTCTGCCTGAGCTCCGAGTCGCACACGAAGCTCTCCACCAGGTCAAGCCTGTGGGTTCAGGGTAAACACGAAAGTTGTCAAGTGGAATATTTAACCTGACTGACCACTAAAGATGTGTGATCCAAACACTGGAGCTTAAATTATTATTTGTAAAACTATTACTGTGAGACTGAGCGGAAGTAGAATCAAATTTGGATCAGCTCACAATCGGCTGTGGACAAACATCCGTACCTCTCCTCTATTTTGGTTTTGTCCATGAGAGGTTGTTTGATCCACTGGTTGACCAGACGCTGACCCTGCGGCGTACGGCACTTGTTCAACAGACCAGCCAATGAATGGGCTCTGCTGGTGTTGTCAGGTGAAGCCTGGAGGAAGCAGTTCAGGTAGCGCGCTTAAAGCCTTAAACATGTTATATATTATAAGGTCTGACATTGCTCCTCCAACACAACATGATATAACTAGTTGGTTAGTTTGAACAGCTCTCACTGGAATCATTCAAAAATGACTACAGATTTAGTGTATACCTTTCCCCTCCCCGGTAGATGGTAGAAATCTTAAAAAAGCCTCGACACCACAAGGATTCAGATGTGGGCAAAACCTGCTCCCTGTCACTGACCTGGAAGAGGTTGAGAGCTCTCACTGCAGCGTTGTCCAGCCTCATGTACTGACCCAGGTCCAGAGTCTTCAGGCTGAACGAGTTGAAGTTGGACTCGTCGGAGAGCAGCTCGAGGAAGCGCACAACTGCAGCCAAGCATGACATAGCCACCTGTGAATGAAACCACACCCGGGGATTGGATCGAATGTTTCATTCCATGAACTTTTCAAGTCATGGGGAGTTTTTTCTCATGTCCACCTGTTTGTCCAACTCTGGCAGCGTGTTGCTGTTTGCAGTCTCTCCTTTCTTGGCTCTCAGCAGTCTGTTGAGATCCTGGACCATGTCCTTGCTACTGAATTCAGTCCTCTTCCTGCCAGAGACCAGCATACCACCACGCTCCACAACCTACACACACACACAAACACACAGACATTATGGAATTAGTCACTTTTGAGTGAGATTATGCCTTTTTCGCCCTTGCAAGAATACATACAAGTTTGAGCATAGGGTTAATTAAGCCTACCTCTCTTAGTTTATTGTCAGTGTTGCTTTCACCTTGTGCCAAGAGGCACTCTTTGGGGCCAAGTTGGACAAGCAGGGTCTCCAGGTTGGAGAAGCTCTCGTTGTCTGGAAACTCACACACTCCCATAGTCCTCTGGGCTGCGTCCACATAGCCAACACCGACCATGCGCTGCCCATCAGCTCCGGATGCAAGACGAACTGCTACAACTCCTGTGCAGCCCTCTGCTCCGCTTCCACCACCAAATAGAATCTCCTCAAACTGAGTCAGGTTTCCTGGAGATGCCTGAGAGTGGCAGACATAGACGAGATGGAGGACAGCCACTTTAATAGAGCACTGCATACAGCAGGCAGGGGGAAATGTATGCCTTCAACAGTTTTCATTAAGTATTCTCAAGGCCTGCAGAAGCACGTTTTACATTATACGTCTAATTTTAACTATCTATACAATATATTTATCTGCTATTCTTTGAATCACTGTGTTTTTGTACATCTATACTTAGAGCAATTCAAAATCGGATTACTAATTTGCCATTCTGTGATACTTCAACCTGCCCTAGATAATACTAATAAAGGCAGCATGGACTACAAATGCAATTACCCACTAATTGAAACATACAAGAGACAAGCGTTATTTATTTATATACAATAGAAGGCATCTAAAAAGCACACAAAGACGCAACAGAACATCACAGCACATTTACATTTATATTGGGAGATGGGTCTTTCAATAACCACAATGACACTTCTTAATACTAAATACAATACCTTGTACTCAATCTTCCAGTCATGCTCCTTCATGCTCTTGCTGTGGTTCCTGTACACCTCTACTCTGTACTGCCTCACCAGCAACAAGTCTTTAGCAAAGGCCTCAAAGTTCTGCTTGCTGAGGATCACACTCTCCAGCTTGCGACTCCCTGTCGAACGACACACTCGCATTAACTGTAGAAACAGCCACAGTAAACGTGACATTTACATGCATGTATTCATATTTAATGTTATGGATAATTGTTGGCTTATTTAAAGGAATACATCCCCATATTACATGAAGAATACAACTGCATCAGGTGCAGGGCCAAAGTCACCAACTATATGTGTTGTACCTGATACAAGCCATGCATCCATTGTGCTTGCATGGCAATGCATGCATGCTTGCAATACTCTTTCAAATCAACTAATCAATTTAACAAGGTGATTTGTTGGCATTTATTAATATCAATCTATATAGAATATAGCTCTCTTTAGAGTTCAAAGTTACTTAAATGAGATATGAACATACACAAAATTAAGCCTACATTTGAACTAAATGAACTCAAATTGAGATAAGACATAGCTCAGGCAGTGCTCAAACAAATGTTTGTACGTGGCGGCACTTTGAATCAAATGTGGATTGAAGAAAACATCATTTTACCGTGTGCATAAACCAAACTCTTAAGGCCCTTATTCAGAACTATGAGTGACTGTGAATGTTCAGTGCCAAGCTCAGCAGGGCAGCTAATGTAATGGACACAGTTGCAGTTAGCTTAGCTTGAGAACATGCATCAGCAACATGCAGCTAACTGGCTAGCTAGCTAGCTAGCGAGCTACACGGTTAGCTTGGCCACGGATGCTCGTGTACCTGAGCCCAAATACTTGATGACCCCATTGGTCTTGAAAACTTCCTTCGCTGCGAATATGGCGTCTTTCCCGTGTGTGGTGTAGTAGTCGTTACGGTCGAATATTCTTAAAGTAGTGTCCGGTTTCGGTGGCATAGAGAAAATGAAGTTTAGAAAACTCTTTTCGGTTGCGCTGTCCGTGGACAGGTTCTGCTTCGGCTGCACCGCCATGCTGGAATCTCCCGCCACTGGTGTGGAGAGGCAGGAAAGAGCGTCACGGGTAGCATATACCCAAGGCAGGAAATTGCGTCACGGTATTTCAGATTCCATGGTTTGAGTTCAAACATCCACCACTTGAACTCGTTCGATAAAATGTAGTTCTTTTTTTGTCTTAACACATAATGCAATTATTCATGTAAGGAGAGTCATCATAAACACAAAGCTGGAAACTGTTAAGGGCTCTGTAAGCTACATTTCAGAATATATCGAATGCCTCCATACTTTGAAAACACATGGAACCCAAATGATTCTCAGGAAGCTGCATGATGAATGTGATCATCTACAGTACATTATAATTAAAAGGATCCTGTTTCTAGATTCTAGAATAGATCACACTTTCGCCATCCTTTGTTAGCTCTGTCAGTGTGTGAGAGTAAGACAAAACATGTGACGAAGCTGAACTGTGAGTGACACTATGTTAAATGCAAGGGAGCATCTTGCGATTGATGAATCCATGCTTAGAAATACTGAATTCATTTGCCAGCTACAGATATTTTGAACACAAATTGTATACCTCCATAAAAAAAGTTTCCCCAATGAAGATTGACTATTCATTTATTTATCTGAACAATGCTGTGCCATGATTAAGAAAACGCTCTGATTATGGCTGTAATACAACAGCCAGACACTTCCATTTTAGAAATTATATATATGTATATTTTGGTGCATGCATTTATTTCTTTAAAATATCAGAAAAAGCATGACCCATGCCGTTTCATAAGTGAAGGATTAATGTATTTTCTTTGTTCACTTGTGTGGTCAAGTCTATGGTGGGGGGGAAAAACATGGACTTAAGAACTTTAAAATGAGTTTTACATCTTTGTTTGCGAAAAAGTTTGCGAAAACTTCAAAAAAAAGAACAACATAGTTACGTTTTTTTCAGTAACAGTGAATGGACACTCTCTCTTATTGCCCACTGCTGCTCATCAACCACAGCTTTCAACCGGATGCGAGTCCACGGCTTGTCACGCCGCTTTATGAACGGCCCTGCACTGCAAATTCGTTTCAAAGGAAGAGACATAATCCTGACCACACAGAAACACACTCGAGCGCCACGTGAAGTCATGAGCCTGCTGCACTCTGACAGTTTCTACGGAATGGAAACAATTAGACCTTACGAGGGAGAGATGCAGGGAGAATCGGTTGCACGCTCTGGGTCGGTTTGGGAAGGGTTGCAATTGTGTTGACATTTAACTCTCATGACGAGGCTCCGTGTTTTGACGTAGTTGGCACCGTGACAAATGGAGAACCGTTGCGTAAGTGGTTCGCCGGTGCGGCTTTATAAGGCCACGGTGCAGCGGGGGACAGAGGTGGACGCCCAGAGCTGCAGGGACACTCGATCTGAAGACCGATCCTCACTCTCCATCCTTCTCATCCTCACTTCGTCCAGCATGAACGGCCACTGCAACGGGATGGTCCACGACGCCGTGGAGCGCCGCAAGTCGTCCGCCGTGCTCTGCAAGCACGAGACGTCCCGCAAGGAGGCCGAGGACAAGTCCCGCTTACCGGCGCTGGAGGCCGCCTACACCAGCATCCTGCGGGAGCTCGGGGAGGACACGGACCGCCAGGGGCTGCTGCGCACGCCGCTGCGCGCCGCCAAAGCCATGCAGTTCCTCACCAAGGGCTACCACGAGACCATCGACGGTGAGTCACCGACGGGGCCACCGGAGGATGCTCCCGCGTAGCTGCTGTTAGGCGACAGTGCGTGGCTGCGTGGTGAAAGGACAAATAAGCAAAACGGCTAGGTGCGCCGTCTGTATTGAATAGCGTTAAAACCACGATACAGGATGCCAGACGAAACACCGGTGTAAAATTAATTCAACACACAAACGACTCAACAATAAATTCGTTTTCTTTCGCTCGATACCCAAAGCCACGAGATTTGCCCCGAGTTGAGAGCTAAAATAATACGTTTCTAAAAGCATTTGTTGGAGGCAACGAAGCGGATTACAGTAACCACTAAATAGTTTTCGATTATTACATTTGCAAAAATGATAAAGTAAAATATCAATGTTTAGTGTTTTTAGGTACGGTTTAAGATTGCTGGTTGGATAAAAACATACATTTGTAGCTGTCGCTTTGTAATATGGGAAACCCTGAGACATATTTTTAAAAAACAACAGGTGTCAACTTTGGTCTACATGCATTTATAAAGATGCCATAGACAGCAAGTGCCAGATATTATATATTTAATATTATATTATATATTTGAATTAACTTTTTTATTGGTTTGACAAACGTTTTTGCAAACTCACTAATGATAACTACATGTTATTTGTATTTATTTATTTGTTTTGATTATTGAGTACTGATTTACACATCTGTGTGTGTGCGCCCTCAGACATCTTAAATAATGCCATATTTGATGAAGATCACGATGAGATGGTGATTGTGAAGGACATTGACATGTTTTCGCTTTGTGAGCATCATCTGGTTCCCTTCTTTGGCAAGGTAAGTGTGCCACATGCAGTCTTGGGTTGTTCTGTTTAGCTTGTGTGAAAAATCAAGAGGAATGCTCAAACAGTGCCTGGTTTTGCCTGCGAGTGTTCTCAGTCAGTCAGTCAGATCATGGCATCATCAGGAATGTTCCAAGGAGGCAACTGGACTAGTTAAAGAGAGTTAAATAAGTAAAATGACAGATGAAACGTCTGCAAGGATCTTTATTTAGTCCAGTTGCCTTCTTGGAACACTCCTGTTAGTGACTAGTTTCAAAGCAAATACTATATCTCTTTAAAAACAAATGATAGTAAGTCGCTCTGGACAAAAGCGTCAGCCAAATGAAATGTAATGTCTAAGACTCCTGAAGTTAGCGTTGGATTTTTGGACCATTTTTTCTGATTATGCGACCTCTGCTCTTGGCTATTATTTCCCCTCAAGGTTCACATTGGGTATATCCCCAACAAAAAAGTGGTGGGACTGAGCAAACTGGCAAGGTAACGAAAACATGCACAGCGTGCGCACACACACACTCACACCACTGCTGTTACTGCTGGGGCTGCATGTTTGGCTGCGGTGTTAATACTGGGAGATTGCGTTCTTCTGTTATCTTAGTGCATTGACCTGGAGGCTTAGAGTCTAAGCCCACTGGCCATAATCTAGTCCCTTCATCAAGCACACAAAATTCTAAACTCTCATCTCTCGAACCATGAGAAAATTCCTTTGAACCTGTGGGAATCAGCAGTTATTATCACAGCCTGTCTGCCTCCTTTTCCTAACATTTTGCACCTCTCTGAATACACACACCCAGAATAACAGTAACCGGGGACACTGGGGATTTTTAGACAAACTTGCTGTAGTTGAATCTCGGCCGCTCGAGCAATTCAGAGACTACAGTTAGGTGAATCATTCACCGATCAGGGGTCAGGAACTGATGCCAGTGTTTATCAAAAGACTTCCAAAAGCTAATCATTATTACACCCGATCGGCATTCAGTCCTCTCTACTCTGTTTTGTGTGTTTTGTTTGCAGGATTGTAGAGATTTTCAGTCGGAGGCTTCAGGGTAAGAACAATTTGGCCACGAAATAAACTAATCTCCTGCTTCACTACAGAATGTAAACAGAATCTGGTATGATCATGCTTACATATGTTGATTTATTTTGATTATTTCAGTTCAAGAGCGTCTGACTAAACAGATTGCCATGGGAATATCCGAGGCTCTGCAGCCAAAAGGCGTAGCTGTAATTATTGAAGCAGCGTAAGTACACATACACACACACACACACACAATTGTATCATTTTAAGGTGCTCTAAACTTCACAATGTGAAAAGGTGCAACTGTAAGAACACTCAAAGCATGTATGGGTCACCAAAATAAATATGAAATGCTTCTGCTGCAAATCTGAGATACGTGTTTGCATGTGGATTTGCAGGCACATGTGTATGGTAATGCGAGGAGTCCAGAAGATGAACAGTCGCACAGTGACAAGCGCCATGTTGGGGGTTTACCTCGATGACCCCAAAACCAGGGAGGAGTTTCTGAATCTTTCCCAGCACACTTAACAAATGTCACACACCACTGACTGTCAAACCTCTGTATACATTAGAACATGGAAATCTCTGGAGTAACAGTGGATCTGCATCCGACTTTATTTGAAAAAAATGACAAACTAATTGAAGGAAATATAAAGCTGTGTTTAGATGCAGAATCCGAGCCAATTCTGAAGCTCACCTTGATACACTAAAGCTGGCAAGATTTCTGAAATCCATCTGATGAAATCCATAATTTGAAATCACTGTGAACAAAATAGTTAATGTTGGCCTCACAGTCTTGGTGCCTTTGGTAGCTATTTTCCAGTGTTACATGACAATATTGATTTTTATAAAGTATGAAACCTGAGCGCAATGTTGTAATGTGACAATACTTATTATTTGATTTTCCAATGGGACACCTTTCTTTGCTTTATTAATATGTTAATGTATTTCAAACACATTTTAATAATTTACCGAACTTTGTCCATTCAAGTATTTGTAATATATGACATTTGTAAACCAGAATACCAGTTTTGTCAATGGTGAAAATAGTTAAATAATGTCTGCACTAAGTAAAAATGTGCTTTTAATAGAGACCACGTTATAAATTCTTTGCTGAAATAAAATTTTAAGTGCATAGTGCATTGTGTACTGCAGCATTAAGTATGGAATTGGGACTCAGCCTGGTGCTGTGGAAAAATAGCATAAATCAATAATTTTACCTTTTAAATAAGTGTCTCACATGTAGTTGAAGGCCTGAGGGCGAGCAGGGCCTTTAAATGTCAAAGGAATAGTCGGTCATCAGACAGCCTGTGAACTGTAACCTATGAGCATATGTGGAGTAGGGGGTTTGGTGGGGGAGGGTCACAACTGACAGTACAGCATGCAGTTTCCAAATATGATTATGTCAGGATAAACCAGTTATTACAGGAGTACAGGACAAATGTGAGTATGTCGTGCGTAAGAGGCTGATGTATTTTTACACTTGCACTCAGTGGTGCTTGAACATCTGTTCTCGATGACATCACTGCTAACGCCATTAAAGCTGCAGTGGGTAGACAATAAAAAAATATAGGCAAGTACAAAATGGGCCTACGTGCAGTGCAGTGTCAGTATATAGTATTGAAATATCAGATATGTCAATCCCCCCCCAAAAAGAAATTATAATACAAATAATTCTTCATAGCTACATAGACGAAAATAACGTAAATGAGAGGATTTTTTTTTCAGTTGAGGAGAACCAGCTGTAAAGTAAATATTTGTTTAAATTAGTGTGGAAACGTGTCACTGCTGTACAATTTATTTTTCCAACAGAAAATGTATTTCATCTCTGAAAAAAAAGGTTTCCTTTACATTCTCGTCATTATACAGGTCCCTACAACTATAGTGAACAATGACATACAAGTATTATGTTATTTCTACTCTATGAGTCCTAAAAGACAAAACAAGTTCTCATAATAAATAAACACTGGTGCAACACAAAACTCATGAGGACTTCTCTCCAGCGTGAGTGAGTTTATACCTTTCATGTATGCGCAGCCCCAGAAATAGGGTGATCCAGACTAATGAACTCTCGCAAATCCTGCAGGTTGCAATGGCCCTCTTGCTATAATCAAATCTGAGGGGATATTAATTACAGAGCCATAACTACAGACGCAACAATGGAGAATGTTTTCAAAAGTAAATAGTAAATGTTAATATCCAACAACAACTACTGCTTCAACTACAAACTATTAATATGGGAGATCTTGGATATGAATGAACAATGATGTTAAGATTTTCTTCAAAAAACACATTCACACAACACAGAAACATACAATATACTTTGGTTTAAAGCTCTCTTCAGGCCAAAACACAGTTCACATCACCAATTGTGTCTAAAACATGTTATTTTATGTACCTTACAGTTTTGTATTAAGAGATCTTTTTTATAGAAAATATTGAATCCTAAAAACTCATTTCTTATGGACAAACGCTACCTAACCATGAAGTGGAATGTAAGTACATTTACTCGAGTACTTTACACATTTGAGGCATTTGTACTATAATTGGGCCTAATTCTATTATACGACGATATATTTATTTTTTTGTTTCAGAGAGAAGATACAATAGTTGCTGCACAAACAGTTATTTGCAAAGCTGAGCTTACCTGTGTTCTGCCCTCCATTCGTCCAGATGTCCTGTGTGATGACCTTTAAAAGCTTCTTTTAGCCTGAAACAAGCAGAGACACACAGATAAAGCAACTCCATCATATGTAAACATGGGGACGACTATAGCGGTAACGTTACGTAAGCTCTGGAATCACACGTCTTCATTGAGAGCAAAAATTGGATGAAACTACACGGCACACAACACCATCGCCTCCTTTTTTTTGTTAAAATCGTGTTGTTGCGACGACTGCTGAAAAGAAAACAAGGTAGTCGACTACTTAAGCTTCCTTGGTGTATATTTGTAAACTTCCGGGCACGTCATCTTCGTGGCCGTACTTCCCGTAGTGCGACTGCGCCAAACGTCAATTTCAAATGTGATTGGCTGACTGTACTGTCTATCAACTCAGGTCCCAGTTATACGTCACTAGGACTCTGTGATTGGTCAAAGGATGACACCAGGCGGAAGGTCACCAATATAATAATACTTCCTGTAAAATAGTATTGTATTTCTTCAAAATAGAAGCACCCACAAAGTGTACGTCAAATGTATGACCCTCGAAGACGTTTCTCTTAGTGGTGCATCGTATGCTGTGGTAAACATGTTAATTTTTATTTTTGCTCTCAAATTATGATGCAACAAGGGGCAAAGAGAGAGAATTATTGGTCTACCTATTATCTTAATTAAATTCGTTTTTTCATTCTCAAAATGTCTAAACAGACATAAAAAAGCAGCATCTTGTGTGATATCTGTCATTGCAGATATAACAGCATAAACAGTAGACAGTGTTTGTGTAAAAGGTGCTGACACGTTTATTGCATGTGAAGTATTTTTATTAACAGTTGCATTAATAAATGTATCAAATGGTGAATAACAAATAAACCATTTTTGATAATCTACTAATATGACAATCTTATTAAAGGTTATTAGGAAGTTAAATTGCTATGCATTGGCTATTTGCATATGCTTTATATGGGGATTAGCAACTTTTCTAAGTATTAAACGATCACGATTTTAACAGGTAATGTACACTTAAACCAATTTAAAATACTATTCTTTCGAATCTTGAACTTTTATTGTGAAGTCCAAGCGGAAGTTACCTTGGTTCCATGTTTACGGAAGATAAGTCGTTCAATCCATGCACCCAACCTGCCCCTGACACCCTCTTCTGAATTAACACTCTTTAAAGTTTGCATTTAGAGTTTAGCACTAGTTGGATTGCGGATCGGTGAAGTAACCGTCATGTGGGACCATGAAATCCGAGCCATGGCGTCCTCTCACGCCATCATCGCCGCCTCGGTGTTCATGGCCACCGTGCTACCTGCAGTGCTGGTGCGGGGCTTCTCGGTGTACGGGAGCCACCTTCTGTGGATCTACTCGGTGTCCGCTGTGGTGACCGTGGTCAGTGTCGCCGTCTCCTGGCTGCTCGGGATCACACCTCCCACCAAGAAGCACACGCTGGGATACAAGGTGACTGCTGCCCCTGTGGCTGTGGATGCATGGGTTGCTGATATTAGTTAGTATTACCATTATAAACCGTTTATGGTAAACTAAGTCGCATACACATGCAGCTCGTATGGTGTCCATTGTCTGTTATTGATCAAATTCATAATTACATCTATTAATCGTCACTTAAGTGACTGGTGTGACGAATATGTAAACAATTGGCCAATTATTGAAATAGTTGCACTTGCACAGTGTTGCTCTAAGAATTGACGAAAATAAAACTGCATGCATTCATACCTGGGTCCCAAAGGCTCTGGCTTTTACCTTTAGTTTTTTTGATCTCTCTCTTCACCTGCATCCTTCTGCAGCTGTCTAGGTTGCTCCGCTCCTGTCTGTACTTCTTCCTGTCGTGCCTGTTCTACCACACTGTGGTGGTCCTATACGGGGCTCCGCTGATTGAGTGAGTAACCAAATGCTGGAAAAGAGATGTTGGAGCTGTGGGTTTAGAAGACATATCTTCAAACATCCTTACTTTTTTTTAAATGTTGTTTCATGAAGTTTTATTAACTGCATTGTACTTTATACACGGTCATGTTTATGATATAAAAATACAGTTATCACTGGGATTTGATCGGTGCTATGATAATAAAATGTTTTTCTTTTCCAGATCAGCCTTGGAGACGTTCTCTCTTGCTGTACTGCTGACCTCTCTAACCACATTAAGGTGTCTCTGTGTCCTTGGGCCCAACATCCAGGCCTGGATACGCGTATTCAGTCGACATGGGTGAGCTTATGTTTTTTTTTCCCTCTGTCTCTCTCTCTCTCTCTCTCTCTCTCTCTCTCATTCTGTTATGTTTCATGTGTTTGTCTTGTGTATCTGAATTGAATTTAACGTACCTTGCTTTGCGCTGTCTCTATCTCCAGGGCTATGTCAGTGTGGGACACCTGTCTACAGATTACGGTCGCCTGCACGGTGGTGGGAGCTTGGATTGGGGCCTTCCCTATACCTCTGGACTGGGACAGGCCGTGGCAGGTCAGCACACGGTCGAAATCCTCTCATAAGCAAAATGGATCTGCCACAGAAAAAAACTCAAGATTATGACTCAGGATCATTGCAGTTCATTTTAGTGTCGACCCTCAAAATTTGTGGAGACATCCTGGTCCCATTCATCATTAAGAAGTGATTCAAAACTGTAGCAATGCAATCTTTTATTTCTACTGAATTAATCACATTTTTTTTTACGAAAAAAGCATAACTCTAAATTACATCAGCTGTATGATTTCCTTCAGAAGCTCCTTAAAATGAACTTGTCCATGTATATGGTCTTGATCTATTAGTGCAATGTTTTTCTGTTTACTATTTCTTGTATGGCTGTTAACGATCAAACTATCTTATTCTTCTTCTTCTTCTGTTCTTCTTGTAGGTTTGGCCTATTTCCTGCAGTCTGGGCGCCATGATTGGCTTCCTGACCGGGCTTGTTGCTGCTCCTGCATGGATCCACTATCATCGCAAACACCTCACGTATAAGTGCAAGTGACAGAGCAGACATGCATTTGTATGCCTGTATGTACCATGGAGGTATTTCTTGTGCTACTGCTGACTTGCTCTAACAATTACTGGTTATTTATTGGGAACGGTCCCCCTGCGGCACAGTTGGAAAGATCCTTTTTTTTTAAACAACACAGGACATGATGATTTTGTATGCGTGATGGCTGACTCTGCTCCTGAATAAAATATTCATTTCTTTTTTGGAATTTTTGTCTCAAATTTCCTCAGCATCAGTGTTGGAACACTTAGAAACCTGTGGGTGGGGCTGTTGGATCACCACCTGTGTGCCTTAAGGCCTGACTAGGACTTGTTTCAAAACGTTTGATACACCTACTGGCTGTGTAGATCCTAAAAGTAGTTGGCCTTTTACTAACATTGCTTCACACAGTCACAATTCTGTAAAGTGATCTGCTAATATCGTGAGCGTGTCTCAAATGATTCGAGATTTAATTTAGAATGTTCTGACTTATTAGGCTGACTTTCCCCAACATATTTAAAAACTGTTCTGGGCCACATCCTATTAAAGCTGTGTGCATCCGGATCATGGTCTGCCTTTGGACGTGTTTGCTTCACTCTCAGCCACTGTTTTCTGAAGAGTGTGGCTAACAAATGAAAAACAGAAGACACATGTCGAGTGTACAGAAGGAGGACGTGAGGCTCGTGTTTTCAGATGCACTCGATGTGCTAATAAAAAAAAAAAAAAAGGATGCCTATAATGCTTCACATAAATGTAGAAGCAGCCAGCTGTGGAATATGGCAGCCATTAAAGTGGAGAGGGTATTTTTTATTGAACAAAGCCAGTGCGACCGCTGAGGAAAGGGTGCGGCTTGCTTCGTATTACTTCAAGGAACCTTCAGCAGAATGTGTGAATTGCTCTCTGAAATAAATTGTGTGGTAAAGCAGATGAAAATTGATAATGGAGGCAGGGTGAGCAATGATTTTGATATCTCTCTGTTGTGATCTAAAAACGACGGCACATTTAATTGAGTTAGTGAAACGAAAGGCCACGGCAATATGAAGCGTATCGGTTTAATGCCTTCACGCTCAAAAAAACAATATCGAGAAAACAGAGATGGAACTGCCAGAACTCACAAAGACACAGCAGATATGAAGAGGGGGATGTTTCTTTGTAGAAATGTGCTTAACATGAGACTGTTGGACCAGAGCTGCCGGCGGACCGATAGTGACTGATGACAAAGGTTTCATTTCTCTTAACCGTTCCGATACAGCTGTGTCACCAAAGACATTCACTCAAATAGTGCAACTCTTTGACTAAATGTGTGGCCTTCGAGATGCCTCGGGACATGAACGCTGCATTTAGTTCAACCTCAAAGACTGACATTATTTATAAAGGCCAGCATCATCAGCCGTCAAGCGAACCCTGTTTGCCTGCACTAAGCAGCTGACCTCCAACGGCCCTTTTCTGATGAAAACTGGAGCTCTTTATGGGTTAAAACACCCCTCAGCACATCAATCAACACATTTGTCTTGACTTTTATATTTGTTATGCTGTCGGTTTGTTGCGATTGTTCCCACTGGGGTGTTTGATAAGCTGCGAGATAAACACCCCCCCCGCCCATCTTCCCCAGCTGTGTCGTCGTGTTCTATTGCTGTGCTGTTTCTTCCTTCAGCCGTTTGATGAAGATATCACCCCTTCCTTCCAAACTGTCTCTGTAGCTTCACTGCGGGGGTTGATAGAGCAGCCAAAGACACAGGGTCTGGCCAGACTGATGAGATGAGACAAGGACAATGATTTGCCTCAGTCAGTCTCACCTGTAGCTGGCAGAATGTGTGCGCGCGGGAGACTTGTGTAAATCTTTGGGATGGAAGCTACGGGCTTATATATACACATCCTCGCATTTTTATGTGGAGAACAATTACAGTCGCTGAGCTAGAGTCAAATCATTTGCTGCCAGCGGCACTTAAAGTGCAGTTGGTAAGTATTTGGACATCTCACACTTTTATTTGCTGTGTTCGTTCTGGACTCTGGCACGTTAAAATGAGGTGATTACCTACATATTGGTGGAATGGTGTCGTAGCTGTCCTGAAAAACAATAATTGGAGGAAATATTATTGCATTTTGCATAAAAAGGAAACAATGGTACTTTAAGAAGAGGAGGCATCCACCAGGACAATATAATTGGCCAATTTTACCAGCTCAAAGTCACAGTAAACAGGTATGGGTGTTTTTGCCTAGAGTCAACAAATTGCAGTATTCATAATCCGTATTGCCAGTAAAAACATCACCGATTCCTTTATTGAGCACAAAAACCTTGACAAATATTTGCTTAGTGGTGATACTTTGCTTTATATTATGTTTCTATACATATAATCATCATTTTTGTATTTGTAAGTGGAGTAATAGTAAGATATAAGCTCATCAGCGTATTACTATACAGAATTTTAAACAACTATAACAACTCTCAGGAATAGTGTTTATGCAATTGCAGCTGTGTTGTCCTCATTCATTATCTGTTGAATTGTACCATGCAGAACTAATGTTACATAATAGGAAATGGCAAAAACAAATATATATTATATTAAGATCTGATCTCTGCCTAAAATCAAAAAGTCAGTTAGACTCTGTTGATGATTTAAAAAAAAAAAGTATTTTTTAGAAGTGAATACAATTGTAATTGAATCTGCAAGCTGCTGGTGCCATTGTTTCAGTTTAAAGCTCCTGGGGCCCAGAACCAAACGGGTGAGTGTCCAAATTCCTACGGACTGCAACGTGTAAAGTAGGTCAGGACAAATGAAAAGTGGAGCTGGGGAGGATGCTCGGAGTGAAATGATGAACAGAAGAGAGTTCAACTCGCTGTGACTCATCATGGGTGGTGAGGTGGTAGGCAAACAAACTTCCTGTGTCAATAATGAAGGGGGGATTCTGTAGGGGTCGGGGGGGGGGTTGACACGAGGCAAACTGTGAATTATCAAGTCACAGCAGCTCACAAATGAAAAGGGGAAACTCAAATAGGCTTTCACCTTCTACAGTGGTGACATGCTCGGAGGTAAGCACACGCACGCACACGGACACACACACACTCGCGCACAGTACAAAAGCATCTGCCTCAGACCTCCCCAACTGACTTAGGGGTTGTTAAGGTGCCACACACAGCTTTCACTGGAAAAAGCCCACTAGGACTGAGCGCCTTTCCTGATGAGCTTTCACACCCCCCTGTCAGCAACAGCACGGTACGTGTTTGATTACCAACATTGCAATGCATTATTCTGTTCAAGCGAGAGACAACAAACGACGTGCAGGGGGAGGGGGGGGGGGGACAGTCCAGGACACACAATCGGGCCCCGGCATATCCAGAGCATGAATAAAACATGAGCAGAAGAACTGGGAGGTGTTTCTCTGAGGACTTTCAGAAACTCTCGCTGCCAGTAGGTGATAATGCACAATGGGAGACTTTATGAACAGTTTATTTTTGCTCTGCAGGCATTTTGCTATATGCGCAGACTCATGTCTACACAGAAGTTTGAGAGACTGAAGTTTGAGACTCTAAATATGGAATATTGACAGATTTTATGACTGTGCAGTCCAAACTTCTTCGCCTCCTGCGTCGGGCTATTCATTCTTAAAAAACGTAAAGGCCAGACTACCGTTTTTCTCAGTCAGCTTGTCCCTACAAGTGACTCTTCTGCGCTCACATTTCCCAGCTTCATTCCATAAAATATAAATTAGGTGCCTGGATTACTTTACCCCCCACTAACGCCGCATGTTCCTGCATTGTCTGAACGTGCACGATGAATAGATTGTGTCCAAGATTTTCAGCAACCATCCTATTATTACTCCAAATAAGCAGAAGAAGAATATTGCGCGCATTTTTGTGAAATAGGCTCCTCTGGCAGGGCGAACACCTTCAGGTGATAGGAACCCATAATAACCCAGCGAAAAATGAGAGCGCAACCGTAGCCTGTGGGGACTTTCCTGACTGTCCGGCTCCATGAAGGTGCCACGATTCCCTTTTCCTCCAGCCCCATGAAACCTGTGAGAAGTTTGCTTTTCCACTCGGCTCGCCTGCACCTCGGTGACAGGGCTAGCCAGAGTTTACGTCCATGAGGGGCCCTGGGTTTTCATATTGCAACATCAGAAATTCCTGCAGGCTTGTCGCACAGTGCTCTGACTGTTCAGCGCGCCTGCCAAGTCCAATGTAACAGACAAGCCTATATTTAGCCGTGTTTATGGACTGTTGGAAAGCGCTTAAAATAGTTTCGAGGGAGACACTTCTATAATACTGCCCCCACGGGGGTCCATCAGGCTCGGGAATATCTAGACTGCATCGACACAGCTCTTATTGTGCTCTGACTGAATGCTGGCACTCGACCATGGACGTGGACTGTTTATCTATTTCGCTGTGGCTGTTGTCAAAAACGTCCAAAAACGAAATTTCGAAAGGTCCACAATTGAGTCACTTATTCCCTGAAGGTTGTCAGGATTTTTCCTGCTTTGCTGATGGATACGGGGGGGTGGGTGCTCTTTAGCCTGCGGCTATGGGCCCAACTTCAGCCAGAACACTGTGGAATGTATCTAACAGGTTCAACTCTCCAATCTTGTCCAGAGAGAAGCCTGTAGAAAAAAAGGATGCGGCACCACGCTGTCTTTATACCTTCAGGAAACAATGACTGACAGTCCATAACATCAAAGTTTTAACCCCTGGCCACTTTCCGACAAGCTACAAGCCAAGGGACATCAAAACTCCATCCTCAAGCGCGCGCACACACGCACACACACGCACACACGCACGCAGAGCTCAGATGACAACCATCTTTCATACATTTTGGATGAGACTTTGAACAGCCTGCACAATCTCCAGCTCAAAGGGAATTATAGCATCACACGAGCACCGTCCACAATATATTATACGTTTCCGTTGAATTTTTTACACCTGCACTTGGGATAACGCTGCGAGAGGTAACCGTCCGGAGCCACCTTGACAACTTCAGCACCACAACGGCACACAACCTACCATTTGCTCCATCACTTTGCTGGGTGATACTAAGTATATGTTTGCACACTGTCGAGAACGTAAGCCCCCTAATGAAGCGTTGCGTGCGCTGCTCTGCAAAAACAAAACCCATCAGCGAGAGATGGCGGCGCTTGAATCCCGGATCTGCCTGCAAAGACAATTGCTGTTTGAGCGAGGTGGATGTCAGAAGTTTGCTGGGAGCAGCCATAATGATGTGGCATCAGCAGATAAACGGGAGTTATCGGCCGATGACAGATATTCCCTCCATCGTAAATACAGAAGCATATCGTCACCATATTTAGACCGAATTGCACTGAGCCCGTTTGGATTACGCCATCACTTTGTTGATATTATGGACACATATCAGGGCCAGATTTTTCCACATGCGCACGAAAAAATGTAATCATTCCGTCCGTGTGCCGGCATTTTTTTTTTTTTTTTAAACAATCCACTCCAGTCCAGTGACCTACGTCTAAATAGACAGTCATTCTCAGTCTAAGCATGGCACCTACAGCCACAGAGTTGACCGCGGGCTGCAAAACACCTGCTTCAGACACAGTCAGCAATTACCCTTAACCAGCTCCAAAATACACAACTAGTAAACATTGCAATCTGGCCTGCAAATTGTTTTTTCCCACCTGCACAGGACTCACAAGTAGACGAGGGGCGGTCAGGCCTGCACCATACACTGGTTGCAGAAAGGTGGAATATTTTTATTTTTTTTGGGGGGGGGGAGGGGTGCAGAGGACTCAAGAGTCTCATGGTGGTCCGGGCGCTGTGACCCTTGTGCCTGAGGGTGTGAGGGGATTTTTCAGACAGTGACTAAAACCTCGCCAGCTGGAACCGGTTCCCAGAGTGCTCCTGGCTTGTTCCCTGCGCTATTGACAGTGAAGCCAGAGCCCTGATTGCCTCTCTCCCTCCCCGCAACTCTCTGGACCTGAATAAGCTGCTCCGGTGAAGCACTGAGCTGCTGATTATGCTGAGCAACGCGTGCTGGGAGAGCACCAATTACCCTGATGTGCCTTTCCATGTTTGCACACTGTTGAGCAGCACATCGGCTGGTGTCCCAGGTGTGCACAACAGCACACAGGTCTGGAAAGGCAGCACGTGACAGCTGAGGTGACTTTCTGTGAGGTAAAAAACATGATCATGAATATTTTTAGAGCAAAACACAGGGTTTAACAGGGTTTTTCTAAAAGTCAGGATAATAATAATAATAATAATAATAATAATAATAATAATAATAATAATAATAATAATAATAATAATAATAATGACAAACCGCAAGTTAATTTACAGAAGATGATGCAAGTAACACAAGCTCTCCTTACACAGCATATTCTTATTTATATTCAATTTCAGTTCCATGACTTTTTCACACGGCAATCTTTATCCAAAGAGGTTGTTATGGGTTCTCTAACAGAAGAGTACATTTCACCGTCACACAATGGCATCGACCCCACATGAGCGCCCACAAATCGACTGCAGTTTTAAGTGAGTGACTGCAATAAATATATGATTTGGTGTCAGCACTGTACCAGCGCCCTGACCTTTGAGATCCTCTGTGCGGTTATTGGTCTCATTGGCACAGAGCTGATGTAGCTTCTCACTTTTCTTAGAACAGCGGAATAAAAGAATGTGCAAAGGGAAGCAGAGCGCAGCGTTGGAATTCCACATTTGTCGGGGTTATTTATGTATTTGCGGCTTAATTGATTAGCTGCAAGATAACTGCATTCCATTTTGTGTGTTGAATCATGCGCTATCTGCTCGGTTCAACTAATAAACAAACACAATTACGAGTGTCTGCTGAACGACGATGTGTACACAGGATGAATGGAAAATAGTCCCACATTTAGCCCCATTAAAGTAATTTAATGCCACACGATTAGACTCTGACTCACAGGACGCATTCGAGCAGATACTGGGCCTATCGTATTCTCATTTCATAGAGTCAACAAGGGGGAGCGCACATGGAGTATGTTAATAAGAACGTTCTATAAAAAGCTCCAACCCGGTGACGTCAGCCGGTTCATATCTGATGACATCTCTACGGGCAATTCATCTCAAAAACTGATTTGTTATTCCCTCCTCGGGGGCACAGTCTGGATCAAATAGTCCGGGTGTTCAGTAGGTGAAGCAGGTCCACACTGTCGGTTTTACTTTGGGTTACGAAGCCACTGCTTTGCTCCTCCGGCTTGTTGGCAAAAAAAATACCAATTGGATTTTTCTGAGACGCTAGCAGCCACAATGCTCCATGGTGCTTCCCACAGGGATCCAGTCCGGCAGAAAAACAGCTGAAAAACAATCTTGTGTGAACGGGGGGGTCTCCGTGAGCATCTGCCTCCAAAATTAGCACCTGCCTTCGTCACGTTGGGGGGCTTTACGAGAGCAGTCTCCGGCTCAGCGCAGGAGTAATAGAGCGTGGGTGTAGAAAAAAAACAAAAATAAACACACAGCGATAATATTGCGTCACAAAGTCCACTGATGAATGCAAAGGAGGAGTCCATTAAAATCATTCACAGATTTTAAGTGAACGAGACAAAAAATTTAATCTGTGAACGTTTCCGCAGGGGTCACTACAAGGTCACACCATCAATGTTTTGGCAATATTTTTCCAAGTTACTGTTACCAAAGATAATATTCCACAACCATATTTCCCAAAGAGTCCCTGACAAGTTGTTGCTGCACATGATAAAGAAACCTTTTGTATTGTATCGTTTGAGATTGAGCCAAGGATTTATGGTAGAGCCCACTCCTGCTTTCTCTATTTTATTTTATTTTCTGGGATTTCTGTTGGCCTGTGACAGCGAGTGGCCGTGGGATACTCAAAGAAGCAGAGGCAGGTAATGCCTTAAGGTTAAGGACAATTTGAGAATGTTTTCCATAAGTCTTTTCTGAAGTTTCTCTTTTTTTTTGAAAGATATTTTTCCCACCTCAGACAAAAAAAAACAAAAAAACCCATTACCTACTTTTCACTCGATTTGAACTCGGGTGGGTTTCCATGCACAGGGTAAAAATGCGTATTAAACTTCACTGGAAACGTACTTTCTTCTGCGCCAGAACAGAAAAGCAAGTTGGCTGCGTCTTTTTACGATCAAAATGTTATCGTCCTCAAGCAACACCCGGGAATGGGAGGAAAGAACCTGAGCCGGCGGATTTAATTTATGTTACATCATTAATCAAAGAAATTGGTTTGATGAAATATTTCCGGGTTTGGAGTGTGTGTCATCCATCAGCCTGCGTGACATATAGCTCTTTTTAATTGGCCAGCGATCAGCCGTCACATGGGTGATGTTTAACGAGAAATGGGATATGCGAGCACAAGGGATTAGCCACAATTAAAGATGCATCCTTGTGAATATTCATGAGGGGAGGTTGCCAGTGTTCCGCCAGTGTGGCTCTTTATCGGCGCTATGCAGACACATACCTGAGGCTTTCTAGGGACTTCAGAGGCTTCCTTTGATCCTCTGTTGTATCTTCCTCGGTCAATGTGTCTTCCCTAAGACTTTAACTTGGACGCTTTGGCGCAGAGTCTTGTGGGAGATTGTTCGATATGAATCACGTAGACCCTCTTGTACAGTGAACAAACCACATCACTTATATCCTCCTGCATTTAATGTTTTGTGAAGGCGTGCGTGAGTGTGTATGTGCGTCAGCTTAAGTAAGCATGCTGCCGCCGCAGTCTTCCTCTAAGAGTGAAAAACTGTGTCTATATTTCAAACAATCCGCAGATGTTTCCCGCCGGTCAGGCAGGCGGGGGGGGGGGGGGGGGTGGAGACGGATGGGGGGGGGGGGGGGGGGGGGGGGGGTTGGAGACGAATGCGAGCGACTTATTTCATAAACAAGCAAGTCTGTGCATCCTGCCATCAGTCTCCTCCACAAAGTGGCCCCTGAGTCACGTCCCACAACTTCGTTTTTAGAAATGCACAAGCAGGCAGTTGCCATTGCAGCTGCACAACACAACACTGACCTTTTCTAGGACGACGGGGCCGGAAACTCTGCGTAGATGCTCTGAGACTCCCTGTACCCACTAGTCAAAAACTTGGCGGCCAAAGAGGGCATCAGCGCTGACCAGAGAGCAGTTTCCAGTGGAATGTGGGCTTCATACTTTCCACATGAAAGAAACATGAGCAGGATGAATGTTCAAATTCACATCTCCTTACAGCCGAAATCGCACTGACAGGCAGAGAGATCCCCTAACAGGTTTGGACGCGCTTCTATAATGTTATTTCCATTAACATACCATAACGGGCCCACTGCAGCGCACCGATTTGACCCCTGGTGTCCTCCCCGCCATAGGGAAAGGGCTGTGAGGGAGCCATCAAACTTTGTGCAATCACATGCACTTTATGCCCATACGGCCATATTTAAATTTTAACAAGAGAGCGACTTCGTTTCGTACCCTGTCGGTGAAGGTTAATTACAAATAAATCACTGCTACGGTTTGCTTCTTCTTTTTTTTTGTTGCATTAATCTGGAATGTATACGTGCATTAATAACTTTTGCGAGTGGCCAGACAGTCCACTTGCCCACCGTGAGCAAAAACGGTGAATTCTGCACGTAGACACTATCCAGCATCGTATTGTTTATCTCTCCTTTCAAGTTCAATCACTATGAGCCACGCTTAGTCCTTATAGCTCACTACACAAACATTTCTCAGCTCTTTACTCAGCGGTTGCTGCTATATGAACTCCCCCGATATAAATCAGTATAAAGGCCTGCCAGGATGAGATAATGGAAGACTGTGTTTAAATGAACAGAACAGAAATGCGACTGCCACAATGCGGTGAGTTGATACTTTGAATCTAAAACTTGTAACTTATATAAATTAAATTTAAATACATCCCTTTCATTTTAACAGTTCTCCTAAACTCACTTAAATCCACAGAGAAACATTGTGTAAATGTTTCCTGATTGACATGCGAAAACACTGACCATGAGTGGCCCATTGGCCGGTGGCTGAGGAAAAATCCAGTTCATAGACAGCTCCAATAAAAAGCTGATTTACTCTTATTTTTCCTTTAAACATTATCGTTAGACGGCGACCATAAAACCAATCCTACAGCCGTACAATGTCCCTGTGTAAGCTCCATGATGCTTCAGTGAGGTTTCATATTATTACTAATTTGGAATAAGCTCTAAAAAAGCAGTGGGTGAATGTAAAGGGTCGTTTCCTTATCACCAGTAAATCTTGCTTCATGAGCCGGAGCTGCTCAAAAATCACAACAGAAAGATGGATTATGGACTTGGAAGCCTGTTCTGGGTTATGTTAAAATCATATTTCTGTGAACGCTTATCTCGTACATGGCCCTAATGACATTTAAACCACTGACCATTATTAAATAACACACCTGTCGGGGAATATTGTACCCACACACTCAAGTTGCATTGTGCAAGTACAGGTTGGACACAGTGCTGGAACTGAAGCAGTACCATTCTCCCTTCTAAAAGTCAGGCCAACATTTCAATGACTTTGCACGTCTTTTAGAGCAAATAAATATATGACTATTACTTATTTATGCAAACAACTGAGTCACTCCAGCAAGGTAAGACTGAGGATGGAAGGGGGTTTGTTGAGGGACACAGAGCTGAGCCCACTTTGAACTTTGTGCCCCAGTTTCTCACAGGCACAGGCATCTTCCCAGTGTTTCCCTGCGTGAAAGCAGCTCGGACCAGCCATTATCCGCCAATAAGGCTTTTGGCTACGCCGTACGGTGGCCAAAGCCCAGGGGGGGGAATGAGATAAGAAGCGAGGGCGAATTTGGCTCTCAAAGCCATAAATCTCTTTACATGCCCTCCTCGCGGCTCACCGTGCCGTCTGAGCTAATTGGTTGAAAGGGCTCTCCACGCTCACAGCTACGGAAGGAAAATGAGCGGTGGAATCCCAGTGGCTCTGCCTGCACACGCAAACGTCTGGAAAATGACCGAGTTAAAACAAGGGCGGTGGAATTAATGAAAATGGACGACCAGAAAAATGGATCGCAACATTCAAGCTACGGTTCAGCATTAGGAGAAATGGGTTTTTCGCTCACTGCCCCCGGAGTCAGATTGAAATCACTCGCACACATCAGATTGGTCAGGGCAGGAGCTGCGCAATGAGTTCAGCGGTCAAATGTGTGAAATGAAACCAAGGTGAAAGTGTAGCCTGCCTGGAAACTGAACATATCTGTAGTAGTAGTGTAAGAATGTGTAGTTGACTTGCTTTGTTCTTTTGTTTTGACTTTTTACACACAATGTCCCAAATAAATGATGATATAATTGTAAAAAAAAACAACAACTCGTAAAACAGAAAATGTTTGCACAACACACAGGTAAGGATGAAAAACAAGAAAATATATGTTGTATATGATAATTCCCCGAACTGATTTGCTTCAAAATCAATTTTTATCGAATAAAAAAAATAAATCATATGCATCAGAGCAGGCAGTGTGCAAAAAAACCCCCACAAAAAACAACAACACCGTTTTCTGTTATTCCGTAACAGCTTGGAAGGGAATAATGACTTTGGACATGTGCCCACGTCTGTTTCAGTCGGCAGACTGCGCGCTGCTGCTGTGAGCGCTGCCTCTACAACACCTGAACGAGTGTGAACCAGCAAGCTATCACAATAAAGCTCAAGAGAGAGGGTGTGTGTGTGTGTGTGTGTGTGTGTGGGTGTGTGTGTGTGTGTGAGGATGGGAGCATTGGTTTGAAGGTTACAGACAGTCGGGAGAATTCACAAATCGTATCTCTCCATCGTTCGCCCCATACCTTGAAGTTAGCCAACGCGTCGCAGTGAATCGCGATGCCTGCTTGATGGCGAGGAGCCAAAGTATCCCACTGTGGCAAGCGCTAATTGGAGCTGTTTTTAATTATCATCCCCAGGGGAGTCACATCTGTCCGAGAGGTCATCGTCTCAGACTTTACTTCGGCTGGGATTTTTCCTTCTGACCGACAAAAACAAACAAACAAAAAAAAAAGGGAACCAGCAGGCACGGTGTATGAGGATAAGTTATTCGTAAGAAGGAAGGGAGAAATCAATACTAGCCAGTAAACATTTAAGACATTAATCACAGATTTGTATTCACCCCTTTCCCATGTTTTAATTGTAAATGGGAATTGAATGTCATTTGTTGAACAAAACACACTTAGAACTGGAAATATTCACTGTTTTCTAATCGTTTAAGAACTTGCTACGGCCTTGGGCTCTAACCTTTACCTTGAATGCCTGGTGCTTTATCTTTTTGGTTATGCAAAACAGGATGTGCCACCTCCCGGATGGGATTGGCTATGCCTAGTGGGTGTTCCTGACTCCTGGGTGGTGCGTCCTGATTGGTGCGGCGCCTGGTGACCCAGTGCAATGGCCGAGTCTTATGCAAAGTAGTGCTTTCTGTGACTCCGTAATGGATCGTTTTTGGGTTGTGATTCTGTGTTTACTGACTTTATTTGGTGGTGGGGAGTTTTGTCGGGGTCCTCTATTGGACATAGTTCTTTCTTTGATTTGAACAGGAGCAACCATCTGCTTCCTGTGGTCCCCTGTCTCATCTTTGTTCCTGTTTGTAATTTACTGCCCTTTTTTTCTTCAATTAACCAGCTACTTTTACCCGCAAAATCGGGGTTTTATGTTGCTTCCCTTTTCCCTCTCGAGCCGGGTGGTAACAGAACTGAATAATTAAACAAGGAAGCGCAAAAATGAACCTCACTTGCAGCTCACTCCCAACCCATTAGGTCAGTAGTCTCCTGTCTGACCGGTATTTTCCATTTTACAGGTGAATGCGAGCACAATATGCTTTTCTGCCAACTTTTTATGTCTACTTTCCATTTCCATGCCCTCTCTCTTCCTCAACTCCTGCCTGATCCCCCGCATCCCTTCTGCTCGATATATTCTTTCAGTTCTGAATGAATGGGAGTCAGTGTTAATGGAGGACGTGAAGTCACCCGCTTGGCACAGTAACACAGGTTGGCACCTGGATGGAGCAGCTGTCTCACAGGCTGTGACTGACAGATTGCAGCTTGGGAAGCCGGACAAGCAGCCGCACAGACGGGCAGACGGGGCTCTGGCCACATGCCATTTAATTAATCTCCAGCACCATCAGCCTCAAAACCATTATGACTGGGCCACTGCTCCGGTGCAGATTTACTCACCTGTGTTCCCACTCCAGACGAGTGGAGTGGAACCCAGTTAAATAACATCCCCGTTTTCCATTCCTACGGCCGAGGAGAAACACAACACACGTCCAGACAATTCAACAATTCAGTGTGTTATGTCTCTTTAATATAACTGATCAATATTGGAAGGCCTCCTATAACTGAAGTCCAGCAGGATGTACGTATCCCTGCAGTCATTTGATCAACTAATCTGTTGCGCAGAGGTTGATTTTGGCTCTAGCACGCATATAATTGGCTGCATTTCCTTAACCTCAGGGCTCTTTCTTCCATTCTGTGCAGAATCTAACGTTTCAGTGCATAAATGGATGTCTGTCTGTCAACCTGCAGATGCAATCACTTATTTTATTTGCCTTGGCATGATTGATTCCAATATGAAGACTCTTAGTTGGATATATTAAGCAATTTGACCCATGTAGATGATGATTCACATACATTTCCATGAAAACCAAATTCAAATGATAATCTTATAAAGCAATTACAAGATGACAAAAGTAATCAGATGTACTTTATGTTGTAGATGTATTTCATTAAATCACGAACAACCTGTTTTAAGCACTGCTGTGTACTACAGACTCAGCACCCACCCACACTGGGCATTTACATATATAATAGCTCACTGTGCCTCATAAGTATACACAGTAATGGAAATTATCCTCAAGCTCATCTTACATTTCAGTGGGAAGCTCAGGGGCTTCATGATATTATGCTCTTTGGAAATCTCTTGTGATGACAGAGCTAAAAAATCCAATTTATGTTCCTCGAGGAGCCTGTGAGGTTTAATGAAATGGCTGCTACAGGCCACTTTGCTGGGCTATCTCCTGCCGGTTCCCACAGTATGTTAACCAATCAGAAGCATGTTAATTACTTCATGGTCAAACACGGAGGCGAGCAGCCAAAATGCTATTAATGCAAGGTGCAAATCTTTCACATTAAACCAGTTATCTCAGCTAGATCTGTGACCGGAACACGGCCCAGGTCTTGTGGCTGTGAAATCCACTTTAATCACTCTTATTTGCATGTAAATTGATATTGACTGAGGTTATTAGCCACAAAGCCATGCCAGAGACAAAACGTTCCATTCACTTCTCTTCCCGTGGCCTGAAATCAACATTAAAAAGATGAAAAACAAAAAAAAAAGAAGCAAAACAGAGTACGATCGTGCTGGTGCATGAACTCCACCGGCAGGATAAAGGTATGCAAAAGTGGGGATATCAGAACCGGATCCACCATCAAACTGTTTCACATGAGGCGGAGGAAATGCGATCCCTGTGGTGCACGCTTTGAGCACACCGAGCGCAAGATCTCAAGTGAGCCGGATAAAAATGTAACACATGCATCCTCGCCCTGGCACACAGCATTGCAGCGCTGAAATTCACAACTCGGCATCGCTTCACACGTCTCTATGTGGTCCCCGTTACTTCAAACCAAAAAAAAAAAAAAAACACTCCTCCAGCGAGTGAGCACGCGGCACAGGGGTTGCTGTTGCCTACCAAACAGGCAAAGCTCCGTGACGAACCATTGGCAGAGAATAATACAGAATTTACTGACAGCTTTTCATTACTCTGTCTGAATGCACTTCAACATCATCGCCCTCCAAGAGTCCACAGTTTTGTACGTGACCAGGCCATTTAGAATCTCATTACACCTAAGCAAATGATACGTACTTCTATTAACCTCCAGCCATCTTTCAAGTTTTGTTTGCGTCTCGCTATTTGATTAGTCGGCTTATTAAAGTCCTCATTCCCAAACACACTAGGTTCGATGCCTGGCATGTGGCCTGTTCAAAAGATGGTACTCATTGGGTGCAGGGTAAAGTATAGTTTGTCCACTAAAATAATGTTTAGTCCCAATTATATGGAAATGTGTATATTTGCTGTGGCAGCACGTCTCTCTTACGACAGCTCAACGTGCAGAGTACATAACATTAGCATCATTGTATAGGAAAAGCCCTCTTGCTGATTATTCAAGTATATCACAATGACATACATGAAATCCTGCGACGCAGGCAGAAACTGAACGTGTTTGTTACCACGGTGACAGCGAAGGAGCATTGAAGAGGCAGGCTGAGTCTTTCAACTACTTTATAGTTAGTGAAGGCCAAGGAAATGTGACGTCACCATTGCTAAGTTTCACACTCGGTCAACACTTGTTCATCTTTTTCACCCTTCACGGCGAAAAAAAGCCAAACAAAACACTACTGGAATCCTGCAATAGTGTGCGAGCTCAAGGTGGAGGGAGACACAATTCGGTGGCTTCTACTCCCTGACCTCCTGAGGCCTGTTGAACACATCAGTCTGTGTGGACACATGAATGAACGCGCCTCCAGTTTTCTGTGATCTGAGAACACCAATCCTTTTTCATCACTTCACTTTAAAGCGAAATAACACATTCAGGGTGGGGATTTTTTTTATTCATTATTTTTTGGCCGTGTTTGTTTTTAACAGCTTAAAATGTGTGTGGGTGTGTATTGGACCGTGAAAAAAAAAATGTGTGCAATAGGACTGCAACTAATGAGTACTTTCCTCGCGATTAACCTGACCATTCTTTTTTTACGTATTATTTGGTTTAAAATATTTCATACAGTACCATTAACCCTATAGCCACAATGCTTAAACATTAAATTACAACATAAAAGCAGAAAATCCTCACATTTAAGGAGGAGGAACAACAATCGCTATATTCAGCTTGATAAATATTTGCAACCTTTTTTTTTTATTAATATATTTTTTGTTTAGTCTTAAAAACGTTCTTAAAAGATTGTTTTACTATTGTGTTTCCAACCAGCAGTCCACAATCTAAAGACGTGTTTTAAAGGAAACCAAAACGTAACAGCGAAGCTACACGTCCAGTTTTCTAAAGATTGAGTAATTAATTCATGAACTAACTGTGGCTGCTCTTCTGTCAATCAATGCATCCATTAATTTACTAATTGTCTTCGTACCTTTGTCTTTTTGTTAAGCTTTGTAGTCGTGCATTAGATGTATTTTCCCATCTTGTGTTACATTATATTGTGTGGTATACACTTGGGAAGTGTGTACATTTGTGTATTTCTGAAATGTGTGTTGTTGACCCTGCCCGGTAAACTGATATATAGCCTCCTGTCGAACAATGCAGGATTAGGCTCTATTTACACTCTCTACAGCTCGAAGATCTTCCTTCTTTTTTTTTTTACAAACTTAAGTGCTCCCACATAAATCAAACGTGTATTCCAGGGAGAAAATTGCTTCTGTTTTTTCATCCAATATCTCTCGGGGCTTAGCTTGGTCGACACGTGCCGGCGGTTTACCGATTCTATTGAGAATTGCTACAGAGATATTCCATTTTTCTATTCCTCCGCTGATGTGAAAAGAGGGGCCTCCCAAGCGCAGAGGTATGGCGAAGACGATGGAGTGCGGCAGCTTCGATCGAAAGTCCCCGTTAGCCGGAGTGCTGAGGCAGCGCTGTTCCCCCGTGGAGGCAGGTACTGATGTCTCCCTCTGATTGTTGAGTCCAATATCTTAAAGCAGATTACAGCAGATTAGCGCACGCAATAACGTTTTCCCTTTTGATCTGGCTTTGGGATGCCACGCTGTTATTAATAGCCCGGCCTCCAGATGCTGCCACCTTCATCACACAAAGTTTGCAGATTGCCTCATTAATCTTATCAGGTTGCCATTTGTCTTTTGCTTCTTCTTTTTTTTTTTTTTTTTTTTTTTCTTCTCTTTGACACCGAATCCTCCTCCGCCCTCCGTCTTTCCCGTGACATGAATCTGTGATGCCATCGTGAGGTGAACTTATGACTTCATTATTTTGCTGGGCGCCGATTCAAGTCAATGGATTCGAAATAGGTTTTCAACAATTTAAAAAAGATGTAACACCAGCCACACAGATTACTATCAAGGCACTAAATGGTGAAAACCACACATGAATCTTCTGAACGTAGAGGAACCCCTGTACCGTACGAAAAACATCAACGGAGAGTGATACATTTAGCCTGCACCGCGTCAGCCCATAGGAGGACTCTGCATAATTTATTCACACGATGTGGGTCCACATCAAACCAGAACAGATTTTTTTAAATTTATTTTAACATAAGTTTGCCATGAGATCTGGGGATTTAACTTCTTGACAAGACCAAAACTTGAGCTTTCTTTGAATACCAAGTCAACTTTAAAGCATTTATACAATTTACCAACTTTCAGACTACATACCTCTCAAAGGACAAGTCGGTGGATAAGTCCACGTTTTTCTTTCGAGGCTAGTCTATGTTTTCCGTCAACAAATAACACGAAGGAAACCACGTCCAGATAAACAGATTATCCTAACAGGGCTGTCTTTTAAAAGTACATTCATTATGCTGCTAATCTTTTTTTGGCCAATTTCTGAGGGGAAACACAAAAGCTGAATCCATTCATCCATCCGTCCGTCTATACTGCATAACTGCTTAGAGGTCCTTTTTTCTACTTTACCAACAATGCAGCATGGCCACTGAGAGTTTGGTTGCATATTCAGGTGTGTGATTATAATAAGCAGCAAAATGAATCCTATGAATCCTACCGATCAACCCACAAGCATCGTGCAGAAATGAGGCAGATCTAGTAAGCTCACTTCCTGCCAACTCCACTTTCATTTTCAAACTTGTAGCTCAGCAACCCCCTGGAACGGTGGAGGATGTGAAGCCTTTTTGGCAGTCACGTTTGCCTTTTTAAATATAGAACCAAAAACACACCGAGTGCCTCAACATAACCATGCAAAAAGGTTCCTGCTGGAGGAGATTGTGCTGCAAGACATGATATTACGGAGAAGTCCCATTCAATATGTTTTGTTATGACATTTATCTCCGGCCGGAATGAATGGGGTTCGGGCTCCACAGACGAGATAGAGAAGTCAAAAAAGACCCGAGGGATGGACAAACGCCATAAATGGGTCAGCTTTATCGTTTTAACATTAATTACATTCAACATCGATGGTTAAGATGTAATTAACAATTTGGGACAAAGTCAAAGGAATTAAATATTATCATTTACTGTTATTTCTGACTATTGTTTCTCATTATCTAACTTTGGACGGATATATACTGTGATATTATGCATATATGCATATCCCATAACTGTCTGTATCTGTCATTTTTCTAGACAAATCTTGTTTCTATTGATTTCTAGGCAGATGTTGTCAGATAAGGAGAATAAAGGCCATTTTTATTTATTTATGAAATTGCATTCCGGGGTCTTTGTTTAGTCTTCATAGTAGCCGAGTAGCTTCACGTTGGGGTCAGACTGTAATCACTGTTCAGGCTCGACACATACAACATGGAACGAAAAAGATGAGTAATGCCCAGGCTGTAAAGAACCACACGGCGGCAGCTGCCTCGGCTCTTGGGAGTTCAGATTTAACAACAAACACATTTGCACAGAGGACAAAATAAAGACATTCTCATCTCCTTTCAATGGGAGTAGTGAGTCATTCAAGCGTGAGGTCAGCGCTGGCTCTTTGCTGTAGAAAAGAGCCCCAACATAATTTTTATCAGACATGTTTTCCACCCCCTCTGACTCACAGACTCGCGTAGCAAATATTTCTCGTTCGACCGTCTGGCTGGGCTCTTTGTAACGTTTTAAACTCAACTCACTATGCAGGCGACCAACAATCTCAAAGGACCCGTATTAAAGGTCGAGACTGGTGCTCTTTTCATAAAAAAATGCTCATTAACGGAGGGAACCTCGGGGAGTCTAAGCTCTGCTCACAGACTCGGCGGATTTTTATTTATTTTTTCTCCTCATGATCCAAATCAGGGTGGAAACATTGTCCTCTTGTCAATGCCAGGTGATAAATTCAAATATCACAATTCCAAAGAGGGACGTTAACCTTGCAGACACAGATACGATTGTTAGCCGTGGCTGACACCACCGTCTAAAGTCTTTCTGTGCCTCAACTAGAAAAACTGGCTTTTGAATTCTCAAGGAGACGGGAAGCGTTGGAAAAACCGAGCTTCATAGACTATTTTGTGATTTCTTTGATCAAACTCGGATGTTTAAAAATCCAGCAGGCCACACTATGAATTTGGATTTCTTTCCCAACACTACTGTGCAGGGATGACGCTGACATGACACGTCCGTACGTAAACGCTTGACAAACGGGTTTTCGCTCCAAATATCCGGTAATTAGGTTTTGTGGAATTAAAAGTGAAAAAAGTAAAAAAAAAAAAAACTCTACCAAACCATCGCAGGAACAAGCACACACATACCCAGACATGAAAACACATATTTCCCCACATCACCTCCCCCATGAAAGCAGCCCGTGATTTGTTGTTCCAATTTGTTTCAATCACCTCCACTGGGCTTTAATAGCGACAGAGGCTGAGACATGCTGTTGCTGAGAGCCATGTCTGACTGCAGATATAGGGCACACTGCAGGCAGAGTGACTCATGTGCTTTGAACGACTTGCCGAAGAGACAACCAGCCATTACACAATCAGTTCATCGTCAGTGCCCATCTTTTCTCCTCCTTTCTCGTCTACTGCTCGTCCATTCCCCTCCCACCCGCATGTGTTTTAACGCCAGCACATCGTCTTGGTCCGTCCGTACCTGCGTACGCTGCTAAGCGTCTTTGAGTGAAAGAAAAGTGCTATGGAAATATTATGTTTATGATTACTTATTATTATTACTAGTCACCTGGATCGGGTTCATTCATGAGCGAGATAGGCAAGAAGCGGCCGCAGAAATTCACACTGTGAGCAGGAGATGAAAGTCTTGAAAATCTATAACCTCCCTTGGGCCAGTTTTTATTGCAATAAACGAAAGGTGATATACTCTCAACAATAGGCCTTTGGGGGGATTTTGAGACTAGCATACGTGGGGAAAAAAACGAAACTGAAAGAGACCCATCCCCGAAGCTACACAAAATGATGATGCTGGTCGTGGCGACGGACCCCGCGACAGCAATAACAGATATGAGGCGCCATTACTGGAAACACAATACCATAAGAGACGAGAAGTTGACCAGCCGCGCATCGCTGACAGGATTGCGGAAGCATGTGGCTACAACCCGGTCGGTCAAGCTTTGATTTATGCAGCTGCGGAACAGTCTGGATGTGTCAGGGTAAATCATCTCTCGTCCATGCACATCTCCCTGGTGGACTTGGAGTAAGGGATGATGTCGGCGTGTTGCTGAAACACACACAATCTTAAATCATCTGGGGATTATTGAACTTCACTTACTTTCCCTGGGAAAAGCCACGTTTCTTTGTCTGCACGTGCTATAACAAAACCTTGTTGTTGTTTAAAATCCATAATACTGACCTCTAGCAGCTAATACATAATGTAGATGGCAGGAGAAAAAAAAGGAAACCTCACAAATATACACACATGATGTGGCCTCCCATAAATCCTTCTTTGCCTTAATGGTCTGAGCAACCAGCCAGAGAGCAGCAGCTGTCCTCCGTCCCCTCCCCCACCGTCACCCCCTTTTAACCAAGCGCCACATTAATCCAATGATGGTCCAATAGAGACTTGGGGTTATGGTGTTCTTTCATTTACCACGTTCCAACAGAGAACTATATTGCCTCTGCTGTCGAAGCTGAAGAGGAAATGTAGTCAATATGGATCCCAAAAGGTCAGCTCAACTAAATTGGAAGATACATCATTTTATTTCGTCATATCCCTTTAATTAGCCATGCAGATAAATGGTTTCTGATTCGGAGAACAGCGGACATGAATGAAACTTTTTGCCGGATTTGCTGTACGATTCCAAATTCCAAAACGACCCATTTTTTTTATATATATATATTTTTTTTAAAGGTCAAGTCATTTCGTAAAAAACAACTACAAGCTTGACGGGATTCTTTCGCACCAGCGCACCACAGATCATTCCTTGTAATGTTATTACTTGGCAACAAAGGCCATTCTGATTAAGGGATAAAATATGTTTTTTTTTATTATTTTGCAAATTTGAGTGAGCTGACCCTTGTGATTAATCACACCATATATAATCGAGACAGTTTAACTATTTGCACAGATATAATCACAAAGGTTCACCATTTTTTTTGTAAGAGACCCCCTCCTCCTTCTCCTCCTCTCTCTCTCTCTCTCTCTCTCTCCTTTTTGCTCTCCTTCACCCCTCACCTCACCGAGAGAGAGAGAGAGAGAGAGAGAGAGAGAGAGAGAGAGAGAGAGAGAGAGAGCGAGCGAGAGACAGAGACAGGAGCTTGTCACAGGAGCTTGTCAGGGAAGAAGCAGAAGCTGTCACAGCGCACACTCCACAACTTGTTCTCGCGCCGGCGGAGGAGAAAACAGATTAATCATAACAATTACACGGAATTACAAATGCTATTAAACCCGTGACCACCGGTGACCGGGATGGAAAGCTTCGAGCAGGCGGTGAGAAGTTGCGTGATCCGGGTGGTCGTGTGAGCGCTGCCGGCACCGACAGGGAGAAACTAATGGTAGGTTCTATAGTCTACATATTGATTTATTTGTGTTTTGTTGATTTAAACACGGCGCGATCTCCGTCTCCACGCGCGGGGGTTCAGCCGCGCGCGTGGTGATTTCTGCGAGCCTGCGTTTTTTTTTTATCCCCCCTTTTTCCTTTCATTTTCCTCTCCATAAGTCGGCGCTTGCCTCCGCGTCGCCGAAGTTCATGCCCTCCTCGGTTTCCAGGTGGCACGGCCGCGTCTCCGGAGCGAGTGGGTGCAGAAATGGAAAAGTTTTTTTTGCGTGTCTGACTGTGTGTGTGTGTGTGTGTGTGTGTGTGATTTGACTGCGAGTCTGTGCGCACCCTGGCTGTATAAAAGCGGAGACCTCGCCAATATAACGGGCTCCTTTCAGCTGAGAGCCTCCCGCCGTCCGCGTATCGAGAATGAATGGCTCACTATGTAATCGAATCTAACTCGAGAGTTTAAGTCCGTTTCTTGTTAAGTTTTTTTTTTGGGAGAGAGAGGCAGAGAAGCCGTCCACAACCTGCAAGTCGTGCAGACGTGACGCGGAGCTTATGCTCAATCTAAAGAGGATGAGCGAAAATCCAATCGCGTCCCTCGCTCACTTCTCCAAGAGGGTCGCGTTTGTTTCAAATGTCGATCCAGATTTGGATTTTTTTTTTTTTTTTTTTTGTCATTTGCCATTTGTGACCGTGTGGGAGTATGTGGCTTCCATTCGTGAGACGCGTTGTTCGTGCGCTTAAACCGTGAGAGCCAAAACAATGGGATTTCCCGCCGGCCAATGGGAGCAGGGGAAGCCTCAGGAGGGATGGAGTGGTCCTCTCTTCTCTTTGTCCTGTACCTGAGGCACCAAGTGGACCACACACTGCCGCGAGGGACAATGCTGAGATGACCGGAAACATTTGCCAAACTGGCCCCAAAAATCACACACAAAAGCAACAACAAAACAAACAAAAAACTACAACAAAAGCAATCTCTTATTTCGACAAACTTTGGCTACAAGATCTGCCTGGTTGATCACACACACACACAAACCTCACAGTTGTGGTAGTGTTTTTAGAGTCTGTGGAGCACCATCAAAGCACCAGCTACTTAACTACCCACACGTTCACGCCACAACATCCTTCCTACATACGGGCCCTTTTCTGGCCATGTACAGCAGGCAGTGCAATACACAATGCTGCAGAAACACGGATTCGTGCGAGGGCTGTTTTGGTTAAGCGTCGAGACGTGCGCCCTCGGTGAGCGCACAGCACCACTTAAAGCTCGCCCTGGCATTCTCCTTCTCACATTCAAGTTGAACAAGTTCACGTGCAGAGCAACAGGGGGTGCCTTTCCATTTAGCGTCCTTGAGCTCACCATAAAGCACGTGGTGCACACTCGCTCTGGAACATCAGCCATATGGGTTCCAAACAGCAAGAGAACTTAATCGGATAGAAAGCAAGCAGAAAAAGCAGTCGTGATGGGAAACGAGAGGTGGGAATTTGTCACAAGCAGTGGCGGTGGAGTAGTTCATCAATTCGAGGAATTCAGCTGTGTAAATGTCTGATATGCAATATATGAATATGCATTCTGTCATTGCGGCTTTTTAGAGGTGAGGGATTGTGTCCACTGAATATTTCTAACAGCTGTGCTGTTGATGGGACAAAACAAGCTATCGGAAGTCCCTGTGATGGTCACTTCCCATTCATTTGTTTTGCTTTAACATCACAGAGGACAATGCAGATAATAATGACACTTATGCATAGCCTTAGAGAGGACTAAAAGTCAAAAATCCCATTTCATTAAGACGCACACACAATATTGACATGGTTAGAGGCGTGTGCAGTGCTGTGCGCGTGCGCGAGTTAATGTAGCCGCATTGCTTGCAAGTTGACACAGTCTGTGTGGGAGGCCGAGACGTAGGTGTCGTAAATGTGGTGGGGATCCTCTCTCTCACTGCACTATATTATCATGCAGGGAGTGGGATGCATGATTAGAATGATTGAAATGCCACGGCTGGGTGTAGTGCACCTGGCCGTTGCGTTGGAGCTCACTTCATCTCTCCCACTGCAGGTTTCTGCGGAGTGACTTGAGGCCCTTTGATGAATGACTCCGTCGGAGATAAGTTGAGTCATAATACTTCCAGCTGATTGTGCTCGATTTAGATGCAGCCCTAACGCGGCTCTTAACAGCGGGTTGATTAAGTATTCATTCAAAATAACTTACAGTTGAACAACAATGAATCGCGCCGCCACACATTGTGCCAATCTGCATGCCAACCACGGCCTTGTGCGACATAAAAGAGAGCATGAAAAAGAGACAGGACTCGGGATGAATAATATTTAAGTCATAAATCTTTTATCGCTTCTGAAAGAGAGAGATCTTTGAGTTTTTCAAGCAGTCTTTGATTACATGCAAATGTGATCCGAGCAGGAAGTGCTGCTTTTCAGATGTGTTTTTTTTTTTTTTTTTCATCATTGGTTTTCATTAGCGATTCCAGTGATAATGCCCCTTTCAGTAGTCAGCCAGCTGCAGACTCTTCATTATTGCACCACGGACAAAGAGGCATGACATCTTTGCGAGTGGAACTTTTCAAGGCAAGGGTATTCAGTTTAAATGCCCTTTTTATGGCCACTTCATCATGAAAACCGGGAGAATTTGGCAGCAAGCGCTCGCAGACCTGTTGCCCTTTTCAGATTCATGAATTTAAGGTCATGGGACAGGACAGTGATAGAACGTATCCTCATGTTTGGGCAAATGTTGAACTACGGACCGGATAAGCGTGAGTTTATCTTTTTTTTTTTTCCCCAAAAGTATTTCAGGAACTGGGAATTCACTTCTATCATTGAGCAATCATGCTCACGTGTTAGTACACGATTGTGTAATTTGCAAAACATGAACAGTTTTGTAGCAGTTGCGTTTTTAGCAAAAGCAGAAGTCAAAATTAGGGCTGTCGTGGATGAGGTTTTGGCCCTCCTGCATTTAATGTCACCAAAAATCAACATGCTGGCACGTTCCTTTCCTCTTTTGGTTTCCATTAATCTTATAAAAGCTGCTGATTTGCATCTAGATTTGTTAACTGTCAAGGCCTTGGCTGCATGATTATTCATTAGAATGAACTAGAAATCAGAGGCTGTGATAAACACTGTGCTGCTGTACCTGACTCTCAGCCAGCTCGGCAGACAGACTTGTCTGGGACATTTTGCACCAGACAGAGCAACTAACTGTCCCAGAGTCTCACTGTCTCACCCCACCCAATAAACCCTGACCGGTCCTTTAGATACCGCGGCTCATTCGATTTCCCAGATCCTAGCCCCGCTCTGATAAATCTGGCCTTTTTCTTTTTTTTCCTTCTTTGGGAGACATCTCCCTTTTTCAGCGCCTGAGGCAGCACGCTGTGCTTCTGAAAGGAAGCATTTGACCTCTCTTTTAGTCACTGTGGCAAGAAGCTCGGTGTCAAATGTGCATCAGGGTCCACTGTGTGCAGCTACACAGGGCTCCTCTGGGGCACAGAACACACCAGGTAGACCCACCATGCGTATGGACGTAAGCGAAAGTAACGCCCAAAAAGGTCAGCGCACAGCTTCAACAATGATGTCCTCTTTTGCATCACAATTTTGGCTACGTTAAGAGCCGGCCATTCCTTCGGTTGCTGCTCCGACAAACAGCTTTTCATAAATTACAACATTCAAAGACGTTTATTATTAGTCTGGGCTGAAACAATAAAAAATCCAACTATAAAATACGAAGATTTGTCAGATGCCATTTTGTCCTGCGTGCCTATTTAAAAAGTTGAGTCTGAAGCTGTTCAGCAGTCAAAACGTGTCAGGCCTTGACGATGCCATGTTCAACTTCACGCCTGTCATCAGCGACCCCTCCGCCACATAAATGTTTCATAGGCAGATTCCTTTTTTTTTTTTTTTTTTTTGCTTAAATGTCAAAGACAGCACATACCACTTTTAGACTGAAGGATATTTACAGAGGACAGTATCTGGCTGCTTTCCAGCTACGCTCAAGTGTAGGAGTTGGTTTTTGAAAATCATGGTGCATGCAGGGTCCCGGTGATGGATGGATCCTCCGATGAAGTTATGTTATGTATCCCTGATAAGAGGGTTGGATCACCCCGCAGGATTTATGGGGCTGCGGAGGAGCAACCACTCTAAAAGATGCTGTCTGTCTGAAGCCGCGGTTTGAGGCTATTCATCTTGGAGATTGATGAGCTTCTGGTGATCAAGCCAACATAACGGCAGACATTAATCTGCTTTATCTTGTGAATGACTCGCATGGTTTCCTTCTGCAGTATTATTGGCTCTAGTAAACAAACGGACAAAGATTTGTTTTAACAGGAAGCAGTACTCGAGATGTCTCTAAAACCCTTAAAAATATATATATATATATATATATATATATATTTTACACGTGAGACTCTGCACTTCAATTTGAACCACATTTGCTTTTTGGAAATACTAAACGGATGGAAATTTCCAACTTCCTATAGTAACATGCAAGTATGTGATGTTTCAAATGAAATTACAATTTGAAATGTGAAGAAAAAACAAAAAAACTCTCACAAACCGCTATGCGCTCTGCTTCTTGAAGATCTAGCACAGTTTTGTTTACATTTCATAAACATTTCATATGCACACATACTGGGACTGCAGGGGGCGCCGAGTTAGAAAGTAAACCTGGCATCGTAGAGATTCCCTTGTGCCACTGCCAAGTTGAGGGTCATTGCTTGTATTAATGACACAGAGGAAACCAAACTGGCTTTTATTTCCCCTCACCATCTGCACCCACTTGTGCCAAATGGACGGGGCCTGGTGAACGAGAACGGTCCCCTTTTGCAGCCACCGGTTTGACTATGGCACCGTGTGGTGTGGGAATAATGTTAGGTAAACATAGAAAATTGTATGTTTAAAACTCGGTAAATATGTCTAGAGAAGAAGTCTGTCATGTTCTGCAATGTATATACAGTTGCACAGGAAAAAAACTGACACAAATAGTGGGGGAGCCCAATTTGCTGTCCGATATGGTGGTACATGGTACAGCAGAAACAGACGCAAGTATCTGGTTATTTTGTATTACTGGAAAATATTCATGATTCCGAGTTTATGCACATGACTTTTAACATCTATATTTACCCTACCACTGGGTGTCGGGTGCTTTCATGTGCTGCCATGGAATCCCGTAGTTAAGGGTTATTATTTTTGGTTAGGTTAGCGGAAAAGACCCAGTATTAGCGGTCGCGTGTGACTCCGGTATCTGTCTTCCAGATGTCACTCTTAATGGGCCTCGGCACAGACCCGTGGGGACCACCACCGTGTACAGAGATGCGTTCATTCTTCGATCACTCCGTTTTTAACGAGCTATTTTCAATACCCCGTAGACTGGTCCGCACTGTGCTGTCCGTGGTCTTTGTGAAGGACCAAAACACTGAGAGCGGGTGATCATTCCACACAGCCGACTTCTTTTCCGTCTCATCGCCGGAACGACTGAATGTGTGGTCGAAGTTGCAATTAAAAGTGCGAGCAGCAGCCGCAGTCATTCAGCACCTAACAAGACCTCTGGTAAGCGACAACAACAAAAGAAATCTCTCATGCACCCGCCACCCAGCTGTGCGTCTGCTTGAGTTCAAAGGTCATTATCGAGCTCTGTTTACCAGACAGGCTTGAAATGTCCAGCAGAAGTGCCAGACGCACCTACACGTCTGTTTGCATTTTTCAGGGGGGCCTTTTGGCGGTGAAGAGGCACTCCAACCTGGCCCAGGGCACAAGGAATTTGTACAAATGTTATTTTCATAGCTGCAGCTATCATTTTGTGGTTTATCCCTGCAAAGTTACTTTGGAGCTGCAGTTTCCTATCTGCGCAGGCAGCCGCTGCCAGAACTGTGTGAACCCCTTTGGCGAACTGGGGAAATATTTTACACGCCACAAGATGGATTGCGGTGAAAACACCTCCACCCCTCCCTCCTTTTATCAGGACGTGGCCAAGCAGGTACAAATTGTAATTAAACCTTTGCCTGCTGCTTTCAAAGAATACTAAACAGGACAGGTTTATTATGGATATGCAAAATCTGACACTCAAATTACAGGTGCAAGAAATCCCTCGGTGAGAGATTGGCACCCTTAAAAACGAAGATACCATGCAATTAATCCCCCCCCCCCCCCCCCAAAAGGCACTTCTTTATTCTCACCGTTAATTTGGAGAATTAACCTACCTGCCTGTTTGTTAAGTGTGGAGAAAATAAAGCTTATTAAAAAATATATTAAAAAAATAAAATAAATAAAAAATACACAGGCCAAGTTAATAGTATTCATCCACTGGGATGCCCTCGAGTAGCCTCCCTCAAACTGTCTGCATCAGGTCCGCTGTCAAACGGCAGAGCGGTAAGCCAACCGGCTCGGTAATGGCCCCGCGTTTTTTCGTATATACACACGCTTTCTTGGCAGTCGTAGGCCAACACTCAATCCGTGCACATATCCCTACCTGGCAGCAGGCTCAGTGCAGTCAGAGATAAAGCTCTGACTGTTAACTAGGTGTGAAGCGCTACTGCACAGGATTACTACGCAACTCCCGGAGAACCTTGCGAAGCTGGGAATGAGAGGCAAAGCACCAAGCTGTGCTGAAAACATCACAGCCTGTGGTGCCCGTCCTCATCATCACTCATACCGAAGTCACAGATGCAGAAGAAAAGAAAAGTTTTGCATTTGAAACGGCATTGTGATTGCAATGTTTCTTTTCGATCAGATTCTGGCGTAAAAAGAGCGTACTTGCATGCACGCCCATACTGTGGCCTTCTTCCTTTGGTCATTGTTCGACCAAATTTACTTGAGGGAAATTACGAAAAATATTGGAAGAACTTCAAAGGAAACTGTTCAATTTAACAATCGAGCTCCTCTCAGTTTCCTTACTTTCTGGTCCAGTCCTCAGGGACTTCGGTTTATGAGTCTAGGGTACAATCACCATCTTCATCTGTCTGGCTGGGCAATTAAAGAACAACGACAACTCGACAACTCCCAAGGCTCCCTTCCATTCAGCGGAGTTAAATAAAAGAGCATAAAGCCGCGACACATCACAAATCCTTCACGCAATTTTTGTGTTAACCCAAGAAGGAGTGATATGTGATAGCACCTTTTATTTAATCACACAGTTGGCTACAAACAAGCCGAAAAGTGTTGGCCAATTAGGCTTAAGTGTGATGGATGAAAAACAACTAAGATATGATTGAATTAAATCCCCCAAGCTGGAGCCATTAAATAATTAGTCACAATTAGGTGCAATTTCAGTGCTGTGAGGTGAAAACACGCGACACGGCACCACAACCAGCGTCACAACTGAATGACACGTCGCGTTTAATTTTTCATAAATACACTCAGCTTCGTCTGCGTCAAATCCATATGTAGCCGTCGTATCTAATAAGGACTTTAATTGCATAACGAAAATTGCCTCTTTCGTGGAACTTATTAATTGTATCACCTCAAGTCAATAAGGAAGGAAATGAGTGCATAACAAATGTAAAATTGCAGCAGTAGTTTATCACCAACATGTTGGCAAATATATAACTGCAGCTTACTCTTTTTAGGCCAACTCACATGTTTGTCTCCTGTTTCTGCCACCCGGACTTTTATGTTTGCCGTTTACCGTCTGCCGGGAACATTCATTCGAAGCGCACTGATTTGATGTGCTTAAAACGTCTCGACTTTATTGGCTCCCATTATAGTCCCATTGAGTGTTTACTAAAATATGCAGTGTATTTATATGTAGCACAGATGTGCAATAAAGTCTGATTTTAGGAGTGGTTCACCAACTTCAAGTGTAGCGTGATCCCACGGCATCGAACAGAGTGCTACAAATGTCAAGGGCATCAGTGGGCAAGAATTCCATTCCGCAGCAGACGTGTTTCAAATGTAAATATAGTCAAAAGTCCAACCCACCTCATAGTTTCTCTTTCGAAAAACTAAAAGGAAAAAAAAAACGATTTTTTGGTGTAGCGCTGGTCTCTTACCGTGTTTTTTTTTTTGGTTGTGTTTTGTAGGATGCTAGTAAGTTGATCTGCACCTCAGGCCTTGGGAAACACAATTTCCACTGTATATGTGTGCGTATATGTATGGGAATTAGAATGGAGTACACTTGAACATTGAACCTAATTCCTTTCATACTAGGCCTATGATCTCCCCCCCCCCAAAAAAAAATTCTGCGAGCCGATTTGGATCCGAGCCATTCGTGCTGCTGCGTGGGCTCAGAGGCATTCCACTGGAAGCAGTCAACATTCCCATTGGATTAATTACCAACTGCTTTTCCCCAGAAGTCTGTCTGCTTCATGTCCAAAAGTGAGATTAACAGTGGACTGAACTTTGGTCCACATGTAGCGAGACTGCCTGTCGGCTCTTGTAAAGGGAGTGAGGAAGTGAGCAGGAGGAGGTGTTGGTGTGATAAATAAAAAAGTGATCATTTGAAGGAAGAGATCGGATTGGTAGTTCACGAGAATCAGAATCAATCAACACCAAGGGACAGCAACAAGGGTTTTCCCACGAAAGCATGCCATAAAAAGATAAAATGACTTGAAAATCACTTATTCTGTAAGTAGAACAGGGCACAGCAGGGTAGCACGGAAATATACACAAAGTCTCCTGAATAATTTGAATCCACTAGGTATACAGACAGATCCCATTCGAGCTCATCCTGTTCAATTATTCATTCATTCATACAAGAAATACTTGATTTTTTTTGTGTGAAAAATAAAAAGACTCTCTTATTCCTCACTGAATGTAAAGTAAGCTCTCACCCTAGAGCAGATAGGTCACCTTTGACCTTTTCTCATATCTCTGAATTCGATTTTTGAAGTCACAGTGTAGCCACGTACTATGCGTTCATGCTATTTGAGAACATATCCACTTACTACATCAATTGAAATGGTGTCCATTTTTTTTCTGCACAGACACCATCATGGGAGATTATACGACTTTCTTAACTGCACTACTGAGAAATAAAGTAATAAAGCGCTATTTACGCTGATAAATGCTTGCAGTGTGAAGCTCTGAACCTCAAAAGAAAGGAGCTGTGGCCGTGCGAGGCGGCCAGGGAAATTAAAATAATGAATAAAAGATAAGACGGAAGAAAGTGCTGAACCGGGACTCCGCCTGAAAGATCCCGGCTTAGCGGCAGTTATGAATCCAGGGCAGAGGCCACGCTTCCCACCACCCTCGGCTCGGCAGTGAGAGTTTTTACTGTGCTGTGTTGATAATTTGACCCAGCGGCTCCTCTGTCAGGTCACGGTCAGGTCCTCTTCTCTCTGGTATCCGGGGGGGGGGGGGGGGGGGGGGGGTGCTGCTGGCTAGCCATTTGGGGGGGGGGGGGGGGGGGGGGGGGGGGGGGGGGGGGGGTTGCTGCTGCCTGATTTCCGAGAGATTAGATTCTGATCTTTTGGTCAACAGTGTGCGATCTGGAGGAATGTGATGGATGATCTTCTCCCTGGGTAATATGATCCAGGAATCCACTCTGAGCTGGAGTGTACACAGATCTTCTCTGTCTCGCTTGCGTCGCGGTCGGCGTGTTTGGATTGGGCTGGCGCACCTCGGGGGTGTGACATATTTGACAGGTCATTTGGTTCCTGCTTGCTCTGTTATCTTCGGGCTTTTCTGGTACATTGAAATGTGGCTTGATGCAATATTTCCAGATGTTGTACTCCCAAGCCAGTCCCAGGATTAACTTCACGCTTCAGTAGCTTGCTTTTGTTCTCGTTTAACTTCCTCCCGCCGATGACGCTTGTTCAAACTGATTTGAATTTAAATAGGCTCCATAATCGCCACTCACATCATATCAATTATTATCACATTATCACATCACACATACTTTTTCAAAAGAAGGAGCAGACAGAGGTGATGTGATAGGTCATATGTTCTTCTTCAACTCCCCAGCAAGGGACACAAATTCCTTTTATGATTGGCTTCTTCAATCTTCGCTTGCGAGTAGGGCTGCCTTGTAACGTGTTTCTATAATAACACAAAAAAGGTGTTTTATTAGATATAATAATATTCCAATTTAAGATGCCCGGGCAATTTAATATAACCTTGATACTGGAGGAGGCAGCCATATATCACCGGCCCTCTTTAGCGAATCTTGACGTTGCTTAAGTGTCACACGACAAGTGGAATCTCATGGCTGTACCGCCCTGGCAGTGGCCCCATGCTGAACTTAAATTATTGCGAGTGACCTGGTGGAAAACCTTTTTTTTTTTTTTTTTTTCTAGCTGACACAGCAACGACACTCCGTTTGTTGGCCTTTCAGACTGCTTCTGTCACGCTCCTGCCCTCACCGCACTTCCTGTGTTGTTGCTGGATTTCGACCACGATCCACTTCCTGGCCCGTCTGTGATGTTAAGAGGTCACTGTAGCGAGGGCGAGCAGATGGTTTCTCAGAAGGCAAAACACAGACATTGTATGTTTACAGCCCTTCAGACGGTATTGGCTTTTACTGTCAGCTCATCGGGCCCTTTGTGTGGAGTAAAACAAAAAAAAAAGCCATGATGGGGAAACTGCCTGCGTCCACGGGGCGGGACTGACATTCTGCTTACACCGAGTCATCAGCGCTTTGCTCAATTCTTCGTTTGTTTGCACCATTTGCTCTTGGAGGATCCATAAGTGGTCCTAAAGGAGGAATGGCTCCGAAAACGCTCTGCGGACGGGCTCGTTCCAGAATGAGAGACAGCCTCTTGAGTTTGACGTGGAGTGGCTCAAATCCGTAGTTTGCCAGTAGGTTAAGAGCACTCCTGGGTAGCTGCGCACAAAGACTGTGGAAAAGAAATGTGGCGTTTTATTCTCAAGGTCTCCCAAGTCTCTGCGTCGCAGGGTTTTCTCAGTACACCCCGGCACTTTGTGCTCGTGTTTCATATCCCCCCCCCCCACTCCCTAGACGGAGCAGAAGTTTCAGCTTGCTTGCTTGCCTTCATCTCTTTTTCTCTGACCCCTCTGTGACTGGTGCAGGGCTGGCTGCAGATGGTTGTTTGTATGCTGTGAATCTTCCGCTCGGGCTAATCCGTTTGTTTTACGACAGATAATAACAAAAGAAGAAGGTGCGTAAAAAAAAAAGTCTGCTTCCTTGCAATGAAACGGGTTCTGTGTGACTACAGTGTTGCATTTGACACACCTGGACAACGAATGGGGGATAATCTCTTGTTTACATTCTGTCAATCAGTCATTATGAAATAACCTGCTGGAGGTCTCACGCTGTTTGTAGTTTTTGGTCTGGATACTGTGCATCCAGGGAGCATGGATATGCCCATGCTCTTTATTGAGGACACAATTGAGAACATTATTACGAATTTCGTATCAATTGATTTAAATGCCCTTTAGGAACAAACCATTATTTATTGACTCCGTGGTAATGTTTATCAGGCTTTCACCGTGTCCGGTCTTTTTTTTTTTTTTTTGTTTTTCTGTTATATTTTTTATTTTGCACTCTGTACAGTTTTTATGTTTTATATTTGTTTTTTGCTTTCTCTTTTCTTCTGATATAATTTATACTCTGCACAAACCTTTATCACCTGTATAAATTGTCGAAGCACTTTGAGCTACATCCTATGTATGAAAAGTGCTATGCAAATAAAGCTTATTATTTTTATATTATTATTATTATAACTTCTAATCTGCCTGTCGTACCTGCAGATAGTTGCTATCTTAAGAGGACCAAGAACCTCCGTCCTCCGGTTAACTCAGGACACTGAGGCAAATGGTTTTACAGTGTTTTCGAGAGTTTCCGACACTATTTTTCCAGGGGAAAACAAGCAGGAAACCTTTGACTTCCGCTGAGAATGGGTGTTATGACCAGTAGAGAACAAAAAAAAGCATTTTAATCTCTTTTAGTAGTTAAAGATGAAGACAGCAATGCAGGAAAGTCTGGGAGGATAGGCGGAAAATGTAACCGGTTCCTGGTCGCATAGAATAGTGAACTCTCTGTAGCCTGACAAAGAGACAGCCTGGTTGCTTTGAACCAAAACAAAAAAAGGGGCATTTCAGGGGCCCATCGGCAGACCGTGCAATTAATTTCATCTATTTGAAATACCAGAGAGCTGAGGAAGTAGGACATTGTCCTCTCCACTGCACAGACTCCTTCTCCAGCCAGGTATAATGACCATTCTGTCGTTAGAGGAACGGATGATTAAAGGGGCCGCGGCGTGTTTGTGTCATTCCTGTTGTTTGAGAGCACCCATTGTGAAATGTGACCACAGGTCATGAAACACAGAAATACTTCTGCCCTGCGAGAAAAGTCTGGTGTGTTTGTGTCACCACTCGGTCACGTTCATCTCTTGCAATCAGTGCCAAAGGAGAGCAGATTTTCCGCATTTACAGCACGAAGCCAAAAAATTGAATACGACCAGTTTGAAATTAGATTTTCAACAGAAAATGGCTTAAAAGCGGGTGACAACAATGGATTTCCGACAGGTGTTTTTTTTTTTTTTGTATCAGGTACAAAAAGGATAATCTGTTCATCTACACTGTTTTTTTTACACACACACACACCAACACACTCACACAATCGTTCATCCTTTACCGGTGACAGCAAACACAAAGAAAAGCACTGTGAGAGTGAAAGGGTACACAAGGGAAGCGCAATTAGCTTCCAGCGGGCGAAACTGGTTGGCTTTTCCAGTGCGCAGGTGGAGTACTAGGAGCGGAGGAAATGGCAAAATCTCCGTGATTTTCCATTTCACCGATCAATCTCGGAATGACAGACAACAGACAGCGTTTTTTTTTTTGGCCGTCCAAAGGGAGTTCTTTCTCGCCGCTGTCACCGGGTCGTCTCTCATTAGGCAGAAATCTGTCTCTAAATAATGTAGCACCACACCGATCTAGACCTGGCCAATATGAAAAGTGCCCGGAGACATGACCTCCCTGATGATTTGGAACCGTATGAAACAAAACTGATTTGAATTGAGCCCTGCTCCCTAATTGAATGGCCGACGAGGAAGCAAGAAAAACCCATGGCGCGGAAAGACTCACTCGCCATCAAATGCGAATCCTCACGAATAAATCATTCCATGTCATTAATAAGCCAAATTGTGAAAAATAATTGGCCGAAGTATCAGCCAATATTAGCCTTTTGCAATTTACACCCAACTTAACTTGAACATTTTAGAACGGTACTGAACAATTCAAAAGGGAAATTGTGCCACTGGAGGCTAGACATGAGCCAAAGCCGGCAACCCAAACGTTTGTCTGATTGATTCCTATGACTGATCTATAATTTATGTCGGAGATCCGCCTTCGGGAGCACGATCAATCCACACGTTTTACTATTATGGATTTGAGGGTTTGTCCACCGGAAGGGTGGACGACGCGACCTTGGGTCCGCTGCCCTGCAGCCTTGCTTCTGTTCGAGTTAAGCCGTTTCATCACGTGTGATGGACAGGAGCGACGTATTTGCTTTTCCGAATAGAGTAGGTCTGTCAAGCTGCCAGTCGCCCTCTGCCACCTCGATTGATTTCGATGCGAGTTCCCTTGAGAGTGACATTCTCTCGTCAATGACACAGACCGTTTCCTCCTTTCTCCATGTCTCCTTATTTCGTTCCCACCCCCTCCCCCTCGCCCCCCCCTTCATCTTCAACACCCACGCCCTCTCCTTCCTTCCCTCTATCCCATATAGCCTCCAGCAAAAGCATGCCATTGACTTCGGCCTCGGCGAAGGACGCGGGCCGTCGATAAGTGCTAATGGCATGACGACCAGAGATGAGTGCAAACTCCGGGCTTGTTACCAAAGTATCCTACCCTTTAAAAAAAAAATCATTTTGTCTAAGTCCTTCCTATACAGTGCAGTGGTCAACACTGTGATGGAACGGGACGATGAGGTCAGCAGTAATTACATTTCTGTTCAAAGCCTTTTCGAAGGAACTCTGAGAAATGGTTCAAATGGAACCAAATCATACATTTACTGGCTAAAATTGAAAATATATTATATTTGCCCGTGGTTTTAGCGTTATTCTGGGAATCCTTTGTTCTCGCCCTCCTTCTCTGACTGAAGTGGCAGTCAGACAAACAAAGGTTAGAAATTGGTCTTTTCAGTGCAGCTTTTTGTTTTCTTTTTTTTTTTTAACCACCTGTTTCCCCGAAGAGGCTGTTGCTGTGATGTGACGCTGGGGTCCCAGCTGGGAATAAATGACAATTGCTGGGGTGGGACGGGCCACCACTGTCCTCTTATCGGCACTGCCCCAAGCGCCACACATTATAGAGTTGGGCAAGGGGAGTGTGAGATGGGCGGCGGCGGACAGAACATATCAGCTGCTGTGAGGGGGAGCCATGACTCACTTCCACAGAGCAGTTATCTAATAATGAATGTGAGCCTGAGCCGGCTGCAGGTACTACATGCACAAACCCCATTGGCTGTGTCCATGCGGTGGGAATGCTCAATACATTACCAGAGGCCACGTTCACAACCAAAATCATGCTGCTCTTTTTTTTCATTTTTTTTTTTTTTTTTAAGTGCCCTAGACCTTTCGGCTTTGTTAGCGTTTCTGTCATTATGCTCGATTGTATTCACTGGCACAGCTCCAGAAGCGCAGAGTACCTCAAGGATAAAACTAGACATCGCTACTGCAGAAGCATTATCATCAGGGATCCCTTAAAACCTTCCACCCTTTAGACATTGGTCCTTTTTATCTGTGGGGGCGACTGTATACTTCACAGTCAGGAATGCCATTTTCTGATAATATAATCCCTCGTCTGCTCCAAACCGGATATCTCGTATGTCCGTGCCTCTCCTCAGGAGAGTCTGACATGCAGCGACGGAGTTGCCCGGCCGAATGCATCCCCCATCCTTATCACTCCCTCCATATTGTGAGTCTGATGCACAAGGTGGATGGGAAGACGGACTGGGAGGCTGGGGAGGGTGTTGCTGTGCTGTCTGATTAAAGCAGAAGGTGTGAGGGGGGAAGTCGGTGAAATTAATTTAAACCTTGCTGCATAATGTGATTTGATTTTGTCTGAGGTTTAGTCGCCACAAAGATTAAATCAGCGCAGACTTTCAAGAAACAGGATGACTTGTTCCTTTTTTATTCACAGTTGGTCTAACGCATCAATATTCAGAGGAGTCTCTTTTTTTTCCCCTCTATCAATTTATACTTTGTACAGCCTGAGGCTTTATGGCTGCGACTGCGCACACATAACTGTACTGTGATTTATCCCCAGAGCAGCAATACTTTGTGATTAGAGACTAAGGGATGTGATGACATATGGTTGACGCACTTGACGTTTGTTGAAAATGCAAAGAACTGCCTTTCTGGCCTTGGTGGCATCGTGGTGCTGGAAACGTTTGTCTTTGGTCAGAAAACACGTTAGTAATTGGATAGAAACGGTGACAAATGAGACGTTGGAATGGACGTGAAATGACTCCGACACTAAATGCAAGTCAACAGCTAAACAGGATGTGACTATCAGTCAGCCCACTCTTTGTCACAGTATTGCACCAATCGCACTTGGGTGGAATCTGATGCATCTTACAACCAGTACAAGTTTCAGGGCGCCTGTGGCAATCGAGTTTCTTCAAGTAGGAGGAAATTGCGTTGCTACCTAATCTTATGTGAGACGGCAGTGAGTCGCTTTTGACAGTGGGTCCACTCTTGTGTTTCTCCCTTTCTTCCCACAGAGGGATGTGTGAGGGGGACGAGGTGGGCTGTTCTCCACGACCCATCATGGACGTAACCTGTCTCGAACCCTCCCGTCTGGCTGGCTCCTGCTCCACGATGCCACCCCGTGTCTGAGCGGTGACACTTGGGACTCGCAGGCCGCTGACACGATGACACAGATGGACTACAAATACAGCCTGCTGGGCTCGGCGGTGGACGACTACCGCAAGAGGCCCCTGCTCCTGCAGGTGGACGACGCGCCGGTGAACCTGTTTGCGGTGCTGCAGGTGAAGCGGGAGCTGCCCCGGCGCTGCGGCACTCTGGGCTGCTTCCGCAAGCTCCGCCTCTACAGCTTCGCGTTCGGCCTGGCCGTCACGTTCCTCATCATGGCCTCGTACATTTTGACAGGAGACAAGAAAGGCCTCCTCCTCACCCCGTCCCCTTACCACTTTGGCAGCCTGGTCAGCCCGGGGCCATTTGCTTTCAACCTCACCTCGGTCAAGGACTATGCACATATCAAACTGGTGGTCAAGTCCATCACGTCCAAGGTGGAGTTTGGCAGCAGGCGACAGATACCAGAGCTCAAGGAACTGATTAGCAGTGAACCGCATGTGAGTAGCCATTAGCACACTGTATGTATTTCCTATTTCTCCATAAGAGTCCTTCACAGAGATCTTAACGATGTCTATCCTTAAAAAAATTAATTGTGTTATCAGATTGTATGTGTGATGAAAACATCCAGGTTTTTAATGCAAGCTCTATCTCTATTTTTCAACCATAAAAGCAGCATGATAACGATCTTTCTTTAAATTGACTGTCGCAGTCTCACCGGTCTTGCAATGTAACTGAATGCTTAGTGGAAAAGTGATTCAAATCAGTATTCTTGCCTACATGCCGTGTTAACGGGTTCAATACAGCCCACCGGCTGCAGCTTCTAATTTAATTTATAAAGAGATAAACCAGCACTGAAAACCTTGTATAACACCAGATAATTGCATATACGTTGCTACCTAATATATCTTTTTTTTTTCCACCAGAAGAGATTTAAAGCTCAAAGTCATTGTCTTAAAAAAAAAAAAAAAAACTCGCCCCGTGGGTCTCTCGCTGCGTGCCTCACCTCAAAGCCTGGTTCAATTAATTTGTTCACTTTAATGATAATGGCTTGTGCCGGGGATATTTGCAACACAACTCATTTTCGAATGGAATAGGAGTGTGAGACCACAGGACAATCAATACCGCAGCTGTGGATGGGTTTGACATGAATCGTCCTCCCACGGGACTCACGGGCAGTGAGCGACGCGGGCCCCTTGTTGTCTTTGGTGAAGGGAGACAAAAAAATGAAATAAATTAAACATGGATCATTTCTCTGCCCACAGTGCACGGCTGCACTGGGCTGCACGTGGGTCCATTTACACCTGCTACCGCAAAGTATCAGGACAGGCTTGCTGTTTATCTTGTAAGTTTCCACTTGAGTCTAGGGCGGCGCGGCCAAACGATCGGCGGAAGCCAGATGATCATTTGTTTCACCTGCTGCGGAGCAGACAGAAGGGAAAAAGCCCTCCGAAACGAGAAAGAAGGAAAAATGGCTGCAGCAAGGGCCGAGCAGAGCAACCCAACATTCAATATACCAAATGTCTCCTGGTGTCTTTTGGAATGCCACCGTTTGATAAGCAATGCAAAGGATGCCATTTTAAATATCAAAATCACGAAACCTATATCTCCCATCATTGCCTGTCTTGAATAAATAAATGCGGCTGCATTTCTTCAATAGTTTGTGGACGTGAACCAATTCAAAGTTTGGACTTTGCCGCGGTCTTCAGAGAAAAACACGTCCGTAAAAAGCCATCTCTCAATGCCGTCCGACAGCGCAGTATGAAGTGGTTTATGTGCAATTTCTAGTGTCAATGTGCCCGAGCATCTATAACCAATTTACTGCTAGCCTGGCCCTCTACGGGCTGTAGCCCCCAACACAAACTGGACGCGAATGTTTACATCAATCTCACACAGAGCTGGGGTCTGCCAACCCCTGCCCAATCATAGACCAAAGCGCAAAATAGTTTTGGTATCTTTACATTTAAAAATATATCTTGGATTTTTTTTTGTTGGTGAAAATGTTATTTTCAATGTTTTAATTTGTTCTATTTATATGTTATCTGAGAAGTGTGTTCACCCAGCCTTTGTTTGCCTCCACAGATGTTCTCCGTCGTCCCCCGCAATTTCCTGCCTGGCGTCAAGAACCCCTGCTGGTACGAGGAGTACACTGGGAATATCACTTCGGACCCGTACAGGACAAACTTGTACGCGCGCTATTCCAGGCGCTTCCGGACCGTATTTCAGCACTTGAGGAACACTTTCCGGGAGCACTTGTTCCAACACGACGGGAAGCTCTACCGCATGCGGTGCCTTCCCTATTTCTACATCATCGGCCAACCGAAGTGCGGCACCACGGACCTGTACGACAGACTGAGGCTGCACCCGGACGTCAGGTTCACCACTTTCAAAGAGCCGCACTGGTGGACCCGCAAGAGGTTCGGTGAGTGAAGAGAAACCTGGAATTTGCCGTGCTCGATCCCCGCAGGCTGGCATACTGTAATGAGAGCCCCCGGGCATTGACAACGGGGAAATGTCATTGCGTGACAGTGCCATACCTCGGTGGGCTTCAGGGAAGCACCCGCCGACACACGTTTGAGCAGGTGTCATCCTCAAAGGCCGCCCTGTCCCCGAGCAGAAGCGTAATTACATCAATCTCCTGTCTTTTTTTTTTTTATTATATTGCTCGGCTGTGGATTGTGGGAGCTCACTATTATAATTGTTTTAATACATTCTAATAGTTAATTGGGGTATTGCGTATTTCATAAGATATTCACTGGCAACTTAGACCAAAACCTGGAGCCACAATTGTCTTATTTTTGATGTGAAAGCCAGCTGGTTAGGTGAAATGGATTAAGTACCTCACGGTGCACGCAGTTCAATCTCCCGGCGCAATGAACCGAATAATCTATATTCAAGAGCCACGCTGTGCCGTGCATGAAAGACAAAGCGTGCTCCTACCCGAGCTGCAAATTTACAGCTCCAGCGCTAAATTCACCATCATTACCATAGCCACCTGCATTCAGCATGCTGAACGCTGCTCCTCTCGGTCTCTTTCTCGCTCCCGTGTGCTTTTTGCGCTATTAGCCCACCTCGTTTGTGCAGCGTTCCCATCTTGAGACACCGACGGTTGAGCTCATGTGGTGCCGGCGCTCATTTAGGGGCCCCACTAGGACTAAATGCAGAGGACTAACTGGCTTCCCCCGTGATCTATGACACAGATTAGTCTCTGTGGTCGACACCACTCGGAGGAAACGTGTGACAGACACAGCGTCGTCGAATGCTTTCGCGTGGGCGCACCGACGCATCTATAAACCACAAACTCTCCTCCTGTCGGATCCGTTTGTCTCGCCTTGGCTTGCAGCTCTGCACACCGTGCACCAAAGAGCCACCGCACAACCATAGATGGGACTCGGCAATTTAAACATCCAACACTCACTCAACTTGCAGATGCTCTGTTGCATTGCTCCGCTGGTAGCGACAAAGACCGTATTGAATCTTTTCTATTTCCAGTTCTGGAAGAGATTTTCAAAGGGCAACGATTCAAATGTTGCAAGAAAGCAACTCATCATCACAAAATCGACATGCTTTGTGTTTTCTTTGATAAGGGAAACAGCCATTCAGGCCCATGAATAGTGGAGAATCTTCAGCAGCACAAGAGGCAGGCGTCAGGGGTGTGAGTCAGTGAGTGCGTGCGCGTCTACATTTGTGAAGAAGAACGGTAAGAGGGAAAAGAGAACGTGTGAAGAGCAGCAGTTAAACTGTCGGGGCGCCGATCTGCCTCAGCCTGGTGGCTCCGCTCAAAGTCAGCCCGCTTTTTGAAATCGAAAGTTAGATTAAATAATGACTGTATAGCGATTTGAGAGATGTGCTCATACGGCGTGCGGGATCATCTTCGTGATTCTCCTTTCAGATCAGCGGCCAGAGTGTCGCATTCCGCTCTGCGCGAGGACTGGACGAGCGTGATCCTTCCGCTCAGCAATCAGTGATACATACGATTGTTTTTTTTGCCCGCAGCTAACCATGTCAAAATGACTTGATTTGGATCAGTTCAACCCCACGGCATAATAGTTGAGGGTATAACATACACTATTGCACACATTGAATTTCATCCAAATGTTCACTGGCGCTATGTAGGCTTAACATTCTTTTGAAGTCCCCCCAGTTGCCGACTAGCCGTGCCTCGAAACCTACTGAGCCTCGCGCACCGACTCGCTGGACTCGGTGCGTTTGGTTTGAGACGATAATTATTTGAACTTAAGCCTCGTGATTTGCATCAAATGCAAACGTGTCCCAGGGACATGGGCCCCTTTCAGTTATCCCCCCTTCCTTCACATGCTTTCATCTTTGCTGTCACTTTCTTTCGTTCCCCTCCAGTGTCGCCCTCAGGGCAGTGCGTTGATAATCAGCACTTTACATATTAGAAACAGACACAAATATGCCCATGCAGCACAACACACACACACACACACACACACAAACGCTCTGCATTTATCCCATCTTTGGGACATGTGGCACATGGCCACAGAGCAGTGGACACCTGAAAAGCGTCCAGGGAGCAGATTTTGAAGGGGGGGGTTTGAAAAGTGCACGACACGTCATTCATATCAAAAAGCACAGAGATGGAAAAAAAACAAAAACAAAAATAAAAGAGAAAAAGCCCTGAAGCGAAACGCACCAGCAACACCACGGATGAATAATGCTGTGGGCCGGCTGCTTGGACAGTTCACTGGAGTTTTCTAATCATGTTTTCCTGCTAACGGGAGAAAGGTGTTTTACTGCAGCGCCATCAGAGCATCACAGAGAGTTACAGACGCCCGGGCTGCCTCATTATCCTAATGCTGCCAAGTCCGCCACTGAATCTTCACAATTGCCAAGTAAATTGTAATTATGCCGTCGGCCACAGAGGCTCAGCTGGGAACACATTCGGTAGTCTTGCGTTCTAAAGCATTATCTTGACATGCTGGCCTTAATTGGAAACACTGAGACCCGAACACAGACGGAGACTCCCCTGCCGACTCGAACTTGGGATTTATCAGGTCACCCTGCACTCAGGGAACCGCAGAAGTCTTAAACACCACCTTCACACCCAGAAACATAAGAAGGAGAGCAAGAAGGCACAATAATAATTAACAAAAAGATATTTTTACCGTCTACTCAGTATAGGGCGTAATAAGGTGCACCGACAAACATAACTATTCATTAGAGATGTGAGCTCTACTGAGTATCTACCATCCGCATTTTCTCCTGCCAGGCATCATTCGTCTCAGTGAGGGCTTCCATGATCGCTACCCAGTGGAAGACTACCTGGACCTGTTCGATCAGGCCGCTTACCAAATCCAGGGCAACCTCACAGCAAACGCCAGTGGAAGCCCCAGCCAGCCCAACATCATCATAGGTAAGCACGATGTCATTCTAGCCATTTAACTGGTTAACACTTTTGGAATAAAGATTTTGGAATAAATACTGAGGCTCCACCAGCCCCTGCCTGGCACCGACCTCCACTGACTGGACGGACACAATCTGCCCCTGAGCCCATTTTTAGGGTCTCCATAAAATATGAAGTCAAACACCAATTTTCGCACCGAGCCCACGAAGCACCACGATCTGGTATTTTAAGAACCGTATGTCAGCCGGGAAGCTTGGAGCAGTGTTTTTTGAGGCACAGCACATTTTTTCATTTAAAAAATCCCGGGGCACACCACCAACCAAAAATGTGACAAAATGACACATTTTGGCTAAATACAGTATATATCATGACAATATAGTCTCACAACTTGTTTTTTGCTCACTCAGTATGAAATCTGGGCCTGTTTAGAAATGATTTGCTGTAACTAATGAATACTTTTGGACCAATTAAGTGAAATTTGATCATTTATTTATTCACTAGTGTGCCTAGGCACAGCGGTTGAAAACCAAAGGCTTACAGAACGAGATAGACACGATAGCACGTGAAGCTCTGCCCCTCCCCCCCATCAGGCTACAGCGGGTGACCCCCAACTTCGCTCTTAATCTCGCCCCCAATATTACAAAAGCTGCTAGCAAGGCATGCAGGTAGGGAGGCTGAGGCGGCGGGCTGCGCCGTAGCGGCTACGCTCGCTCCAGAGAGTGACGGTGATTTTTAAGGAAGCCACTGACTAGGCCCTAAAGAGAGACCTAACAGCTTAATAACACCAGACGTCCTTCTGCTTCACCTAGCCACTTCACTGAAGGTCACCAGAAAAGAATCATTAATCATTAATGGACATGGAGTGGAGACCTTTAAATAGACCTGATCACCGCTTGCATCGTTTCGGGCACGAGGGCATTAGCAGCCATCAGGTTTTAACTCTCGGCGTTAAATAAAAAATAGGCCCTGTCTATCTGGCGCTTTCTCTAAGAAAAAATTAAAAAAGGAAGCAGATAAGGCCTGTGCTGTGTTCCCCTCCAAATACATCACGGCCTCCCTTCACAGATAAGAGGATAATGAAGGCATAGGCAGCCAAATGAATCCTCGGCATCATTTCTCAGCTCAGGCTGATTACGTTTCTGCTCTCAAACTGTTTGAGAAATGACATCTTCTGACTGGTTATGAGCGCTGTAGTGCTGTCACTGTGTGGCTTGCAGTCATTCCACGGTTTTGCCCATGGCTGCAGATGTAATTACTCTTACTTTCTGTTTGTTTACTGGCTCAGGAATCTTTCTTTTTATCACTTTTTTCGCTTGTGTGTTGAGAACACGACGTTTTGGATATTTCCACCCTTGATTCCAGGACAATTATGGCAAGAAGTTCAAACTAAATTCCACATATGTATGGTTTATTACAGTTTAATTTAAAAACAAATTTACAGCCACAAATTGGAGAATGCATTTTCTTATATTGATTGTTTTTGGACTGGAAATCAGTTGAAACAATCAATAGCACAAACTTTAGGTGAATATATTACTTTTGCATTGCACCTACTAAGCAATTAAACCTATTTAATATATATATATATTGTTTTTGTTTTCATTATTGCATTGATTATATAATAAAATACGAAAACCTGAAAATTCATGGCAGCATTAAATATCTGGTATTTTTGCATTTTTAAATGATAAATAATGATAAAACTGTCACTCGAAACAACTTTTGTCTTCAAAAATAATGTGAAAAACTGCCCACACGGACAAAAAAACACACACACACACACACACACAAAAACACACGCACACACCAAATGCAAAACTAAAGGGAGAGAAAAACTATGAGCTTGTCTGTACATGCGTGTTTTCTTTACTTCAAAATGTACGTGTGTGACGGCGTGGTTGTTTTTATTTCAACTGCTGCGGGTGCATTTTATTTTATTTTTTATTTTTTGCAGGAGAGGCCAGCGCCTCCACCATGTGGGATAACAACGCCTGGGTCTATTTCTATGACAACACCACAGAGGGAGAGCCTCCGTTCCTTATCCAGGACTTTGTTCACGCCCTGCAGCCTGATGCCCGCTTCATCATTATGCTCAGGGACCCGGTGGAAAGGTGGGAGTCCTCGCTTTAACTGCCTCCCACTGCATGCAGTACCTGCCCACAGTGATCCAGAATATTCACTTCTGCCACCGCGACTGTTTACTGCAGACACAGGCGGACACTTTGCGGGTTTATAGGCAACAAAAGACCTGTTGTCGGGGGAAGATGTGCTGCTTTTTTTTTTTTTTTTACACAGTCTGGCTGTCACATAAGTTTCATTATGACCCCCTTTATCAGACGCGTGGCGAGCTGACTGTCGTACGCCCGCCGGGCCTACGGCTTAAACTGGGATGACTTTACGCAGTTAATGTTGATTTTTACTTAAGAGAATGCGTGAACATGCGCTCTGTAATTGCCTTTGTCTGTCAAATCTGCAGCCTCTTCAACCTTCCCCTGAAGCTATTCTGGGGGAAATGATTTTTTACTACGCACAAGTTGTATACAACCTTGGCTTCTCAGCAACACCGATGCTGTCGAACGTCTCCTAGAGTGAATTGTAACAGTGTTTTTATATGCTTTAGGTGTGTCTCTCATAATGTTCCCATACAGGCCGTTATCAATGAGATTATCCTTTGCGAATATTGTGGTCTTTGCTTCATCATATGAGGGAACAGTCGCAGGCACTGAATCGTGGGGGCTGAGACTAGCAGTCAAGCGGCGAGAACTACTTCTAAGATCTGAGTTTACTGTCAATATGAGAAGCCCATTATTTGTATACACCCTGTTGTTGTTGTTTTTACGTTGAGTGATCGATGCATAATCAGCGGCTCATTTGTGCTTTCGGTTGTTGTGGTGTCTTAACGTTTGTACTCCAGGAAGCATGTTATGAGCTGTCAACATTGCACTCGTAGCCGCACCTTGTTTTTCTGTAAACTGCGGTTGTCGGCGCTACTCTTGCTGCATGAAATATGTGTTCGTGCAAAAGATAGGTTGAAAAAATAAAATAAAAAAAAAAAAAACAGCAAATGTACCACTCAAACGAATTGGTTCTCCTCTTTTTGTCTTGCAGGCTATACTCTGACTACCTTTACTTCGGCATTGCCAATAAGTCGGCAGAGGATTTCCACGAGAAGGTGTCGGAATCGCAGCAGTTGTTTGAGGGGTGCCTTACAGAGTACACAATGCGCTCCTGTGTGTACAACACTACTGTCAACAATGCCATGCCGGTGAGTGTGCCCTCCCTCCTACTTCTGCCTCACAGCCCCGCACCAAAGACGAGGAAAGAATGACATTGAAAAGGGGTGAATGAGACAGATTCGGTGAAATCCACACTTCATTAGCACAAGCAGAGGCTTTCTTTGTGAAAAGGATTGGCAACACTGTTGAACCACTGAGCGGTGCAGTGTCTTTGGCCTCCTTTTGGACCAAAAACCTAGGTTACCAGCTTCCTTTTTTCGCTCACAAGTCTCAGTGATAGATAGCCAGTGCAGGGCCCCACTTTAGGGCCTCTGGCCAGCTTTTCCCACAATGCCTTGAGCCAGACTGACTGAGAAGGGGGGGGGGGGGGGGGGGCGGGCCCCCCGGGGGGGGGGGGTCTGGCCCATCCTCTCTTGGCTCCCCCTCCAGGCTGCCTGGCATTAAAAAGGTCCTCCTCTCCAACTGCCATCGACAAACTTTACGGCCCCATGGGAGCACGCTTACTCTCTGCCACGGGCCTAATAGTCCATCCACTAATATCTCCTCAGAGTTATTTGGCCATGTGAACGCAGTACAGCGGGCCTGACGGCAGTCTCTCGTGCCTGTGGCTCCTCGATAAAAGTTTAAGTGCTCTGATTCGAGAGAAAAAAAATATGAAAAAAATTAGTTGCAGCGTGAGAAGACTATTTTACTGTTACCCCAAACAGATTTAAGGAAAGCAAGAGTTATTTGACCTTTCGGTCAAGAGGGGTAAGGGCGCAGAGATAATTCCATTCCCAGTCACAAGGTATTTTGTTTGTGCCTACTTTTCTGCAATCATCGCTCAACGAGGCAATCTAAAAGTGCAAATGCTTCAGATGTCTGATATGGCTCATCTGAAATTGGCCATGGATCTTTTGTAAAATATCATAAAAGATCGTTGATGCAGCGCAATATTGTTTTTCATAAATTGCTTGGAATGGTTCTCTACAATATGTCAAATAACTGTATCAAATGCCCATCACATGCTCTCGGAGCCCAAGTTTTTTTTTGTTTGTTTGTATCACTCGATCAACAGTGCAAATTCTAAATATATTTAAAGACCAAGGTCAACTTAGCGGGAAGAAAACAATTATTACAAATATATCTGTAGTGGAGAACTACAAAATAGATTGTGTAGGCCATTCTAGCGGTAGATAGAGATGCAGGATAGTACTGAGCGAATGATCTATATCAGAAACTCAATCTCTCTCATATGCTCACACAGCATGACATCAGCATCAAATGTTCAAATGGCAACATGGTACCTGAAAGCATCCAGCTGAATACATTTGGATGATAAAAAAAAAAAAAAGATAAAAGTGAATTTCCTTTCTCCATATCCACATATGCATCATCATATCCCCCAGCTTCTTTGACAAAGCTTGATTATCTCTAATGGACTCCTTTGTTTTTGTGTGCTCAGGTCAGATTGCAAGTCGGCCTTTACATTGTGTACTTAATGGACTGGCTGACCGTCTTCAGCAGGGAACAGATTCTGGTCCTCAGGCTGGAAGACCACGCGTCCAATAGGAAATACACAATGCACAAAGTGTTTGATTTCCTGAACCTGGGTGAGTGATCAACACAGCCCAACATGTGACCTCAACTCTGGACACAAACAGAGATATGTAATCTTCAAGGCATTTCATTGTCAGCATGGAGTGACCGACAGTGTAGTCACTTACGGCGTGCTATCGCAGAAGAGACAATTACATTTCTGTTGGTTTCAGTTCTGACAGTTTCCATACTTTCAGTCCCAGTGGTGCCAACATTCAGAGCACTGCTGACACGTAGTGACATTTCAAGTGTCCTTTACTGTACTTTCTCCCATTTGTATAGTGCTGAGGGGAAATCTAAAGTGGACGAGATAGAAGGGAAGTGTTTTTCTGTGTTTTACAGGGCCGCTGACAAAAGAAATAGAGTCGGAGATCACTCGAAGTCCAGCGTCAAACACCAGGAGGCCCGCTGACAAAAACCTGGGACCCATGCTGCCCATCACTAAAGAGATCCTGCGGGACTTCTACACGCCGTTTAATGAGAAGTTGGCCAAAGTTCTGCGGAATGACTCCTTCCTCTGGGACAATTCACCTAAATTCTGAAAAAGCCACCTTCATTTAACTTCAGATGGAAAAAAAGGAAAAAAAAAAAAAAGACACTGATGTGTCAGCCACCCCCACTCATTGGAGATTCAAACCATGTTTTTTATTTAAATTATTTTTTAAGTTATAAAAGCAGAAATGAATCAAAGATAGAAAATAGCACAAGAGAGTGTGGTGATTTTTCAGTGAGTGAGTGAGTGAGTGAGTGAGTGAATGTGAGAGAGAGAGTGATTTTGGGAGGTCTTGATGATTTTCTTTTTTTTTTTGTGACCAGCTGTAAAAAATTAAATTGTGAATTGAAACCTATGAAAACCTAGGAGTCCCCTGTTCTACTTTGAAGTTAGGTTTGATTGCATGATCAAACCGAAAACCTGAGACCTAATTAGTCATGTTCATTCTCCAACGCACCACACTGTGTATCAGAGCAGAGACACAAGCACAATCCATTTCTATTTGAAGTTCCAGTGAAAAAGCTGAATGCTACAGTCCATGGAACACTGCTGCCCTCTAGTGGATACTTTTGTAGTTGCATTCTTAACGTTGAATCAGTTGCTGCTGATAACAATATACATATCAAAGACTTTAAAAAAGGGAAATAGAATGGGATTAATGCGGTCTTCAAATACAAACATTCAGGGATCTTACCTTATCGAGATATCAATAGGGCCTCCAAAAGATTAAGGGAATGTATTTTGTCTTTTCTGACTGATTTTAAGTGAGTTAGGCTGAACATAACAAAGAACCTGAAGCAAATAAATGTCAGTTTCCTGCGTTTAAAAAGGAATACTGCTTATATATCTGCTTATATATTTCACATTTTCCATTACAGTCTAAAAGAGATGGTTAAATTGCAGGGCTTTACATAACGATAGTTACAGAGAAAAACAAGAGAAAGACAAATTCATCTGGAATTTAAAAAAAAATGTGCTCTACATGTGAACCAAACCACCAATGACAATCATTCTTATTTAGTTGATCAAACCAACAAATGCAGTGTGACAACCACAAGATGAAAACGAGAGAGGGAAAAAAACACTGCAAAGAAAGGCAACGCATGTTGTAAAGAATACTGAAATACAGTAAGTTTTCCATACACCAGAGGGCAGAAAAATACTCAGAATACACAGCTGCACACTTGGACTTTTTTTCAGCCAGTAAAGCAATAGTCAAATCAAAACCTGTCTCGAGCTTTGACAACATTTAGAGGGTCTGGGGACTTCATTTTTAGGGGGAAAGGAAAAATTCACCTGCAGTCTCTCCTTTCTTGGCTATTTCCCCCAACTTAAAGGAGACAAACTGACCTAAATACCATTGGAAAAACTCATTTCCTAACTAAGCATGATTTAAATATGCTTAAATTTAATCACGCACAGTCAAACCTGCAATCACACATATATATATATATGTTTTTGAAAACTTGAGTTATTCCTCCCGTTGCGGTTTTTCTTAAGTGAACACAGCTCTCTCACTGTCTGAAAATGCCAGCAGCCTTGACTACATCCTCCTCCCAGAAATCAAGACAATTTGACTTGGGGGAAGAAAAAGAAAAAAAAAAAAAGAAAGTGCGACTGCAAATCATTTGCATATTTAGTTTGGAGTTGGAAGGTCCATCTGGCGGGCTGAAGAGGTTCCGCTTCGATGAGAGCCTCCAACCAACTTTAATTTCCTCGGAATTCCTAAAGATAATCAAAGCCCCCTTTCATCCTAGCCTGTGCTGTATCAGAATACAGTGACTGACAGGAAGCTGGACAAATACTGCAGCTGAGAGAGAGAGAGAGAAAAAAAAAGAACTCCAGAAGCTTTTTGAGCCACACGTTTAGCCAAACATTCCACTATGTCACATTTCATCGCACTGCCTCGGTTTAGAGCGCAGGTCCCAGTCGCTTGCACCAAAGTATTATGATTATATTATTATTATTATTATTTCACAGGCACCACCAGCTCAGCGCTGCAGACACCGAAGTTAGGAAAATGATCATAGACGCAATTCGACGTCACAACTAAACCTTCTCTCAGGGTCAACAGAGTAGCAGAATAAACTCAGGCTATGAGAGGATGAGAGGGCACGCACCTGTCGAGTTTCATATGAAGCCAGTACTTACAATACTTGCATGCATGGACTAAGCAGGACAACTGTCAACGACAGGTTTTGTTTTACCAACAAAGACAAATAAAAAATACACAAGTGGGAAATATGTCCCAACATCAGGAATTCAACAGCCTAAACCACCTAAACAATAACAAACAAGCTTTTGCTTGCAGGAAGCAAAACACATCACGTTCCAGTCACAACACGTCCCCAAGTGGACTTATAATGCCACCAGCTAGCAACGCAAACGTTTCACGTCAATACGAAAGCGACAGAGAAGCAAAAATTGGCAGCAGGGGGTTTGATAAACAGAAAAACAGCAGCTAGCAGTGTTAGCAGCCTAGCAAACCACATGGCAAACCAAAAAAAAAAATGGCACACAGCGACACAGCGTGGACTTACCTTTCTGAAGAGGAGCAGTGGTTGACAGCATGCCAGCAACAGCGCATCCCTCCAAAACGCTTCCAAAGTTCAAGTGGACTTGGGGAGACAGAGGGCAGCGAGCAAGGCCCAAAAATGTGACCATGTGTGGAGAGACCGCAGAGGCAGGGAGCATGAAATTCCAAATATTCCGATACCCTCTTATCGGCACACAATCGGCACAATCTGGACCGTTGGCAGGCTAACATGGTTGTTACGTGGTGTACGAGCACCGCAGCCGTACCTGGCCTTGGTTAGCAGGGCCAGCCTCTCGCTTTGGCCACCTCACCCTGAGAGGTGCGTTGGATTTGTGTTACATCACCAGCCTGAACGGGCCACCAGCGGCTCACACACTGTTTTGCCCATCAGACACAGTGGGCCACTGTTTGTCTGTCAACATTACTGACAAGTGTTTCTCTTACTAAAGGGAGGTTTTCTCTAAACATCCGGTTGTGTTCAAAAACTTCAGCAAGGAAATACACCAAACAAAATGTTCCATTTTTGACACTGTCCAGTTTTTGTTGGATTTGAGCCGCTCATTGCGCTCAGAGGTCCTCCGCCTGAGTCCTTGAAATGAAAAGTGAACTATTCACGTGCAACATCATTTACGTGCAGAGGGGATTTACAAACTCTTTGGTCCGCAGCATCGAGCTCAACGAGATGACGTCACATTATGAATGCCCAACGTTACGTTTTTCATCCAAATATTTCATTTTCGATTTTTTTGCCATTGGGAAAAAAAAATACCAACCCAAGAATTAAAAAGGAAACATCTGCAGTTCAGCCATACACTATGTTTTTGTCTCGTCTTGACCTCCTCTCCAAGTTGTTGTGTTGATCCTCTTTGTTTGACAGAGACCACTGGATTCTGGCAGCATGACGAAGGAGTCCCTGAACCTGAATAAAGGGCGCTTCGGGTCAAATCTAACAGGACGTTGGCGGTGATCGAGGGAGAGCTGCTCCCCGTGTCCGTTTCTCCTCTGTCGGTTTGGATGAGCTACAAAACAAGGATTTTATTTATTTTTTTCTCCAATGACCTTCCCAACCCTTTTCTTTTTCTCTCTTCATCCCGTCTCTCTCCCGAGTACCCTGCTCCCCCTGCTTCTCACAGCACTTTTCCCCCTGTGTCAAATTTAACTTGTGTTACGGCACCTCTGAAAGACAAAGATGTTTGCTGCTCTTCTCTTAAGACAAGTCACAAGTTAAAGACCTTTGACCACCACAGTCTAGAGTATAATTTGACATCCTGACCACCGGCAAGGTGACAATTAGAACATCTCCAGCCCGCAGCTGATCTGAAACGAGTCTGCCTGACTGTAAAAAAAAAAAGAAAAACTAACAGCTCTGCCTCTCGGCGTTGTCAGTGATTAATGGAGACTTTCTTGGTATAATAAAGATTTGCATAAAAAAGTTGGTGCAACAAACATTTCCAGTCCACGCTGCTGAGTGAGCGCTCGGATAGTTTGCCAGTTAGAGCCGAGGAGCCGGTGTGAGGCCCGGTCATGCTCAGTGATGATGGAGCGTGCGAGGAATGCAGGAAACAAATAGATCTCTCTCTCCCAAAAAAAAGTGCAGCCTCCGTGGGTTCACATTTGTCACAAGGAACAGAGAACATCTCGCACACAGTCGTTCCAAAAAGCATAGGCAGAGATATTACATTGAAAAGCCCCGAGAGTCCTACTCGGTTTCTAGCCTTAATATCGCACAACGATATTAAGGGGCTCTGCCCGAAACATCTGTTTGCGATATACAGTGCTATGCAGTTTAATCTCTTTTGGACAACACATTGCAGAAATGGAAATGGTCCCTGGCGAAGCTACTGATTACCGACTGCCCTGCTAACTTTTTCACACGGTCTACTAAACCAAGCTAAGTCATCGCTGCGAGGGCCTTGTCAAGCTGGGTTTTCGGTTGTTTTTGTGCCTCCCGGTGTCTTATTAAAGTTGGAGTCAAGGCTCTTTTCAATCGTTGTTTGTCCGTTTTGAACGCTGCAGGGAGGCCAGGGTCTTCAGTAATGTCCTCAATCTCCAGAACTACTTTTCACGCATGTTTGCATCCTAATTATTTTTCCTAATGGTTCTGTTTAATCCTTTACAAAGACGGATGTGCTAAACCAGATGTTTTTGGGGTTTTTTTTTACCGCTAACCTCCCAAAATCCCTGATGCCCTTGCAGTTGTGGCCTTGTCCGGCAGGGCTCAATGGTTCAGCTCCCACCAAGCGTTTCACACTGTGCACATAAAAATACACTTTAACGCGGTTGCATTTGTGCCTGAGCAGACCATCTCGTCCAAAACAAAAAAAAATAAACTGCTAGACTGTCCTTCACTGTGTCCACAGAAAGCGGGAGAGTTGATTTTTCCTGAACAGAACGACCAATGATGTATTTTGGACATATTATTACGTTTTGGTCATTAATAACCTTTTATTGTCATCAGTGTGCCAGAGTCGTAGATTGTGATTTATACTCCCATCTGAGTAAATATATGTTTGTACAGCCAAAAGAAAAAAAAACAACAACTTGACCATAAAGAACCCAAAACAGCTAAATGTTGCATCAAATTGTATTACATTTAATGTAAACTGTCGCCATTATTGGACGTAAACACCCGACCAGTTTCGGTCACATCCATCTGAAACCTGTCCCGTGAAGCCCTGGTGAGCGCGGACGAAGGATTAGAAACACAGGTGCTCAGGAAGGGAACGTTTTCAGTGAGGAAACGGAGGGCGGCTGGTGGGAAAACTGATCCCGCCACCATGTGGTGGCGGTGACTTTGTAACCGAGCAGCTTAGGGTCTTAGTGTGGGATAAATAGATAAAGAGACATTCCCAACAACCACTACAAACCGCAAACGACAATAAATTGTCCAAAATCATATGGCAAATGTAATAGTTTCTGCAGAGACCATAAAATACGAGTCGAACTGCACAGAGCCAAAGGAGAAAAACCACCAAAGCAGGCTGTGGCAAGTGTAAAACACAGATGTCTCAGTCGGAATGAATAACAAGTTTGACATGTTATTACTCACGTAGCAGGGAAAACATTTTTGTAAAAGTGCTTTTATGGATATTTAAGTTTTAATATTTGGCTTAAAACATGTATTAACCAAATATTAACAGCAACTGTGGCAACAACTTAGTTTGTCACATATATATATATATATATAAATATATATAAATATTATCATCTCTCATTTTGACATGGAAAATGTGGGCGCTTCATTATAGAACGATTAGCGACCATTTGGAGTCTTAGGAGAGGAGTCCAATATTTACTCAAATTTGATCTCTGTTTTGCTCTTCAGCAACCCTGAAGGGGCATTTCTCGCTCTGTAGCCGCCAAGTGCTCCGCTGTGTTTACCCTCTAGTCGCTAACTTAATCGCTCCGGTACTGGAAATCATTTTGATGAGATCGCTCAGAGAGCAAGCGTGTGAGAGCGTCAAAACAGTGACATTGCAGGCCTTTTACGTAACGCTGGTTATGTTACACAACATGAGTGAAACGATGCTCATCGGGGCTGAGAGAAAACAGGCAAATTTGAGAGATAATTCCCCTTTCATGCACGCATCCTCTTTTGATCTGTGAGTGATTTTGGGAGCTCTGACTTGAAAAATATTTCCTAAAATAATATTAATATGGATATTACACTAACACCAGCAATCTTAATCACAAACGCCTTTGGAAACAGGAGAAATTCACCAGCGTTTAACTCTCATTGAAGTCTCTATTTGCAATGCATATCATTACAAATATGCACATATTTGTTAAATACGAATTGTGCCAGGGGTCATCATCCTCTACCATCCATAAGGAAATGCCGTGACTTATGCTTAGGCTGTAACATGCCGGGCTTAGGATCCACAAACGTGTCGTATGACATTTCGACGGACGGCTGTCCTCACAGAACCAAAGGGGTCGGGAGTCGGGTTTAAAAAGCCCAGTCTAGTTCCAATCAGCTCAATGTGCACGTTTGTACTTGTTTTTAGATTTGATGTCTCCAGCCACTCTCGTTCCTTAATCAACGGCAAGGTGCCAACACCGGCACCAGAGCCTCCAACCTGTCACTCTGGGCGCTGAAGTCCAATTAATGAGAATCCAGCAGGGGATTTTCTCCCTATAAGAGGTTATAGTGAGAGGCAAGAGCCATCGCTCTCGCACCTCGGGTGTTCTTCACTGAGACAGACAGCTATTGTCCCGACTTGCCTGCCTCACGCTGCTCCGCTCCACAGCCTGATAAGCAGCTGTTTGATCCCCCCTGTTTTGGACCAGCAGGTATTTAAAACGTTGGCCACCAGCAGCCAGCTTAAGGGCTGACGGAAGACTTATAAAAATAAAAAAAATGCTGTAACTGTTGAACTACCGTACGTGCATTCTAAGAAGGGGGGCTCTGGTGCCTTTTAACAGTTCAGGGGTTTCGTTTCTTTTTTGAAACTTGCCTTAAGGACAACAACGATTGGTTCATAAGGCATTTGTTGTGGTTTCCTGAAAAAAGCGACCCCTTGGGAGAGCCATGGATATGAAGGGTAATTCAGGTGCACGATTATACGATGCAAATCACAATCAAATGGAAGGAAGAGCACCTGGTAGCTGTCTGCCCCCGCGTCTGCCTACCTGGATACAGCTGTGGCATTTAAATTGACTTTCCAATCCAATATGGTATTAGATAGCGCAGAGCTGCTGGGGCATCAGAGACATAGTGTAGTCGTGCATTTGGAGAAAAAACCCCGGCTCTCTGAGAGTTGCGGTGGCTAAAAGGTGTGAAGGGAGAGAGGAGATCGGGTGTGGTAAACGTCTTCCAGGGCTCCCGGCCGCCTTTCTCTCACTCCTCCTTCCGCCCCCCCCACACTTCCTCTTGTTAAAGTCACAGGGATGGGCAGTGGGCTGGCAGTGAAGGCCGGCCAAGCGTGGAGTATATCCCAGCCTCGAGCTGCCCGCCCACTCCAGAACCTGCTCTGCTGTGATGGCCTGCGGCCTCAGACTCCTCAGACTCTCTCGTTTTCAGGTGTAAAGTCGGAATTTCCGCGCAACCATCACATCGCATAAGTTATGCAAGTATGATCCAGCGCATTTAAATTGGTCAGCATCTCAGTCGGGTAAAAGGACTGATTCCAGTGGGGGGTTTTTTTGTTGTTGTTGCCTTAGTTTGTCTTGCCTCAGGTTGACAAAATGTCAAAAGCTGTAGTTATTAGCCGGGCGAATGGTCCTTGGAATCCCCACTCCTCCATATGTCTAAATGTCACAAGCCCAAGGCGAGACATTTCTCTGCTGAGCTATAAATCCACATGCTCCCTACAAACCAGGGATGCTTGTGATGATAGCTTTTTCCTTTTTTACCAATTTATTTTTTACAATTTACTGTGCAGAAACACCTGTCTCTTATACACATCTAGATGTGTATAAGAGACAGCTCCTTGGCTTTGGACTTCACCATTGTTTTCTCGCGAAAGGGGGGGGAGGGGGGGCGCTCCGTCAGCTGCTGTGGCCATGTGTCTGTGTGGGAGGGAAGGAGAAAAAAGGAGCTTCACGAAGAACAGGCAGAGCCGATGTGATGAGCCGTGACACGCGGGGCAGCGCTCCATCCCTGTGTTGCGACACGCCTGGGCGCTCCACGGAGAGTTTGCTCAGTCAAATATCGGCCTGCTTGGTAATGTGTAAACGACTGCGAGAGTCCAAACGCTAATTATCCTCCCCAGCCAAGGGACACCATGCCCCGTTGGTTGACATTTGACGCCCTAGGTGCACAGCTGCACACCCGGCGCGGTGTACTGCTCCAACTGAAAAGGGCAAATCACTGCCACCAATTGTTAAAGGAACCTGGACTATATGCCAGTTTGACTTTACACCCCCCCCCCCGGGTTGGATTGAGAGGCTCGACTCAGCTTTCTCCTTTTTGCATGCACAGTATTGCACACTGGTAAAGAGCAGTTTAGGACCTACAGTGGATTCCCCCCCGCGGGGGGAAAGCATGAAACTTTCGCGCTGGTCAAAGCAGTGCCTGCCCCAGACAGAGTGGGAGGAGATGGGGATGAAAGCAGATCCTCCATATGTCAGTGCATGGCTCCCGCCGAGATTTATATCCCCCATTTCACAAAAATGACTGCAGCCAGTCAGCCGAGGCAGACGGGCTCGAGCCGACAAGGCAAAAGAAAAAAGAAAAAAAGGGGTTTCTTTTCCAGTCACCTGCCAGCATCTGAAGGAGGGAAGTGTGCCGTCCCTGCCTCTACCCTCATCTTCCCCTCTGCGTCTCTCCCTCCCCCTCACTGTATTTTTCCCAGGCTGAGGTGTTCATGGACCCTCTGGCTCCGCTGCTTTCGTCAGCGACTTGGAGCGCTCAGAGAACTTTGTGTGCTGGAGTGGGACGGGAGAGGAAAAGGGAGCAGTTGATGGGACGCAGACCGGCGGCAGCGGCAGGCCCCTCCGGAGACGGCGGCAGGACTCTCAGCTGGAGATAACCGCCCTCCCCCATCCCGAGGTCATGTCAAGACAGCGCCTCGGCTTCCTCGCCCCCCTGGCTCTGCTGGGATTCCTCGTGGGGCTCGCAGACCTCAGCCGCGGCGAGGATGAGGATTACTACATGCAGGAGCTGCTGACCAGAGAGCAATACAACCAGGTCCAAATGCAGGAGAAGGCCTCCACACCCGAGCGGCACGTGGACCCGAGCCATAAGCCCGCCAAAAAGGGGCCCAAGGGAAAGGAAGCGGGCGGCGGGCAGGCGGGTCAAACCACAGCTGATGCAAAATCAGGTAAAAGCATGGCCATCTCTTCAACGTTGGTCTCCAGCCGACTTGTGTTTTCAGGTGTAGGAAGATTCGCAATATTCCAGAAAATCCTTTTAACTGTGCCCAGTGCAAGCAAAGGGTGCCACTGATTAAAAAAAAAAAAGAAGAAGACCGTGTTTTCTGTGGCCTACACATTTACGGCAGGAAACTTCAGTTGTGATTTAGTTTAGCAACTTAGTCGGTGTTGCCACTAGATGACAGTGTGCGGCTTGGCATTTCAGGGAAACATTTTCAGGTGGGTTTTGAATAGAATATAACCTGACTGTTTTTCATACATCAATGGATGTCTTTCTTGTGAAAAGCTGAAGTCGGCTGAAGTAGTTGCCGAGGCACATCGTTGCTCTTGAGGCTGCCGTCTCCCCCCGACAAAGTTTGATTAATTGTCACGGAAAATGTGAGGTGTGTGATTTAACCTCAGTGTCCTCTGGGAATTCAGAGAAGTGGCTGAATATAATTCACATGGTGATGGATGGGAAGAGAAAAAAAACAACAACAACAATGCCCTCCTCAGGTAGTCCTCCTCCTCACTCCCCTATGTGCAGATCAAAGCTTTGTTTTTGTGTGGCTTCTGCACCACGGCGGCATTAACAGCCTGGTGCACATTAGGAGGTCAGGTCTGGATTACACGTCGGAGCCGGAACACATGTGAAATCCACATTTTTTTCCTCCCCGATAGAAGCGAGAAACAGCAGCGCGATCCTGTTATAGCCTGTGCAGAAACACAGCTCCAGGATCTCTCCGCGGGAACTGGAGCACATGCAGTAGCAGGTTTGTAGGTATGTCTAAAATCCTGCCAAGCCATTGGAGGGCAGCAGCAGGCGTGAAGGGCTCCTGTTGGTGGGTGGCAGGTAATATTGAGCAGCTGCGCCGAGAGTGACTTCACGTTTCAGGCATCTGGCTCCACGTGTCTCGACAGGGTTACCTGCTGCAGGTGGGAGAGGACATTTGCAGCAGCTTATGCGATGGCAAAACAAAATGTGATGATAATCGCCAGATAATAATAATAATAATAATAACAATAATAATAATAATAATAATAATAATTATTATTATTATTATTATTATTATTATTATTATTATTATTATTATTATTATTCAAGTGATATACCCGAAGCAATTCAATATTTATTTTATACTCACAGTAAAATAATGAATAATGAGAAAGGGGTTGCTTATAGGGGCAAAACCCGCGGATAATTCTATTATATCATTTAAAGGATGATCGGTCTGTGTTAACATTTATTTCCAGCATACCCACCAAACCGTTGAGGAATGGCCACTTGGCGCCTCGAGCACAGAACTAACTAGGATTTAAAAGGGGTTGCTTATAGGGGCAAAACCCGCGGATAATTCTATTATATCATTTAAAGGATGATCGGTCTGTGTTAACATTTATTTCCAGCATACCCACCAAACCGTTGAGGAATGGCCACTTGGCGCCTCGAGCACAGAACTAACTAGGATTTAAATGATCATGTCTCCGTGTGCGCTGTGACTCCGCTGTGCTGATCTCCACATGCGGCTCGGCGCACATTGTTGAGGATTTAGCTTGTTCCCAGAATGAGACGAGCATAAAGGCTTTCAGATGTGAGGAGGATTGTTATCACATGGGGCCTATCCTGACCCGACACTCTGTCAAATAAAATAAAAAAAAGAAAAGAAGCGCAGGGCTCGCTTCCATCTTCGGTCCCTGGAATGTGACTCCCTGCTCCGTGTCCAGGGTATTTTCGTGACTCATTTGAACCTCGCGGCCTCAAATAAATATGATCAGTATATCGATGATCTTAAAGGAAATGAATAAAGGAACTAAGCATCACCGGCCTAGCTACTGTGAGTGGGACTTTTCATGTAAGGAGCACAAGAGTTAAACGTTTTCACATTCTTGTCTCTTGATTCAGTCCCCAATCCTGAATCCATCCACATGTGTGGAACCGAATCCAGAAAAATCTTCCTTCTTTTCGGCGTCGACGCTATTGGTCCTTCTCCTTACGTTGACCGCAGAGAAACAGCGGTTTGAACCGCGACTGAACTATTTTCCTCCCATTTTCTTCCTTACAGCGAGCGACAAAAAGGCAGAGAAGAACAAGAAGAGCAACCTGAAAGCCCCAGACAGCATTTCAGAAGGAGGACAATACAGCTCAATAAAAGATGGTGAGTGGAGGAAAAACCTGCGAGAGTCTCGCTCGTAATAGGAAATTCATGATCTCGTAAAGCTTCATCGTCCCTCCAATGCGCAGGGATCATTTCTCCGTTTTCACAGGAGCTGTTATGATGATAAATATTTGGGAAAGGGTAGGAGTTTTCAAAAAAGCGTATTTTCCCAGAAGGAAAATGTCTGGCTGTCTGACAATGATGCTCTAAGAAGTGGAGGCAAGCCACAGTGGCACTGGTGTCCCACTTGCCTCGGAGCGATGTGTTTGGTTTCCATGGATCACGATATATATTTGCCAAAGTGACGCCAAGATGCCCCGGTAGCCCTTCCTGTCATGAAAGATGACGTATTTGATTTGTTTGGCCGCGAGTGGGGCAAAAGCACGCGTTGTTGGGCCTCAGACTTTCCACCCCTCCGAAAAAATGTGTTGTGCGGAGTGTTCTAGCGAGACGAGACGCTGCTGGGAGGTAAAGACCGGACGGGGTGGCCAACTGTGAATTGATGTGTTTGTGTTGAAGCTATTGTGAGCAACCTTCCCGAGACAGACAGAGAGGCTGCCATTTGTAATTTACCACCGGGGGAATGGGAGCAGAAAGTTGGACATCCCTGCATTTCGGAAAACGGGAGCTCCATGCCGACACGTCTGGCCCGTAGTTCAGACAGAGCAAAATCATGTTTTCACGGCCCAAGCTGTGACCCAGCACCGATCCTGTGTTTGTTTTTCGGCACCTCCCGGTGGCAGCCTCTGGGGCCGTGGCGGAGTAGAAATCATACACTTTCCATACAGCAAGCGCTTCATTTCTCCGCCTACGTTTTGGGGCAACGCATTTTTAATTGTTTGGCCACTGTTGAAGGTGTAGGAGAACCTCAGTGTCTGCCACATCCACACACACACACACACACACCAAAACAAAGGGGACTTTAATGAGCAGAGCTGGGAGACTAGTGGGAATTTTTTAAGCGGATGTCTCGACAGCCCATTCATTAGTCGCATGAGACGCAACGGAAATAAGTTTAAGCAATTTGTTTAGTTCCTCAAACTAGCAAGGATTTTATTTATTTTATATTTTTTTAAGTCTCCTGCGGAAGATGCGATTTTTCCTTTTCAAAGCTAGACTATGCAACGCGTGGAAAAATAACACAATCTCACAAATGAAAACAATCAGGGTGTTTACACTTAAGCCCTCCAGCTTATTTTTGCTGATGTTGGATTGCTGTCTCGGGAATCAGAATCCGTGCGGGAAAAATGGGGGAAAAATTTGAGAATGCAAAAGTTAGTCTTACTTTGATATTTAAAGTTTGATAAACACCCCTTCTGTTTAGACTGTGTTGCAGTGTTTGCTCAAGGCTGTCGATGAGAAACGGACCAATCAATCTTTGTTCGGTGGTAGTTTAAAGTGTACAGTACATAAACATTGTACGATGAACGCATTACACGCCTACTGTATTCCTATACTGTACCACCAGATGGGAAATGAAAAGCTACGATACATAGCCTGTATAAACTCTGATCCCAGAAAATTGGCTTCGGCCATTTGAGGCCTCAAATGTCTGTTTTGTCATTTCTATTACATTTAACCGCTGAATCCAGACGCTGCGTTCCTCCAGGGGTCATATCGCAAAGAATTGCATGCAGATGGGGATAATGATTTAGGGCTTGGAAACACGGGAGACTATCATCTATTTTTATATATTGTACGGCCCTGCTTAGCTTCTTCCTTCGGCTGTTGTGAGAGCTGGGCTGTCCCCTAATATGTCCCATGCAGAAAGCCTGCGGACACACGGTGCGTGTCTGTTACACTTCAGAGCGTGCGGCCACCCTGGCTGTATGACAGCGGCTCGTGAAGGAGCAGAGGAGAGGCCGGTGCCCAATGCCGGAGCCAGAGAGCGTGACGTGACCCAAGGGGCCACTGGGCGGCGGAGGTTTCGCACGTCATGAGCCATGATTTGCCCATTTGGCCATCGCCGCGTGAGAACCCGTGGTAGTGCAGAAAGAAGGGGCCAACCTATTTAGTGAACACCGCTTCAGTTACTGCAATCACTTAAAGACGGGCATTAGCTCAAATCAACTTCAAACTGGCCCCAGCAGCATTATGACAACATTCTTAAGGGACGGGCAGCTCTCTCTCTCTCTCTCTCGCTCTCTCCCTCCCTGTAAGACCGTTGAGCCATGAGTACAGCCGCCTGTCGGACCACCGCGGTGCCATAAGTGGGTGTTAATGGGTAATTGTGTCGGTTCCAAGCAGGAACAGACCGTTCAATATTTCCACTCAACCATTTCAAAAAGAAAGACGCACCAAAGAATCATAAATAAAACCAACATAAGCCACAGAAAAAAAAACCTGACACAACTTGCCGTGGAAACGAGATGTGTTCCACACACAATGCAGCTCCAGCTCCAAGGGATTACGTACAGTGACTGTCTCATCTCTATTTGTCAGCGGCTAAGCTGACATCATCAATAACTTACACATGACATTTAGCCACGGGGATTATTACTCAGAGAGAGGGAAAAAAGACTGAATGAGGAGCGTATCCTTTTACCCAGTATGTACTTTCTGCCGACAATCGCGCAGCGCAAGGCAATGCATTTGATATATGCAAATTACCATTGTACAACTCGCACATGCACAACGGCGAAGTAACAAAATCAGAGTTTCGTGCTTACTATTGAGCGTTACATGGAGAGACGTGAGAGAGTGAATGAGGGAGTGATTTTGGACTCAGCATGGGAGTCAATGGGGAAAGAATTGCCTCTCAACGCTGAGGAGGTCCAACTGATGTCATTTTAGTTATTTCAGCTGCGGCTTGAAGAATTTAATATACAGATCTCTATCTGGGTACGGCAGGAGACATGGATTTTTGGAGGACATTGGGGTTCAAATCACGCTGGAACATGAAAGTTCACATTTGCTTGTTTTTTGGGGGGAAATCCACCAAACATGGCAAGGTCGGTGGGTGCAGTAAATATATGTCAATGAAAATAGCAGGCTCACAGCTTGAAGCGGTGACAAGAGGAAGGGCGAGTGTTCCGGGGAAGCAGGGCAACGGGAACATACCTTGCATGAAAACATCACCAGGAACTACAGGTGTGAGGTCACTGCAGGGACCAGAGCACAGGAAACCGACAAACGCTGGGGGAAACACGGAGATGAAATCATGAAACACAGGCGCAAAACATTAGGGAGAAAAAATATATAACAGGTGCGGAAATAAATGACAAAAAAAGGGATTTAGGAATTATCATAAAGCTCAGCGTGTCCCTTAAATAATAAAATCAACAGGAACGTCTGCAAAATCTCTTGAAGGCTCAAACAGCTGTTGATTCTCATTCTAATTCTATTTGTGCGTATTTGACTTTTGTGTTACATTATCTGCTATATGTTGCTTCAACTGAATCAGAATTTCCGAGTCCAGTGTCCATTTCTTTCGTGCAGGCTCACCTGTTGAAGTGTGCAGGGACGCTTCAAGACAATCTGGGGGCCCCAGGCAAAAAAAAAAAATGTAAATAAAAAATACGAAAGCTTTTGACAGCGCGCAGGTTCCTGAACGTGTCATTGCTGTGCCCCCTCATGGCAAGTCATTTAAGGGGCTTTCAGGTTGTCTTTGCTGTGGACCAATGCAAACAGCCGTCTATGGGGGGCCCCCCTTCTAGCTCGGGGGGCCTTATGGCAATTGCCTAGTTCGCCTGCCCCGCGGTGACGCCCGTGTGTGTGTCTTTGACAACAGCAGGTTATCAGAGATGGAGTGCATGCTCTCAGAGTGTTGGTCTGTGACGGGCACAGCGTGCAGCTGCTGCCAGGCTCGCCATGGAAGTCTAAATTGCTCTTTTTTTTGGTTCGTTTTTTGTCGAGTCTGTTTTTGTCTTGTTGTTAGCGAAATTCACGGGGCCCGACACATGTTAAGGCTACATTGTGCAGAAAGTAGGACACCTTATAGGAAGTCATGTTCTACTTCATACTTTGCCATTCTCGTTACCCAGCATGCCCTCCCATGGGACTGGAGACGCTGAAGATCGATGATTTCCAGCTACACGCCTCGACCACAAAGCGCTACGGCCTCGGTGCGCACAGAGGTCGCCTCAACATTCAGGTATGTGGCGCGTCGACGCAGCGTGGGCCAAGCTGAGCAGGAATGCTGGCACTCAGACGGCGCACACCTGGAGACTCTCCTCTTAATGGCATTTGCCTCAGAGCATGAACGCAAAAGACGGGGAGACGGCGTCCGACTTCTGTTTCGGGCCATGCCGACGCTTCACGGAAAGACGCGGGCTGTGGCGGCTGGCTTTTATTCTGTTCGATTTGGACGGCCATATTAGGCGGCTCGCCCAAATGCTCCAAAGCCAACTCAACAAAGAAAGCAACCGTGGTTGCCATCAGTCCTCGGGGCACAACCCCAAGCTCAATAAAACACACTGGCATCTGGGAGAAAAAGGTATTTCCTGTTAGTGCAAGCCGTGCTTCGAGAGTTTTAGCGTGCGGAGGCTGCACTGCTCCGAACCCGACTGGCACGGCGAAACGAAACACGCGCACACATGCTCTCAATTCACTCGGGACGGGGGAAGGGGTTATGTGTCTGGAAACGGACAAAAGCGGAGGATTGGTTATTTAGGGCGCTCGCATCGGGGCCAGATATAGTGTCCGTCCCAGAGCACGCGTAGGTGCAAATCAGGGGTAAAATAAAAGGAAGTTATTGCCTGTTGAATCAGGCTCCTCTCGAGTGAGATTGGTTTATTTCAAGTTTATTTGTAGGTGAAAGAGTTAGTCTAGATTTCAGGCACCGACAGTTTTGGGAGGAATTTAGCTGTGTTTTGTTTTTTTTATATTTTGGGATGCACACTGCCGGGAACTACACGAACAGTAATTAGTGACAGGATATTATGGGATACACGGGTCCGATTTTTTTCCTTGTCGGCCCTCACCTGGAACTGGATGGGCACCGAAATGTAATCGCTTGTCCGGCGGCCAGATTCTTTCCCCTCCCCCTTTCGCCGAAGTCTGTTTCTCCACACATTCTTGAGATGCTCTGTTACAATAACTGACAGAAAAATAGAACATGGAACAGAGCATATTGTTCTTACCTTAGGAATCTGGTTTTGAGGGCGCAGAGCAATCGCAGCGGGAACATGCTCCTTTAAGCTGCGCGGTAATGAAAGGAAAGCAAGCGTGGCTCGGCACATTTTTCATGTTTTCTCAATTCAAACGCACAGCCCGGCAGAAGGTTGGATCAGCCAATCGACACGGACCCTTGCACAGTGTGTGATTAGTTCTCCAGACAATTATTTGAATATGAATTGGACACAGCGATATTGGCATATTAGTTGTCCAATTCTAATTTGCATCACGTACGTATGGGCCGGGAAGCATCTAATGCATTAGGACGAGTGAGTGTAACAGTTTCCACTACTGAGTCGAGAAAGAAAACAAGTCCGTGCGTTACAGCTGTAAAATGTGCACTCAAACTTGCATACATTCCAGAGATGGTGGAATTTGGAAAGGGGCTCAGCCAGTGTTTCGACATTGTCTCGCAGATGTGTCCCGTGTTCACTTCTTACATTCTACTTCACCGGCTTTAATCTAGTTTGAGTGTAGACGCCGCCCGTGAATTCAATTTCAAATTGATATACTGTGTTCATGAAGATAGGACACATGTGTATCCAGCATAACTGACTGTTGTCGGCCGCATATTTTAAATGATCAGAGTTTGTAGGTGATTTATTTACCCCTGTGTATTTTGTATTTCTCTTTCAAACAGCATTTATTTATTAGTTTTCATTTTTATTGTTATTTCAGCTTTTTATTTTATATTTGTGCAAACAAATCTATTCTATTATTCTATCATTAGCATTACTATTCTGGCGTTGAGAGTGGACAGCATTCTAAGAATTTCAATGTACAATGTACACTTGACAATAAATGCTTGAATTGAATTGAATTGAAACCTATATAAATCCTTCCCGCTGACTTTTGCAATGCTCAGCCCTGTCCGCCGTAGTCATTGGAGGCTGTCACCATTACCCGTCAGTGTGCTGTACCGCGCACAGACTGTGTCTGGAGTCAACATGTACATCTGCAGTAAAATTGTACACCGCATGGCTGTTTTTGGACCTGCAGGCGGGCCTTTATGAAGATGACCTCTACGACGGGGCCTGGTGCGCGGGGAGAGATGACCCGCTACAGTGGTTCGAAGTGGACGCCAGGAGGCTGACCAAGTTCACCGGGGTCATCACACAAGGCAGGAGCTCCCTCTGGTCGTGAGTAGGAACCCTGCCGACAATGCACGGGGAGCTGCAGATGGTCACGCCGTGAGGACGAGGATTTTCGTTCTCGTCCGAGCTAACTTGAAAGGATAATGGTGGGGGGAGGGGCGGTGCGCCAATTGTCCTATAAGTTGACCTAAATCCTGGGAATGTCTGTATAGAATTTGTCTGAAATCATTTAATCATTGGCGCTCATCTATTTTGATGAAACACACAGAGATTATACTGTATGTTATATGAGTATATAACGTGTGTCTGTTTCGACAATATTTGCTGATTTAAAGTCAGTCCAGAGCAAATTTGCATGAGCTACAGCGTATATGACGAATATCGAAAATATTTATCATCAATTCACATTATATTTCCCACACCGTTACTTTTAAAACAACACAGCACGTTCCTCGTGGTCCTCTGTCCGCTGAAGAAAAAAAAAAAAAAGTTCTACCTCCACCCACCCTGTAATGACGTTCGACAACTTTTGGCCTTTGTACTTCTTGATGCGGAAGGGGAGGCACAGCCGTCAGGAAAGTGCAGCGTAGCTCGAGAGCGCGCGCGAGGGGTGGGGCGGGGGGGGATACTTTATTAGGCTGTGCTCGTGAATTCCCTGCAAGGCCAGCGTGATCTAAGGGTGTAGAAGACACTGATTCCTGAGACAGGCTTTTCTACACAATTAGCTCTGTAGGGCATGTCGCTGTCTGCCTTGCCAGCTCCGGGCCTCCTTTCTATAACAATGCTTTAATTAGCAGAACTGGGAATTCTTACCAGGCTGCACCAACTCAGCACTGATATATTTATCCAGGAGGACGGAACTCACCGCCAACCCACACCCACACACACTGCACAACGGGCGTCGAGCTAGGTCTGACCCCTGAGCCAACTCTGGACTGCTTCCGCAGAGAGAGATCAAAAAAATGTCCTCTTGTTTTAGTCTCTCACCTATCTGTCGTTTCGAACAGACAGAGTGGAGTGGAGTGGGTTTGTGAGCGGTTTTCCTGCTCCAGACATTTGTTTCCATCTGGATATTTTTGTGATCCCTAACAGCAAACATCAATTATGCAGTGGTCTGGTTTTTGTTTTGAGCAAAATGATTATTGCCAGGGCCAAAGCAAGGATTTAAGAAATGTGAAGTCAATTCAGTCCAGGTCAATGTCTAAACTTTGAGTTTATTCGGCGACTATTCACAATCAGCGGTGTGACTACAGTGGAAAGCAACTCCCAGCCTGCATCAAATCACATTTATGATAAACCAGGACCCTGAGGGTCTGCCCATACATTACATTTGAGACTTCTTCACTGGAATGCCATAGGTAACCTGAATCTCAAATTTGGCAAAATGACTTGTGACAAAATGACAAATGACGGAAAATGGGTTCGGTCCCACTATCAGACGAAAGTTTCCTGAATATCAGAATCAAAACTTGACCTACATAAAAAAAATGTGAATCCTCTATTGCAAACTTCCCTTTTGCTCAGCTTCCAAAAGTCTCAGCGATGAAAGGCTGAGGTGACGCATCTAAAATAAAGTCTTAATAAATCGGCGCCACTTGCGTCGAATTCCGCCTGGCAGGAAATGTCTTTTGTTTTCCCTTGCTCATCCCTCTTTTCTCTCCCAACGCCGACAGGAGTGACTGGGTGACCTCGTACAAGGTCATGGTGAGCAACGACAGTCACACCTGGGTAACCCTGAGGAACGCCTCTGACGACTTGGTGAGTAACAACCATGACTTTTAAGAAAAGAATATCCTCCCGACACAAAACATCTGCCAAGTTGTCGTGTCGCATCACACTAAAGCATTTTGAACTCATGCGTTTCTGTTCTTTCTCTCCGTATACCCTCTCCATGAGGAGCCATGTTTTGCGGTTTTGTTTCCCTTATTGAATGGAGGCGGAGGGAAAAACCAAAAAATCCTACTTAAGAAATATCAGAGGAAGGCCGAAAACTTCCGGGTTTAATGAGCTGAGAGGGAATAGTAGCTAAATACCATTACTCCTCGAGCAGATGGGAACCTCATCCTGGCTCTCAGTCAGACGAGTGTCTCTTGTCTCATTGGACACTTGAAGTAATGGAATAGACAGAAGCCTGGCGACCAACGACAGCAGCTGACCACATTCGGACACAAAAAAAAAACAACGTTCCTGGGACCAGTGAACACGGAGGTGTGATTAAGCTGATGTTTCTGAGGAAAATCATATCTCCGTCGCTGCTGTGCTTCAGGTCTTTAGTTACAAACTAAATTTCAGCGTAACTGTAGACTCCCTTGGCTCGGGATATCATCCATGTGGGCGAAAAATGCCCCCCGGTAATTTGATCTCAGAAACTAACTTGCTGCTCAGCCACTCGCCCACCTATTTTAGGGAAAGCCAAACTACGACGGTTTATCATTCAACAGTCCCAAAAGGTGACGCAAAGACGTTTCACAATCATAAATATATATTTGTATCAGGGTTATTCCGTCGACATCGTTGTTTCACAGGTTAATTAGGACTTTGACATTTTAAGTATACTTGCATATATAGTACATGACAAAATTGCATTGAAGGCTTCTTTTGGCTCATGTACAGTAGTTGAACAGATGCTGGAGTCAGAAGCTAAATCGGGAAACCAGATAATATAAGAGCTAAAGACAATTTCGATTCATGAAGAATTCTGTTTCTCGGCGTATATTTACCGTGTGGCTGACCTTGCCTCAGTAGATCTTCAGTGCCAACAGGGAAAAGGAGATCCCGGTCCGGAACATCTTCCCAGTGCCTTTGGTGGCGCGGTACATCCGGGTCAACCCTTGCTCCTGGTTCAACAGTGGCAACATCTGTATGAGAGTGGAAATCCTTGGCTGTCCTATGCCAGGTGACGGGTTTGTATGGACAAAGCAGAAATGTTAACAATTCCCAAATGAATGAGTGAGGGCCTGGACAGACAGAGCAGAGAGCAACAGGTGCCTTTGTCTACCCTGATTAGGGGGCGTGGTTTAGGAGAGGAGCAAAGCCTGGCTGCATTCACAACCACTGGTTCACAACTGTAGGGACGCCCGGCACATTTGGTTGGGTGGTGATACCAGATGACTCATGGATGGGGTTTAACGTCGTTGTATTTAGGGGGGCCTCATTATCATAAAGGTAACAATAATTAACACAAATGGTTAAGGAGAGACTGAGGTCAAGGTCCAATGAAATGTTGAACATCCTCCCAGACCCCTCCCTGATGCGGACGTAGCCGGCAACCTCAAATTATCAAATTTTTCTCCTGGGTCATAATTACAAAAATGTTTTCAAACAAACTGGGATATTGTTTCTAGAGAGACATCAAGATATTGATAAGTAATATTTGACTTGTTAGCAATGTCGCTGAATGGCTTTTGGTCTTTACACAGTGCTTTTCATATGTAACTAATCTGCCTCCTTTAATGCCTAAATATCAGTAACCGTATGTTTCCGTGACCTCCCCGCAGATCCCAACAATTACTACCACCGACGCAATGAAGTCATCACATCAGACGACTTGGACTTCAGACACCACAGCTACAAAGAGATGAGGCAGGTGAGTCACGGGAAACGGCAGACATCGGCCTTCTTCTTCTCGTGCGCGGCCCGGCTCTGGTTATATCATCTCCAGCGAAGGGGCCGGAGCAATAAATCTTCTCGTGCCAGTGTGAGCCAACGCGGCGGCCAGACAGCTCGAGACGTGTGCCACGGCCGCGAATGAACCCGAGCGCTGGCGGCCACATGAAAATGCACACGGCGTCTCCCCGGGCTGTGTCATTGCTTATTCATATACTTGTCATGAACAGTAGCCTGTTTGTGCCCGACAAGGAGGGCAGCTGTATTTGGCACTGTGGAACCACTGAGTGAATGCTGAGATAATGGTAATCCTCTGTAGTGTGGCGGCTAGCTCTGTAGTGCGGTGTCCTGACCTGCTGTTCTGACCCACCGCGAGGCCCACTTGTTGCTAATGCATTAATAATTAACATTCATGCTCCCTCCATAAAGCTCCTCATAACAACAGCCGCCTCAATGTAAGGCTAGCCCGGCGCTATCAAAGTGAATTAAGCACACGGTTTTTCCCTTCCTTTTTCGGGGCTAATGTGTGTCACAGGGGGGGTGTCTGGCCTCAATAGGCCTTCACAAAGGCAGGAAGGACTATTTTAAAAGGCAGCTCCTAAAGCCTTTTCACCCCTTGACATGTCTATTCTCTCCGTGCAGGTGCCTGGTACCGTATCTCCCCTCTCGTCCACTGCAGGATAAATAGTGCTGTGCCAGGACCTGAAACGTGGAAAATAGCCCATTGTGGCAATTCCAATAAAGTGCATGCCCCGTGAGGGGAGTGAGAAAGAGTTCTCTTCTACTGCCATAAGGACTTTACTGCATTCACCACTGATACAATGTAGAAGCCTTGGGAATACCGGTACGGACGGCTGAAAGGCTCGTAGAGTCGACGGAATGAAAGTACATTTTCCACATTATTCAGGGAGGAAGATGGCTTCTTACCCGGGCATATCCCAGACAATTAACAATTAACCTCACTTTAAAGGCAGCATCATCCTAAGTACACAACAGAGTTGCTATGAGTAGATAAAAAGCGCACCGTTAAGTTTTTTATGGTCTGAAAGAACAAAAAAAAAACACTCAGTAGGACGTGGATGTGCATGTTATTACACTTTACCTTCAGATAAGAATGTTGTTCGACACTGATTCTCCCACATACTATCCAGGTGCTGTCTATTTAATGTCCAAGTCAATATTTGTGGGTAATTGTTTGGTGTACAGATAGAATATTCCGCCCATCAAAACAGCAGCAGCTGGGAGAGCGAGTAAGCACAGGTTTCTGCCATTAATGTGCTCGCTCCACTCGACTCCACTTTTCCGTCTGCCTGCTGCACTTCATCTCTGTGTCTCCGCTCATGCACATATGGGCAAATGATAGTTGTTGCTATTTTTGATCGTCTCCCATACGAGCCTGTATTTGTGCTGCCCCGCACGGTCTCCCTCGTAGAGTGACGTCGAATAAGGTCTGGGTCTCTGCAGGAGTGATGTTGTCTTTGAATTTGCCCAGAACATGGAGATTATTTTGTACTATTTGAGGCACCATTTGAACCTCAAAGGAGATGTGGGCTGCTAAATGTGGGGTTTTTTTTTCGATCGATTCAGAGCTGATGCGTCATTATTTGCTTTCCGCAGCAAATGAAGGTGGTAAATGAGATGTGCCCCAACGTCACCCGTATCTATAACATAGGAAAGAGTCAAAATGGCCTCAAGCTCTATGCAATAGAGATTTCCGACAACCCCGGAGAGCATGAAGTTGGTAAGTGTATTCAAGGCAGCCAACGAGTGTCATTGCACTAATAGAAAAGCATCAGAAGCATCACATAAAGCATATTTAATCTTGTGCTTCCACACTTTTTTTAACCTTCGAATGAATCTGTCGACCAGGTGAACCCGAGTTCCGCTACACAGCAGGTTCCCATGGTAACGAGGTGCTGGGACGAGAGCTGCTGCTCCTGCTGATGCAGTTCATGTGCCTGGAGTATCTATCTGGCAACCAGAGGATTCGTCACCTGGTGCATGAGACCAGGATCCATCTGTTGCCATCTGTCAACCCCGATGGGTACGATAGAGCCTTTGAAGTGGTAGGTCCGCCATTAGTGACCTCATATCCCGCTGAGAATGGCACCATATCTGCTTGGCAGGTCCTCCCCAGATAAGAGCGCATGCGGCTCAAATGATCTGATGGAGCATATAAAATAAACTGATTAGCCATATATGTGTCGCATAAGTGAATCGCCTGTGCTGCTGTAAAGTACCACTTGTGCACATTATCGGATATGGTTTTTAAATCTGCTACTGAGAAAAAAAAGGCAGGTCTGACCCTCAGAAGCAAACAAATCCTTTCTATGTACAGTACATGCACACTCAGAAAAGACAGCTCAAAACGATATAGCCTATGAAATGACAGCTCCAATAAGCACATTTTATCTTGGTGATTCAGATGTATTATGTTTTTTTATATTTACATTCAGGCAAAGGATTAGGTGTACGTTTTTAATAGGCAGTTTTGCACCCACACAGAATAAATGCCTGCTTCAGTCTCTAATGTTGACTTGGCTCTGGCCAAGCTGCATATGATATCAAATAGCAACGAGACAAAGTAAAAACTGAAAAACTGTGTGTTACAAATGATAACAATGTTGCATGCGAGGACCCAAAAGGTTTTTCTCAGTATGAATTTGTTTTCGCACTCTTTTACTCAGGGCTCAGAGCTCAGTGGCTGGTCTCTGGGTCGATGGAGCAATGACGGAATAGACATTCACCATAACTTCCCTGATCTGAACTCCATACTTTGGGAAGCCGAGGCCAAGAAGTGGATACCTCGCAAAATGTTCAACCACCATGTGCCCGTCCCGCAGTGGTACCAGTCCAAAAATGCCTCGGTGAGTCTCATATTATAGGAGATCCAAAAAAAAAATGCATTCTCACAGCAGTCACTGTTTACACCATGACGCAACAGGGTCAAATTGTGTCTTCCATACGGTGCGTCGCTCGTAATGTGATGCGTGTATATTGAGGCACGTCAATTAGTTTCCAATCACTATCTATAGCTGGCAAATTCTAACTGCGTGTCTCCTCCTGTTGAAGACGCAAATAGCACAGTGAAGACCTTCCGCCTGTCGAAAATGGTAAAACAGCCACGTGGGCAGGTCGTCACGATCTATTTCGGGAGAGGTGCGATTAGCGTTTTGCTATTTGCGACGCAGGGGCTGTGAGCAGAAATACGTCTGGCGCTCTATTAAAAGCTTTTGACGTTGCTGCGAGCCCTGTGTGAGTCACACAGAGCTCCGGCGCTGGGATCCCCATCTGTGCTCGCGGATGCTGTGAAAAACTCTCCTCAGCTGGCTCCCTGTAGAGCCCTACGCCTGCTTCGTTAAAGCACGGCCGGCCTAATTATAGTAGCCTATCAGAGGAGACCACTTGCATCCATTTTTGTGATGGTAACTTGCAAATTCACACCACTGGAACACAAGTGGCCCGCTCTTTTAAGTGTTGCGGAAATTAGTTCAAAGCATGGGAGTGCGTGAACCACCTTTCCACGGCTTACTCGCTGCCTCCTGTGAGCGTGAAATTGTTTTCAGTGCGAGGGGGGGGGGGGGGGGGGGGGCGGGGGGGGGGGGGGGGGGGGGGGATCATCGGGCAATCACGGCATTGAGATGATTGGATTGAATTACATCGTCCTCCCCTCTCCCCTGCAGGTTGCCGTGGAGACACGGGCCCTCGTGGCGTGGATGGAGAAGATGCCCTTTGTGCTGGGCGGTAACCTTCAGGGAGGGGAGCTGGTGGTGACCTTCCCTTACGACAAAACCCGCTCCCAGGGGGTGACCAGGGAGGCGACCCCCACCCCGGATGACCACGTCTTCCGCTGGCTGGCCTTCTCCTACGCGTCCACCCACCGCCTGATGACCGACGCCAACCGCCGGGTGTGCCACACGGAGGACTTTGCCAAGGAGGACGGCACCATCAACGGAGCGTCCTGGCACACTGCGGCTGGCAGTGAGTATCCATATAGCTACCTGGGCGTTTTCTCACTGGGCCTAACACTGGGTCATGCGGGACTTCGCTGCGCGCCCTCTGAGCCCTCCAGCGGTAGCTGTGTTTAGCAGCCACATTTGCATATTCATCTCTGAAGCCCTTTGGTTTCTCTCCGAGCATCTTAAGTCTGACTAACACCAATGATGATGCAGAACGCTGACCTAAGCGGACGCTGGCCTTTCTGCATAATTCTCTTTCTCGGGCAGGTATGAATGATTTCAGCTATTTGCACACCAACTGCTTCGAGCTGTCGATGTATGTGGGCTGCGACAAATTCCCTCATGAGAGCGAACTGCCGGAGGAGTGGGAGAACAACCGCGAGTCTCTTCTCGTCTTCATGGAGCAGGTACAGAGGCCGAGCAGCCCCCGCAGCTCAAAAGACCAAAGCAAAACAAGCACACGCAAACACGCCTCATCACCACATGCCTATTATTATCATTTCAGGGATACATTTGTCTTTGTCGTCTATTGTATAAATATTAGTTTGTGTGTTCATTTCTTTCTGTAAATATTCGTGTCCCCATGTCTGTAGAGCACCCGAAAATTGATACACTAGATAGTCTTCTGCAAATCTGCAGCCGAGGCCGACAGGAAACCAAATTACACTGAATCAGTGGAATCACTAGACCTTCTGAAGGTCAGCCTGTCAGGGAAGCCAACGATAAATGCAGAGGCAAAAAGAAATGCCAGACCTAATGAGTTGATGAAAATTAGATTGATTTGGTAGGAAATTCAACATTTCCGGAATGTTTAATGAAATTGTGGATTATGGCACCCTGGGGTCTCCGAAGGTCTTGTCCTTCAAATCCATGTACATTCACGCCGCATTCGGCACTTCTGCGGTCGGTGTTGTCGCCGTAAACTTGGGGCAGCACTCGCATGCAGTGACTGCATGGCTGTTGCTTTTCCCCGTGCAGGTGCATCGTGGGATCAAAGGTGTGGTGAGGGACCTGCAAGGTCGCGGAGTCGCCAACGCCATCATCTCCGTTGAGGGCATCGGCCACGACGTGCGCACGGGTAAAATATATGGCATTACCCCCTGATTATTGTTATATTAAGGGTTTGTTTGCACTTGCCGCTGACTTCACACGCGTGTCTGTGTCGCAGTATGCGAACGTGCTTTCGACGCACACATTTCCCGCGAGTAAGCTCGGATTTTAAAATCAAAGCAGCATTAGCTTCGTCACGCCAAATTGTCCCGGCCGAGTCCCTCTTACAGTAATTATTCCGGCGCAACGTGGGATGAAAGGGATAAACTAAAGCATTTTGACGGATCCGACTCGACTCGAAGTCGTAGCCAGCGTCGGCTGCAAGGCCCTCTGCTCTGAATTTGATGGATCGATTGTGCATCCTTGAGAAAATCTCTGCTGGTGCTGGAAAAAAAAAAAAAAATTGAGCCTTCAAAGCCAAATCAGTGCCGTGCTTGGAGCTTTAAGACGTATGTCGAAAATAACTCAAATCCTTATTATTCGTGGAATTGCTCCTTCTTGGAAATCTGGCTATTCTCAGCTGCAGGTGGAAAGATCTTCGGCTTTTTCATTTCAAATGCACCTTTTCCGCCGTTTTGATTGACCTTGATATCGCATGGTTGTTTTGACCAAAAATAGGACATCATCCGCTCACTAGAATCGACAATTCATTTCGGGAAACAATTACATCCCCGTCTGCCTTCTGATGGTAGGGGGGGGGGGGTTAATGCGATCGCAGATGTCCATGTAGAACAGTTTGGATCGACTGTAAATCAGCTGCAGAGGCAGACCCGCTGTCATATTTAATTACCCTCAGTGTTCGTTCAAACGTGTCAGGTGGGTGTTTGGCTGACTGGAAGGAAGCGACACTGTCGCTTATAGGAGTGAGTCATGGGCTGAAAATACACCACGAGCGTGCTCGCGTTCAACACTGCGAGACTGAGAAAATCCAACATGACAAAGGAGAGCTATTTTTAGGAACCTAAATAGGAATAAGGGTAGACATCTTTTTTTTTATTTTCACAGAAGTAGAACAAAATGGACTCCCCAGTCTTTATTTTAGAAAAAAAAGTGATCTTTTCATTTCTGCTTTTCCCCAAATAATGTGGAAGTGTTTATCACTGTTAATAAGTTTCAGAGCAAAAATTCTGTATAGGCTTTTTTTTCCATTACTTATTAAATGTTCCCTTTACCAAATGAAACCAGACTAAATCTCTAACCAATGTCATGCCTCAGCTGCTGATGGCGACTACTGGCGCCTGCTGAACCCCGGGGAGTACAGAGTAACGGCCCGGGCCGAGGGCTACAGCATCGTCAGTAAGAAGTGCGAGGTGGGCTACGAGATGGGCGCCACCAGGTGCGACTTCACCATTGGCCGCACCAACCTCTCACGCATTAAAGAAATCATGGAGAAATTCAACAAGCAGCCCATCAAGCTGCCCGTGAGGCAGCTCCAAGCTCGCGGGTCCAGAGATAGACGCCTGGGAACTTAGTGATCGTACGAGGAAACTGGAGGAAGAAATAAAAACAAACATCTGCCCCGATCAGACCCTGGGAGAACTCCAGGCCTTTCGTGCGGACCTCTGTCAGATTCCTCCACTGTGCTGTCAGCAGGAATTTGTTAGGAGAAAGTGTGGATTAATTTAAATGAGTTACTCATTTTGGTTTAGTTTGGTTTAATAAGCTCATGTGTTCACCGCGTTGTCTTTTCCTCATACCCACTTTGAATTTCAGAGTATTGATTTTTTTTACGGGGGATACATTTGTATGTATGCTTTTTTCGATCAATATGAATCATGAATTGTTCTTTTTGACAACAACACTAGATATCAATACAATCAATTCAGAAGTTTTTGTTTTCTTTTTATATAAAATTGGAATACAAACTGCAGACAAGGAATATGTCTTAACATTCTGGCCGTGTCTGTTATTATGTACATACGTATTAACTTATATAGCACAGCTATGCAAACCATTACAAAAGCTTTATTACCTGCACTTGTACAATTTGGACACAGTGATGGTATGTATCACTGAATACTTTTTTATGTAAGCTTTGGTTTTGACAAGATATTAAATAAAAGCTATGTTTGCACAAATCGAATATTTGTGCAGTGTTGGGTTGTGTGGTGTGAGTGTTGAGTGTGTATTATATATGAGTGTCTGTGTGGTATAACTATATCGATACCTATACCTATACACATACATACACATATACCTATATATATATATATATATATATATATATACACACTGATATATAGGTACTATTTATTTATCTATTTATGTATAGGTACTGATAAGCCATAAGCCATGGTACTGATAAAGTATATATATCTAGGAATGTATATACAGTATATAGGTATGTATATATATACACACACACACACACACACATATACATACCTATATATACCTATAGATATATACCTTATCAGTACCATTTCATTTATTGAGAGGCCAAGGGTCTGCAGTAATGACTGATGTACTGTGTTACTGCCGGTTAATTAATTACTGAAGTATACTGCTTGATTGAACATCCCTAATGGAAAATAAACTCCGTTATAGCACCATAACTGAGTCGTAATCGCTGTGGTTCATTTTAAGCTTCATTTATTGAAAGGCCAAGGGTCTGCAGTAATGACTGATGTACTGTGTTACTGCCGGTTAATTAATTACTGAAGTATACTGCTTGATTGAACATCCCTAATGGAAAATAAACTCCGTTATAGCACCATAACTGAGTCGTAATCGCTGTGGTTCATTTTAAGCACCATCTCATTCGTTTTCTGCGGCAGCGTGGTCGTAACTTGGAAGTGTTGGTGTGGAGAGACTCTAATTAGAAGATCTCCGCTGGGGCTTTTACAGACCAGCTCGTTCCGACAGAAACACCAGCCTGCCGTCTCTCCGGCCAACATGCAATTAGAAAAAGCCTTAACCTCTCAACTCCTCCGAAGCCTGTTGAACGGGGGCTCCCACACCTGTCATCATCTCAAAGCACTGGAGAGTGTAAGAGATCAGTGCTTTTCAATATCACCAATGTTTCTTCGGCTATATACCACTGTGAATGTAATTAACGGCTGTAACACACAACAGTGACTCTATTAAAGTTGCTGAAGCTGGGTGTTGGAGAATGAGCTAAAATGTTTTTCATGTGATGTTGAGTTTTTTTCACTTACCGTTGTCATATTTGTGTTATTTAAGATATCAACATTGTTTTGATGTCACAGCTATGACACTGCTTTGGTTAAAATAATGACATTGATCTAGCTTATGTATAGTTATGTATCGCAACATGTACTGTATATCTCCACGGGTTCCTCTCGACTTGTCTGGCAGATACAATATATGAAAGTAACTATGCATCTTACTTGTCGGTTTGTCAGAGCCGGAGGTCTCCAGCATTCCACTGTTGTCCCGATGTTGGCTCGAATCCCGGGAAGACTATGAGAACGGAGCGCTGAAATCAAAACGAGAGTCAGGGCAGCCTTGTTCAGAGCGCTTTTGAGGCAAAAGATGAGAAACATCCGTGAGTTCCCCGTCTCTGATTTCAGTTGCCAAAGCCAATTATTTTCAACAGTTATACTTGGATGGGAGAATTGTGACAATTAAAAGATTCTCTGATCTGGAAAATGACCGAAGTCACACACATGAAATGATCCAGTTATTATTGAGCTGTTGAATGTGAAAAACGAACCATGCAAAAGTCAGACAGAGTGGAACATTAAACAGTGGTGATATTCATTTATGATAAGGCCTTGTACGACAAATTGAACACGGACCTCACCCATATGGACGGCAGATGCTCCCTGTGAATGAAAGTGGGCGTGGACGAGGGTTGGTTGTGCGGTGTGCGGGTTTGTGCGGCGTATCCGTCGCGGCCTGCAGCTGTGATGCCGTGCAGATGTGCGGGGAGACCCGGGCCTCAGCTGCCCACACCGGCAGTTGAAAGGCCAGCGCTTCTTCAGAAGTCGGTCCAGGCTTTGAAGTGTGGGAGTGCCGGCCTGGATAGATCAGGAAGTGAGTCGCCGCGCAACGCCGGTCAACCCGTTCTTAACCTCTCTCGCTCTGAGCGGCTCCACTGCCCGGGACGCAGATTAGTCTTTCTGTGGGTTCAATGGACATGAAAGATGACAATGAGCAAAAGACAGAAATATCGCAGTGTGATTTGATTTGCCTGCTCTGAATAAACCTTAGGGAAATTTCGCTTTCATGCAACTAGAGCTTGTTTGTTTTTTTAAACATTCCATACATTTTTGCCAATGTTATAACTCCCCACTGTACACTGGACAGGCGTATGTTAGCCAGATTTTAAGGGTAACATTAATGTTACCAGTAGAATAACGGGACAAACTGTTGGTGGTAAATATCCGTTATAATTTATGGACTTCCCTTTTCCTCTAAGTTTGACCTCCCTGCTCGAACATTTGCATAGTTTTTTCTGTGTAATAAAGTATTATTATAACGGCCTTGGTTTTACATACATTCATTCGTTTTACACACACTAATGTGTCAGCAGATGAGACATGCTTAACTAAACAATAAGCACACAGGAGTGTATCGATTTTTATTCTCCCGAAGATGGTGGTCGGTGTTCGGTCGAGTGGATTAGGATTAAGGATAAACTCTGTAAATGTGGTTTTAATTATTGATCTTAATTAGAAAAATGTCATCAAGGCTATAACTAGGAAGTAAGATGTCGGGAATGATGGCTGAGCCTCGGGTGCAACCCCACTTCCCAATTACTACGGTTCTCTGGCACCAGATTTGTCTTCATCTCTGTACACGTCACCTAACAGAACATAAAGTCATTGGACAGAACACTTTGATTTCTATGTTTAATTTTGACTCGTTGTCACTTTTGGAAAACCATTACTACAACAAACTAACCATATGACACAAATGCAGCAAGAGCGTAAAAGATATTGTTTACACTCCCTGACAAAAACAAAGCCCAAGACCAAAATCCGTAATGACATAGAACAGCAGTCAAAGCCGAGACATAACAGGCCAGAGACAGTGTGCATTGTATTTTCTAGTACTCAAAATAATAGAGCGCACACAGGGTGTCCATCTTTCACTTTCAGTTGTCGTTCATTTCTCACTGAGGGAGGTCAGTCGAGTGAGTGGGCCGAGGCCAGCCGTGATAAAGCTGTGTGTTGCGGTCGGTGCCACCCACCTGAAAATAATCACCCGCTCCTGTGGAGAGAACCAGTGTCCGGAATGCCAGTCATTTAGAGGCTGAGGCGGTCTCAGTCAGCCAGCGATGGATTATCACTTGGCTCAAACCAAGTGAATGTAGAAACAGTCCAAATATCTGAGGATACAAAATATGAAAGTGAGGTCAGTCTTTGATTTGTGTTCAATAACAAGAAAGCCAGTGGCTATTGCTCTCATCGCCATTGAGCATATTCTGAATTTGCTCTATAAACTCCAAATTTCCCTTTTAGCTTATATAAAGTCAATTTTAGAAGTCTGATATAAAATCAACTGCAGCACACCGGAACCCAACATCAATAAATGTGTTAAAAGACTTTGGTAAAGTCTAAAGTTTACTTTAATCATCATGTTCAACATCTGAAACTGTCATCTTCCTTATTTTCCACCACATTACAATTAAAATCAGTATTAACACCGCATATTCTCGTCTTATTATCACTGGAAAGGAAACGGCAGCGATCAGTGTCATCATCACACCACCACCACCACCACCACCACCACCACCACCACCATCACTTTGTCAACTTAGCCGTCTTTAGCAGCAGCAGCATTGAGCCAAGGATTAATAAATAAGGAGGTACAAACACTTCCGGCTGTCAAGTGCGTCACCATGACAAAATGAGGTATATTACACTCACTTTACTGCCAACTATTAACAACAGTTACAACTTCATTTGCATTTGAAGCAGCACATTCTGTATCACTCTAACAAACACAGTGGTGTCATAAATTACACATAGGTACATATCAAAAGACACAAAAATACTCTTCACTTTGTCAATTATCTAAACCTGTCCACACATAGTTCATGTTTTAAGTTGTTATTCACTAATAATCACCTTTTTGTTATGGAAACAAAATCAAAACTCTATTCTATGTCAGATCAGTGCAAAACATCAGCAAGAAATTACCAGCTGAATTAAGATACAGGAATACATTGGCTGTACTCTAGGTACCGTTAATGAACTGAATAAGGCATCTATATTATGTCCAAATGCCACTGTGGGTGGGGAAATCTAAAACACCATATATTATGGAATTTAAGGCATCAGATGTCCTGGCGTGCCATACGCTGAAATGTAATACATCATATATAAAACACAACATTTTAAAATTTAAACTCAATGGCATAAACAAAAAAATAAATAATGCACTATTGATAATGATAATAACATTTGGCGCATTGGGCATCATGGATCATTTGTGTACTGTGTCCGAATTTGCTGAAACATTGGATGCCCGTACAATAAAACTTCACAATACATATTATAGTATATAGTATTCTTATGTGTTTTCTTAACGGAGGCTTTGAAATGCCTTTGTCTACAGTGTATCGACCCTAAGTGGTGCCCAGTCAAAAGCCCTCTTATACAGAGCCGCCCGTCTTGTGATACAGAAAAAAAGTGGACATACAGTAGGTTCAGCATGCAGTGAGGGACGTGTCTTCAAGAGTTGCCTGGAGAGTACGAGCAAGAGGACTAAATGAATATACAAAATATGTATCTATTCTGTGTTCATGTAAAAATGTGGTACTGCCAAGCTTCTAAAGCGATCCATCTCATTAGAAAATTACTGTTCTACAAACGTACGACTAATACTGGTGATTATTGGTTGATTATTACGTGTGTCTTAAAAATACTGCAAATGCTGTCATTTTGAAAACATCTAACTACTAAGATTGAGATTGAGTTATACAAAGGCTTCATGTAGACAAAGCTGCTCTTCCATGTTGCTCTATTCTTTGAATGGGAAAAAAAAACCCTTCTTGTTCATTGAAGTAGCTTCCTTGACCCACAACCAATCGGTTCTACCTAATATTGTCTCCCCTCCAAAGTGTATCACTTACTTAAGGGATATTTATTCACTGGTAATTTACCGTTTCAGAAAAGAGTTTTAATGAATTGCTTGACCGACAAAATCTATCTTAATAATGCCCATGTTGTCTCAATATATTTAAAGCGAAAAGTGCTCAACATCTTTCTTAAATGACATGTTATTTGCAATGTTTTGGAACAAATACATCATGGATTATTCTGGGAAAACAATCGGGGATTTTCTGGATTAAGAAAAAAACATGTTTGTGGCAGCGTTTAAAACCACTGTGGAGTAAAAAGGAGTTTTAGTGTCTTTTCGTTATGCTTATGCTCACCAACGTCCTTACTGGCACTTTCGAGAACTGCAAACACATTTCCACTGTGAAAACCGTTGCCCACGTTGCCCTGTCACAAATATCGCAGGTACACATTGAGTGTGTGCTAGATGTTTAGGAACAAAAAAGGAGAAAACATTTCTTTTGTTCCGACACTCAATTTGGGTTATTTCTGCTTCCAAAGCTGTTGTGAGAGCCGTTTGTATCCTCACATGGACGGCAGCCGCTGCTAACGACTACAACAGAATGTGACTCAACGATTCAAGCGACCACTCTGCACAAGGAAAAATAAATTGATGGTGTACATTTCCCTTTACTGTCCTACTTGCCCAAATGTATGCGAAGCGGTCCCTATGGAGGACTCCTCTCTGCGAAATAACAAGTACAGTCGGTCACGCTCCACTTGCCGAAACAACCTGAGGGGCACGCGTCAGTCATGGTAGCGAAGGCAGCTGGTTTTGAAGGGCCCATTTTTGACCATTAAAACTCAGGAGGTCCTATAAATGAGCGCGGAAAGCCCAGATAGTGTGCATTTGCACGTATGGAATACGTAATCCTCACCATACAATGGAATAAACTAAAAAAAGATGAATTCATCCAATCATTTATTTGACTGGGAGTGTCTTTTACCCCCGACAATTCCGGAAAAAACCTGAGCTGGACCGTGCACTGGCACCGTCTGCTGTAGTGTACGTTTGCTCCTTTCACGCGATTATTTAATAAGTTGTATAATATGCAAGTCATTTTGGTTAGGCTATTTTTCAGCGCTACATACAGTGTGAACATATCACTTGCCACTGGCAAACACTTTGCACAGACTAAAACGGACATACAGGCATTCCTGCCTTTTTTTGTTGTTGTTTCAAGATAAGATGAAGAGAGACTGCAGTTACAAACCCCTGCAAAAATCGGTATACGTTAGGATGAATGCCACTCCCCTCTGGAATAATGATCTTCTTGGGTGGGCACATCTGTCTCTCCCGGCGGATGAGAAATCTGCCATTGCTTAATGTCCTCACAGCAAGTTCACTGCACCGATCTGCCGTTCTGGGCGTCCGGCATGCAAGCGCAGTGGTCCCTGTGGCAGGCTTGGGTCCTCGTCTGTGGTCACCTTTTTTTTTTCCTCCCCTTTCTCTTTTTTTTTGGCATGTCGCACGACCGATGTTCGGCCTCCTCTTCACGGGCGATAAGCTCCCCGTCGCCCCGGCGAGTTTCCCCCCGAGCGCGCGCCGTCAGTCCACCCTCTGCCGCCCCACCGTCAGGATGCTGTTGCCCTGGTTGTCGTGGCCGCGGCCGGACGCGTTCAGGGAGCCGCGCTTCATCAGCCGGTTGACGATGTCGGCGCAGGTCTTCTTGTACTGGTTCCGGAGTAAGGAGTACACGAAGGGGTCGCACGCCGCCTTGCTGTACGCCAAGCACTTGGAGGCGATGCCCCAGTGAGGATTGATGGGCACCGCTGGGAACAGCTCCACGATCCTGCGGGCAGGCGCGAAGACAGGGCCGTGAGAGAGGGAGAGGAACATACCGGGAAAGACACGCACGCCCAAAGATTATTATGCAGAAACACAGGTGCATCTGCAAGATATTTTTACTCATAACACTCTCCATTTGCCTTGAGGGGGGGGGGTTCTTCTCTGCTACTGTATAATCACGTCAAGAACCAGTATTTGTTGCTGAATAAGAGTAACAGAAACTACACTCAGGGTTTTACCGTCTTTCTCTCCTGTATGTGGCTTTACGGTGCGAGGCTACCCTTGAATGAATGTGTACTTTACGGCCAGAGGCATTTCACGTCAGCCTGAGCAAGAATGAGCCCCCCGGAAACAAGCCAATTAACTCCGGGTCGGGAGTTATCGCCGTGTTGGACACAGGGACCGTACAAGAGGACAGAGGACGGTCCCGTCCTCCGGAAGTCTGACGACACCTCTTGCGTCCTTCAGAGGCTATGCATTTGAGTTAAGAGGGGGGCGCGTAATGAGCTGCGCCGTCTCTCGCCCGGCGTCTGCATCCCAACGCAGTCACGCTCATAAAGGCATAAAATAGTTGCTTTCGCACTAATTTTTGTCAAGCGTGGAAATATTTTACTGAGCGCATCATCGTAAAAAAAAAAAAAAAAAGAAGCTGATCCTCTGCTCTTGCACTCTGTATGATTACTCTGTCTGCAGCTGAGCTCCGTCAGCACATTAACACAAGCCTCACATGGGCCAATAGCCATCGGTGGCATTTGCCCACTCACTCCACAGCGTGGAAAGGGAACAGGAGGTTAAGTCAGCTGCCACGCCGCACAGCAGGGTTTTTTTGTTTTTTTTTTACCGTACACATGACGACGCCGGAGACAAATGAGCACCGGAGAGGCAGCTGAGGGTTCCTGAGCATAACACCTTCAGACCAAAATGAGTGAATTGCCGTTTACAGAATGGGAGCATGTTGAGTTCTGCTGTGGCTATTCATACCTGGCAGTTCTCTGATAAAACAACATATTATATCCCCCTCCCCCCAGCTATTAACTAAAGGTGCTAATGAGCACACTATGATATTATTAAGACATTCTTAATCATTTTTTTGTGCAGACCTGCAGTCAGACAAATGAATGCTGCAGCGGGCCAATTCTTTAATAACATTTATTCATGCAATCAGAGCGAAATCGAATTCATTTTACTTGTGTGTCCAGTTTCGGAGATTGACCTGTCTTTGTCGGATATTTTTGTTCTGCTTTTAACCGAACACAGTGGAGGAGAATGGACTGAGGTTCCCATGACATTTCCAAGGAGACTTCTCAGCAGCAATTAATTTTTTTCAAAACAGCCTCCCTGTCACTTGAGTCCCAAAACATAGAAAACAAGGTCGAAAAAGGGAGGAGAGGGAAAATATATATCTTCTTTTTTAAACAGCTGTTTTTTTTTTTATCTGCACTGGTTTATGCAAGTGCAGAGCACCTCACTGATGTGCACCCAGCAAACTTGAGGGGAAAAGCGCAGATGCAGCAGCAACAGCAGAGACATATTACTTATCACAAGGTCAGGCAATCTCATCTTTCGAAATCTGGCCGGCGCGGAGAGGAAGCCGAGACAAGGCGGGCAGGAGGAAGTGGGGGCATTCGGCAGGGGAGGAGGGAGGTTTGGGGAACGCCGGCAAAACAAAGGGGCTGCACACTCTGCAGTGTGCGCGGACCGGCACTCACCTCGTGATCACGTAGGGAGCAAAGCAGAGCATGAAGGTGCCGATGAAGGTGCTGATCTTCCTCGTCGCTCTCTGTCGCCGCCTCTTCTGCTCCTCCAGGCAACGCTGGCGAACGCTGGAAACAGTGTTTGGGTTAGAATCCGGGGGACATACTCGGGGATGACCACATTGCATGTTATAAATATCTTGATCGAGATGCTACGCGGGACTTGATCCGTCCGAGGCTGGTCTTTGGTAGAATAATAATTGATTTATCCCAAAGCCACTTTTGTAATGCAATAAAACAGGGCCTCTTCCACCTTGAATTACAACGGCGCGTGCACAAAGGGCCACGGTGCACATGTGAACCTGCATGCGCCATGGTTGTGATGTCATGATAAAAAACGCTGCTTTAACAGTTGATGAAATTGGAGTCATCCCCATGAGCCTGGAGTTAAAACAAGCACACACACACACACACATCCACCCACCCGCCCGCCCGCCCGCCCACCCACACACACAAGCGGACTGTATGGAGGCAGAGTAAAGCAATCGCCCGGTGTGACATTTCAGTGTAATAAGTTTTTGCATCCCCTCTGAATACGAGAGGGCCATTCAAATGTCAGCGCTTAGCATCATTGCCGTCTCAGGTTTTAATCGATGGCACCGAGCGCACTAACTGAGACGCCCTCCTGGTTGGCCAGCAGGTTTGTTTGTGCACTCTGTTCTTCACCCAACTGAACTGAATCTAGACGTCGCCACAGGATATGCCTATAGGCCATGTCTATGGGCTTCGTTCGTACTAATCTACATGACACCAAGCCACAGGCTCGACAGTAGGAGGCGCACTGAGCAGGTGGAACTTAAAGCACAGGTAAGAGTAGGTCACACAGAGAGCTCACCTGGGGTGTATATCCACCAGCAGCACCAACGTCTGCATGGTAATCACGTCGATCCGCTTACAGTGAAACCTGGCCACTTTGAGCACTTTGAGGTACGTGACGCACAGCACCACAAAAGACAGCAGGAAGCTGAAGGAGTGGAAGAAGACGGTGAAGATGACGAACTGGCTCCGGCCGCTCTGCCGGGGGTTGGCCAGGGTGCAGGAGGCGTAGAGCCGGTGGTAGCCCACCCAGGAGAGGCAGGTGGCCGCCGTGGAGAAGGACGCGGAGTGCGCCCACGTGTAGCCGAGCACCAGCGCCGCGTCCCGGTGGCGCATCCTGGAGTGGTACCTCAGCGGGAACACCACCGCGATCCACCTGTCGATGCTCAGCGCGGCCATGCTCAGCATGGAGTTGGTGGAGAGGAAGGTCTCCAGGAAGCCGGCGAGCTGGCAGAAGGCGTCCCCCCCCGGCTGCGCGTGGCCCACCAGTCCGGCCAGGGTGAGCGGCATGTTGGCCACGGTCAGCAACAAGTTGCAGAAGGTGAGGTTCAGGTTGAACAGACCGGGCACCTGCTTGCGGATCTCCGGGTTGTACAGAAAGCAGACCAGCACCAGCACGTTGGACAACAGCGACACGACGATAATCACAACCACCAACGCAGAGAGAATCACCTCCGCAGTGTCCATCCTGTGGGCCCCGAAACTCACTTTGCCCCACTTTTTGCGCACATATCCATTTTTGGTATTAATCACCCATAACCGCGTCCGCGCGTCTTCCCCCACCCCCCCACCCCCCCGGTGGAGAACCTCTCTTTTTCTTTCGGTCTGCACTACATCGTCTCGGCGTGCGAGGCAGCGAAGACGATCAGCAGGATTCCAGCATGGAAGAAAAAAAAAAGGGGGGTTTTATGTGGGGGCGATGTTCGTGAGGTCGATCTTCTTATTTTCCTATAAACCGCGGAAAAACGAGCTCCGGTGCCAAAGCTGCTCTATCCCGGCTCTGCGTCTCGCGGTGGGGTTTTGTCGTCCAGTGATGCGCTCCTGAGGCATCACTCCCCCCTGCACGCACACAGCCCAGTGTGTGGGCAACTCGCTCTCACCTCGACCCCGTCTCCCCAGAGGACCAGTCAGTCACACGAAGAACACCGATCAGGGGAAACGGACACACACGCACACACAGTTTTCTTGCTGCCACAAATTTCAAACTTATCTTTTCTGAAAAAAAGTGTTGGAAAGATTTGGCAAAGGCACGTCACTAAAATGATTTGTCCAATTTCTTGGACTTGGGCCTTATTATTATTATTTTTTTTTTATATAAATAACGTGGTCTTAATTTTAAAGACATCTCAAATTCATGGAGATGTACCGTGGCTATCTGATGGGTTGGATGTTTCGTTCCTTTTTTTAAAAAGTGACCTGGCCAAGAAAACAGCAGTGTCGGACAATAAATGCATGACAAATTATCCAGGTGAAGAAAAGTCGCCGGACAAATGAGCCACCTGTCCTTCAAAGAAAGAAAACAAGGAAGAAAAACAGCCCCACAACACATGCTCACTCACACACGAATGTCGATAAAAGAGCAACTGTCCAGTGACACATTTCTCCCTCTGTGGCTCTTGAAATCGAACCTTAATTTTGAAATCAAATTAAAACGGAAAAGAAGGTGGCCAAAGCCTGCTTCCACAGCCTTGGACCATTATTGCATTCCAGCAGCGTTTCATCCTCCTCGTGCTTCACTCAAATATCTCTCCCAGTTAGGTCTGCTCCGTCACATTGCGAGGGAGCAACATCTTCCGGTACCCCTGGGAGGCCAAATGACGCCCCCGCACTCTGCTGCCCCTCTGGACTTGAGTGTGGTGAATTCTTCCTCTGAAGCGTGGGACTCATCGGAGTGTGTGCTGCTGCACGTGAGCTGGCTGAGAGAGCTGGGCGAGGTGGTGGTTGTAGTAGCTGCAATGAGGGGAGGGGGGAGGGGGGGGGGGGGAGGGGGGGGGGATTGAGTCACACTGAGAATGCGTGGGCGGACAGAGTAATTGTTAGTGCAACACACACACGCACGCACGCACACGCACACGGGCTTCTGATGTGGGGATGTGGTACAGCGCAGGCCACAGTGGTATCCTCACTTTCTGCAGGGTGGTAAAAAGGTGAGATGGGGCGGGGGGAAGGCGGAGGCAGAAGGATGCGAGGCTCATTAAAATGCCATCCTGTAAACGGTGGTCTGAGGAGCGCACGGGATGATGCCTGCTCCCGATGCGAGGAGAAGGCGGCGGCAGGCGGAAGGCCAGACAAGCCCGCCAGCTGCTGGTTGCTATTAAAGCTGAACCGCGGCTCCCCTCTCTGTCCCGAGTAAAGGCTTTGGCTGTGATGGATGCGTTCCCAGCACTGCACTCGCACATGTCACGGGCCAATCAGCCTTCGGAGAGAGAGAGTGAGAGAGAGAGAGATAGAGAGAGGGAGAGAGAGGGAGAGAGAGGGAGGGAGAGAGAGGGAGAGAGAGAG